>JASJET010000068.1:6000000-6600000 GCA_034092305.1 Diaprepes abbreviatus | reverse complement strand
TTGAATTAACTTGTGTGACTCGTCATGGACTGATCGAAGCACTCGAAGTAACATTATTCGGAGGATCGATATTAGCAATTGCAGCGTTTCCTTACTTAATTTTTTGATTTTCTTATATCGAAGTTTTCCCATAAACATAAATAAAGGGTCTGAAGATGCCAGTAGCCAGTGGACAACATCTTCTATGGTTTTTTTCATGTGATATTTTCCGCGAGTATGATTCCCTATATTTCTTAAAATCTTCGTTTCTTGCTTCCTGCAAATCTTCAGGCAACTCACCGATAGGATGTGGAATATATAATGTGCTTCCTTCGTTACCACAAAAGGCGCCGTAAGTTTAGTTGATATATCTTTCTCGACTGCATCGAATTTGGTTGCTAGCTGAACGTTTCCGAGATATTCGATGATAAAAAATGTCTTTCCTTGAAAATGACTTTTCATTGTGTCCCGCCATAGTTAATTTAATTTAGCAGTAGAGTAGAACAATGCTTAAAACGCATATTTCATTGTTTTTAAATAAGTTATATATATATATATATATATATATATATATATATATATATATATATATATATATATATATATATATATATACAGGGTGTCCAAGATAAGGATCCTAAGCATGGGGATCTCGGAAACAGTTGGAGATACGAGGTCGGTTAAATTAGAGAAAAGTTGCGCAATTTAGTGCTAAATTAAACGCAGTTAAAAAAATTTAAAAATTTCAAACACTTCCGGAGATTTCCGGAAAAAAACGAAATTTGGCAAAATCGTTTTTAATTTTTGCAGGCTTTATTTAAAGAGATATCAGAAAATAAAAGGTAGATTCTCATTGCCATATTTTTTATAATATGGTCTAAACAAAATTTAAATCCGACGTTTCGTTTCTGAGATACCATCATGAACTTTCATTTTTTATATGGAACAAAAAAAAGTATCCCATGTATTTGATAGCATTTTTTATTACAAATTCAACGATGTATCACCCTTGCATATCGAATACGTAGTTCAAGTACTTTCCATAAGAGCTCCATGAGAGCGAGAGAGAAAGGTATATCAGTTTTATAAAAGCCAATGAACTACACACTTGATATGCAAGTGTGATACACCGTTGAATTTGTAATAAAAAATGCTATCAAATACATGGGATACTTTTTTTTGTTCCATATAAAAAATGAAAGTTCATGATGGTATCTCAGAAACGAAACGTCGGATTTAAATTTTGTTTAGACCAAATTATAAAAAATAAAAAGTGGCAAGAAGAATCTACCTTTTATTTTTTGATATCTCTTTAAATAAAGCCTACAAAAATTAAAAACGATTTTGCCAAAATTCGGTTTTTTCCGGAAATCTCCGGAAGTATTTTGAATTTTTAAAATTTTTAAATTGCGTTTAATTTAGCACTAAATTGCGCAACTTTTCCCTAATTTAACCGACCTCGTATCTCCAACTGTTTCCGAGATCCCCATGGTTAGGATCCTTATCTTGGACACCCTGTATATATATATATATATATATATATATATATATATATATAAGAGAAGTTATCGTCCGTGTAATTTTAAAATAATATGCTATGCTATGCGGACAAAGACCGTTGATAAATATTAATTCTCATGTTAAAAAGTGCGGAGAACTCCCAAGAACATGGAAAATTCGGGGTCCGAAAAATGACGACAACGCTGTTTCGTTCTAATGTGGGACTCATCAGGCCAGTGCATTCGGTACAAACCATCATCTTGCATCTGTGTCATATAAACAGATTTCACGGTTGAAAAATAGTAAATCAGACACAGTGGCGACATCTCGATGGCCCACTCAATACCATAAGAATAACACAAACCAACAATGTTGTATAAAACTGCCATCTGGTGGAGCGACGGTAAATTAAAAAGGGAATATATCAAAACTCGACACAAGAAACTTGCTACTCTAAGGATAGAGGTCGCATTATCCGGCATTGGTAACCAAACTAACTGAATTCCACAGTTTAAGTAAAGTATCGCACCAATGAGCTCCCTAAGAGAGCTGTTGTGTGTGTTTTTAAGCCAACAATTATTAACGAAAAAGAGAAGTTATCGTCCGTGTAATTTTGAAATAATATAAGAAATTCTCGGCTTTGCGGACAAAGACCGTTGATAAATATTACTCTCAAAAAGTGCGAGTGGTTTGTACCAAATGCAGTGGCCTGATGACTCCCACACTAGGACGAAACAGCGCTGTCATCATTTTTCAGACCAGGAGTTTTTCCATGTCCTTTGAAGTTCTCCGCACTTTTTAATGTGAGAGTAATATTTATAAACGGTCTTTGTCTGCATAGCCGAGAATTTCTTATTTTATTATATATATATATATATATATATATATATATATATATATATATATATATATATATATATATATATATATATATATATATATATATATTTGTATGTGTTAAAATTTCGCGTTTGTATTTTTCAGTATTTTTGAAATCAAATTTCGTCTATTTTTTTAAGGTTCTTATCTCGGCATTTTCGATGCATTATTGATAAGTATTTTGGATAACTGGGAAGTTTACTTGGTACGCTGTGTTCATTTAGTATTGGTATATTTAATTTCAAAGAAACTACCTTGCCTATTTTAAAGTTCTATTGTGATATATGCCAAATAAACTTCTCTTTTGTAAAATGACACCCACATACCTGGATACTACATTAAGCACAAAAATTGCTTTATGTCATTTTACTCGGTTTTGCTCATTTTTTGTAAAACCTAACATTCGTATAGTTAAACCGTTTTGGTAATTTCCCTTACAACTAATGAAATTTGCAGAAAGTACCTTTTCAAATGTTTTTAATCCCAAAATCTCAATAATATAAAAATCAAAACTAGAGGTAAAGCCAAAAATACAAAATTATTTTCCAAAAAACCACATCAGAAACATTTCTAGGTTCTGAAAATCAAAATTTACGAGAAATAAAAGTAAGAAATTTTAAAAGTGTTTTAAAAACTTTATAAAATTGTACCGACACAATTGCTACAGACAGAGAGTTTGTCCATACTTTCTGACTACGAAAGGCAAAATCAAAGAACGTAACAGGCGTAAAAATGAAATAATTGTTACAATGTGACTTTAATGTCTTCCTTTGAAGGATATGTTGACAGCACACCACGTATATTAATATTCTTAAAAATTCGTTATGTATCTTTCCGATAAATAAAACTATTTAAACTGCCATTACTCTAAACTAGCAAAATATGAACATAGAATAAATAAAAAAAATTTTTTTTTAGTATTTTTCTGTTTTACCACCGTTTTTATGACTCATTTGAAAAATGTTCTCGTCAGTTTACGGCTACATAATTATTTTTTCAAGTTACTAAAGGACCTAAACAATATTTTTTAGGCCCATTTGTGTTATAGTTATGAGGGCCAAAATCGAGGTCCTTTCAACATTGATCCGCTTAAGTATTAATAAATAAAATATTAAGGGGTTACAATGAAAAGCGAGACACAGTAAAAACCCTTCTTTTATAGTATTTTATTTTATTTAGCGTTTATAAAAGGGTTATACGCTGTGCACCTAACATGTGATTAACCCCTTCTAAAATGTTTTTTAAATTTTGGTTATGTTAAAAACAAAACATTCTAGTGGATAAAATCTTTATATCTCTTGGCGACTGGTTAAATACGAAGTTGCTTTATTGTTTTTATTTTTGTTACTTTGTTCTCGATATACAGGGTCTTCAAAAGGTAAAGACCTCTCCGCTAACTTCGTAAATTTTAACTTCAGGAGAAAATAACTAGGAAAAAAGTTGTACGAAATTAAACAGAGATTCTAAAAATGGTCTTTATCACGTCTTTAATCTTGTCCTTCAGGGTTATTTGAAGGTCATCTTCAAAATTTCAAATAGGAACCCTCTATTTTTGATCCCGAAATGAAAAGAACAGAAAATTTTACAATATGATATGATCTTGGCTACGAGATCAAGGTCAGATTTTAAGATCCCTAACAATATCGTTAAATCTCGAATTTTGCGTTAAATGATTGCCCCCCTCCCTCAGAAACCATAGCAATAAATTGGCAAAGAGAAAATGCAATAAACTGTCAAGAAGAAATTTATGTCCAGGCCAACAGGGATCTTTATGGTAAGAATCGACCTAGGAATAAAATTGTCAATTCTATGATAACAAATCAGTTCAAAAATAGACTAGACAATGAAAAGCTGGAATATATTTTTAAGTACTATTTTTGAACCATTTGCTGTGATGCTCATTGTGATATTTTACCGTAATGTCTGTAATAGCTTCTGTGAGAATTATAAAAGTTATAAGAAAAAAACTGCCCCAGTAAGAAAAGTTGAAAAAATCCTGTTTTCCAATCATTTACGTCACATTTAGATATTTAATACGATCAGAAATTACACAGTCCTGTAAAATTAGGGGACCTGAATTCTTTTTTGATGACATTCATTATCTACGTCATTTAAAGCGTTGAATTTAAATTCGTTTACCAAAATTGTCTATCACATCAGGATTTTGAGATATACACATTTGAGCTTCAATATCTTAAAGACCAGAGATGATAGAGAATGTCCATAAGCAAATTTGAATTTTACATGAATAAAATTACAGAAATCTGTTTTAGAACCTACGAAAGGACCTGGGCCCATAACTTGAAGATATTTTTTTCAAATCTATTTCTCGAAAACTTATTTATGTTTCCCTAATTTACCTACTTAACTGAGAACATTCCCAGGACCGATTGTTAAATCCAAAATTTAAACAGATATATGGTATTCCTCTTCGAAAAAGTTTGTGGCCATATTCTTATACTTCCTGTAGAATTAAAATATTTAGTTATTATGTTTTTATCGTTTATTAATTAACAGTAAACGTCTTGTTTCCTCAAGGCTTCTAATAAATTTCAACTAACATAATTTTAATGACTGGCTTATATAAATTTTAGTTTTTAAATAAAGTCTTCCGATGGCGTCAATTATTCTGTAAAATTTGTTAAGAGGGCAAAACGAAACATATGTTTTGATAAAACTGATGGAATAATTGATATTATTCTTCTATATACTTGCCTTGTATTGATAGCAAATGGAAATATATTTTTTAGATACTTAAGTGATATTTTTTGATTTTTAGAGAATCTGCATTTATTAAATATTTATACTACTTTATCTTTTTATCTTTGAACAGAGAATATAATTGATTTAGCAGTGGTGTAGAAAAAATGGAGATTGAAATAAAATGGAAAATGGCTTGTGCAAGAATAATGAGCCTGACGATTACAGCTTCCATTATAGACATCTGGACAAGGAAGAGCGGCACAATGAAACTCGTGTAAGCTTCATATCACTCGATATACACGAAGACGAGGAAGCAAAGATCGTTTAGCAAAAATGGACCCCAACCAATTATACCTATTTCATCTATTGCCGGTAAAAGGAAGATAAAACTGTTGATTGATTGATTGAATGATATAAAAGACTAGAGTTAAGAAACCTTTAGACTGTAGCCTAGAGACTTATTGTATCGCTTGTTAGATCTGTTTTAAGTGAGTGGGTGCGTTGCCCTAATCATGTTTAGCAGCCTCTGTACTAGTGTGTCCTCTGGGATTAATCGATCCTTGAAGATGGTTTCAGATGATGTGTAAGGCTATTTTGTATTTTTCGTTCTTTCGATGTTTCCTTAAGCAACAGGAGCTGGTGATTAGTTCTGGCACCAGCCTTAAACGCAGAATTTCGCGGCTGAATTTGCCGAATTGTCTTCTAAGCAATAGCTTGCTGTGCCTGTGGGCCTTAGTGTGGATCCAATGGGTCTGGTGTTGATGGTTTATCTACCATTATATTCACCCATGAATGTACTAATGCCAAATACTGATTCTGGTCCAACAAATGGGTAGCAGTTCCTTCTCTTACAAGTTGGTCCGCTTTTTTATTGCCTTGGATGCCCTTGTGTCCTGGTACCCTCTCAATAGTAACCTTATGTATCCGTATTCTCATTCATTTAAATTTTAAGTAATAGTGCAACTATTTTTGCTTTAAATAATTTTTTATATGTAAAATACCGAACGATCATAATCAAAATTTTAAATTAATTATAACATATACCCTTTTCATTGCCAAAGCCGAAGCGTTTTGGTAATTAATCACTATTAAAGACTCAAGCAATAAGAAAGATATTTAGCTTTATGCCGATTTGTGTTTGTTTAAAATATTTCCTGAATTTCTCGTCTTTTTGTAACATTATGGTTGATGTTTTATTATAAACTTAAATTAGTCTTAGAAAACTAATGGCTGGTTTTGAAAAGAAGTAAAATAAAGGGTAATTCGGTAATGTTCTTTATAAAATATAAACTTTTAATTACTTAATTTGATAAGACGAACAGAAAAAAGGGGCAAATGATTGTTTTCCATCATGAAATATTTTAACTTCCTTAACTAGTATTACACAATTTTTCACAATATCAGTTTATGTATTTTAATAGAATAGCAGTTTATTTGACTACAATAATGATATTGTTTCTACGATATACAGAGTGAGAAAAAATATTCAATAAACTTAAGCATTTTTGTTTTTTAAAAGTGATTTTTTATGCTTACTGGATTTAAAATATAGATCTGTGCGTGCTTGTGGTGAGATTCCCGCCCAAACCATTACCGACCCACCACCAAATGGTAATCGTTCGTCAATACAAACTGAAGCATATCTTTCTCCAGGTCTTCGTTACGGTCGTCGACGTCCGTCTGATTCATTGAGGCAAAAACGCGACTCATTTGAAAAAATTACCTTGCTCCAGTCAGGGGCAGATCCAGCTTCTCTCTTTGGGAGGGGAGCTGTGATATCACAAAAGTACAGTATGGCAAGCGAGAATAAGTTGTTGACGGGGGGGGGGGGGAGAGACGCCAGCAGCATACACATTCCTAGTAAAAGAGGCAGAATCGGGTCTATTTTTCTGAACTCAAAGCTCTTAAGGGGGGGCTATCGCAAGAAAAACAAGTTGTCAACGGGGAGGGGGGGGGGGGAGTGCCAGCAGCATATACATTCCTAATATAAATGGCAGAATCGGCTCTATTTTCCTGAACTCAAAGCTTTTGGGAAGGGGACGGGCGATCGCAAGCATACACATTCTAATACTCTATTTAAAAACTAGAGAGAGTGATAAAATTATTACCGAAACCTCAAACGTACCTGCTCCAGTGCCACGGGTAACTTAGAACTGCCGTAAATCTAATTATATTTAATTATTATAAGCATTTATAAATTTACTGCAACCATAAAATTTCTGAGAATTCAATTTAATTGCTGTCAGTGAGCAAAGTACAACTTACAATTTGTCCTTAGTGATTTATCTAGTTTGTGCTTGTTTTTATATATTATTCCACATCTATATTTATTCCAAAATCGTTAAACCAGGGCATTTTTTTCTCAACGAAAAACTTATTACGATGAATGGTTATGATGCCTTAAGATATTAATATCTAGATAATAATGCTCTGTTGAGATGTATTTCAACATGACAGGAGTTGGAAAATCTACTATGTACCGAAAACTGAAGGAGAAAAAAACGATTGGAATTGTTAGTACTCCCAAGCCACATTCGATCACAGGCAGACGAAAAACCTCGTTGGAAGAAGAGATGTAAACTGCAATAAAAGGAGTTATACATACATTTAATTATGAGAAGCAGATCCAACCGTCGACAAAATTCTTGCTAAAATCAATGAAGATCGGGATTTACCTGAAATTAAAAGAACTGAGCTCTGGAAATTGTTGGGAGAGACCAGATAGAAAATCTGTTCTTATAGATCGTCCGGGAAATGTCCGTTGGAGAAGGAAATATCTCTCTCAAGTAAAAGGTAGTGTTGCTAGAAATAACACAACTTACAAAATTAGCAATTTAATTGAACTTTTCAAAGATTTGTTTAAATAAAGTTACTGCAGAAAATTGGGAAAAATTCATATAATAAAAGAATAAAAGAAAATGTGGAAACTCTATCTCATGATCGTTGAGATAGAGGAACCAATTAGAATTAATTTGAGCGAAGATAGCTTCACTGACTTCGATTACGAATTAGATACGTAATGTTTACCAGGGTAAACACAATTTATTGTTTAGATTTTCTATAACATATAAAAATTAATTACATTTGAATCCCTTTTAAGTTTTTAATTGTAATTCTGCAGATGGTTTAAGAAATAAATAAACTGAAACGCTAAATGTCCTAAAAATGTTTTTAATTAATAATAAAATGACCGATAGCACCAAGAAAATTTATAGTACTTTTACTTTTTTTTTTTTATATATTCCCGGGTCCGTCCTAAAGCCGGATGCACTGCGACCAGAGTAGGCCTATTGTGCTCACCCTAGACATTATAGCCACTCTGTCAACCTAGCCCCCTGGCTCAATCTGTACAGTCCTGCTAAGGAGTGAGTGAGTATTTCTCCCGGTTCCAGTTTTACTGACCCGAAAGTTTGTTGTCTAAATCTCACCAGTGACTCACAGTCACATATGATATGCTTCACCGTTTCCTCGGCTTGTCCACACAGTCTGCAGCCGAGGTTTCCGTTATATAGATTCATTCTATTCAGATGTACTTTGACGGCCATGTGTCCCGTCATTATACCTGTAATAGTCCTTAATTGGTTTCTACTCATTTGTAGTAGTTTCTTTGCCAGTTTCGGGTCCGGATTCCCAATAAATAGCTTGCTGTGGTTTAAACCCTGTCTGGTCATCCAGTGGTTTTTATGTTCTCTTTTGATCCATTCTTTGACTGCTTCTCGTGCTGCACACCGCGGCACCCCAAAGGCCGGTTCTGGACCAATGTATTGAGATGCTGACCCTGCTCTAGCTAGTTCGTCAGCTTTTTCATTTCCATGTATGCCTTCGTGTCCTGGTACCCACTTTAACATAACTCTGTTGTCTTTTGTCAGAGTTTCCAGCTCGCTCTGACATTCCCAAACCAGCCTCGATGATACCTTTTGGCCCTTGAGGGCCCTTAGGGCTGCCTGGCTGTCAGAGTAAATGAGGATTTGCTTCCCTTTGTAAGCTCTCCTATTTATCTCATCTGCGCACCGTAAGATTGCGTATATTTCTGCCTGGAACACTGTTGGGTATTTACCAAGGGGAAGGGTTAGTTCCTTCCTCGGTTGTAACCCGTATATCCCAGCTCCAGTACCCTCACTAGTTTTTGAACCGTCAGTGTACCAGATACTTGCACCCGAGAATGTTTCCGGTCTTTCTCTTTTACTTGCCATTCGATCCTCTATTGTGACTTCAAACGGTATATTATAACGGTAGCTCGAGTTCATATGGTCCGTGTCCATTTCCAACTCAGGGCTCCTGATTTTTTTACATATGTTTTTATGTCCTGACATCGTCATTTGCGATTTTACTGTTGAGTGATTTAGTCGGTGGAGTCCCATTCTTGCCTCTGCCTGAATCACTATGTGTAGCGGAGGCAGATCCAGACTATACTCCATTGCCGAAGTGGGCGTTGATTTCATGGCCCCAGTAATACATAAACAGGCGACCCTTTGTATTCCACTCAGCTTTGTCATAGTTGCTCTCTGCATTACCTTGGGCCACCAGACCAACTACTTTTACTTACTTACATTTATATTTCTAAGTTCTGGGAGATAATTTCGCAGCAAAACTGCAGAAGCTGTTCTTTTCCGCAAACTTGCGGACACCAAAAAACGGTCATCTGTTTTTCGCCCGGATCCTGGTCTTCTGACTATCAGACTAGTCTCCTTATAACGCTGTTCCATGTTGTCCTCAACCATCTTGTATCAAAGCTACAATGATGAAATGATGAATTTTTAATTAGAACGAATGCTCGCTATTTCATAAAAATCATAAATGCAGTATCAATACATGACAGATAACAAATATGACAGATAACATTTCTCGAAAAACCGATGATTATGCGCCTACTGGTACCATGATTTCCTTATTATTATTACTCCTAATTTGTAACTTCTTAAGTGACCTAAATTTTTGCTCGCCAGTGTATATTTAACCTTTAATAAAAGACACGGAATCGCTGAAAGAGGCCACAAAGTGTACTTCTACCCTACAGTAAACAATAATAAAGGATTTAATCACTAGGAAATATTTGTACTGCATAAGTAATTGAAATTTAAAATAAAAGCACATCCACACATATGTTTACATACATGCAAGTATTTAAAATAATTGTTAAATATAGAATATTATTTATGGGCCATTTTAAATAATATTAATCATGTGGGATTTTAGAGAATAACCTGGTGGATTACTTAAATTTACCATTGGAAGCTTTTAGGAATATTGGTATCACATCGTTAGTAAATGCATCCCGTTTAATGAAAACCATTGTTTTATATAAATTATGTAATTTGGGTTAAGTGTTTTTACTTTAAGATATAGTTTTGCCGACATATTAAAGGTGCCAAAAAAAGTCAGCATAAAAGGATCATTTTTATTAAAACTTTTGAAAGGATTAATTAGTTTAAGAATATATTTGTGACATTTTTTAATTTTTTATATTGTTAGTTTGATAATTTTCCTTCACTAAAAGAAAAAAGTTGGGTGAATTAATATTACCAACTCGGTTCAATACACACACAACGGCAGTATCTAGGTGCAATCCTGAATGCAAGCTTACCTGAAACTCACACCTACGGAAAGTTATCTCTAGAGAAAAAATGTCGTATACATGCAACCAAAAAGGGCACTGGGCAAGTAAATGAGGATTTGCTTCCCTTTGTAAGCTCTCCTATTTATCTCATCTGCGCACCGTAAGATTGCGTATATTTCTGCCTGGAACACTGTTGGGTATTTACCAAGGGGAAGGGTTAGTTCCTTCCTCGGTTGTAACCCGTATATCCCAGCTCCAGTACCCTCACTAGTTTTTGAACCGTCAGTGTACCAGATACTTGCACCCGAGAATGTTTCCGGTCTTTCTCTTTTACTTGCCATTCGATCCTCTATTGTGACTTCAAACGGTATATTATAACGGTAGCTCGAGTTCATATGGTCCGTGTCCATTTCCAACTCAGGGCTCCTGATTTTTTTACATATGTTTTTATGTCCTGACATCGTCATTTGCGATTTTACTGTTGAGTGATTTAGTCGGTGGAGTCCCATTCTTGCCTCTGCCTGAATCACTATGTGTAGCGGAGGCAGATCCAGACTATACTCCATTGCCGAAGTGGGCGTTGATTTCATGGCCCCAGTAATACATAAACAGGCGACCCTTTGTATTCCACTCAGCTTTGTCATAGTTGCTCTCTGCATTACCTTGGGCCACCAGACCAACTACTTTTACTTACTTACATTTATATTTCTAAGTTCTGGGAGATAATTTCGCAGCAAAACTGCAGAAGCTGTTCTTTTCCGCAAACTTGCGGACACCAAAAAACGGTCATCTGTTTTTCGCCCGGATCCTGGTCTTCTGACTATCAGACTAGTCTCCTTATAACGCTGTTCCATGTTGTCCTCAACCATCTTGTATCAAAGCTACAATGATGAAATGATGAATTTTTAATTAGAACGAATGCTCGCTATTTCATAAAAATCATAAATGCAGTATCAATACATGACAGATAACAAATATGACAGATAACATTTCTCGAAAAACCGATGATTATGCGCCTACTGGTACCATGATTTCCTTATTATTATTACTCCTAATTTGTAACTTCTTAAGTGACCTAAATTTTTGCTCGCCAGTGTATATTTAACCTTTAATAAAAGACACGGAATCGCTGAAAGAGGCCACAAAGTGTACTTCTACCCTACAGTAAACAATAATAAAGGATTTAATCACTAGGAAATATTTGTACTGCATAAGTAATTGAAATTTAAAATTAAAGCACATCCACACATATGTTTACATACATGCAAGTATTTAAAATAATTGTTAAATATAGAATATTATTTATGGGCCATTTTAAATAATATTAATCATGTGGGATTTTAGAGAATAACCTGGTGGATTACTTAAATTTACCATTGGAAGCTTTTAGGAATATTGGTATCACATCGTTAGTAAATGCATCCCGTTTAATGAAAACCATTGTTTTATATAAATTATGTAATTTGGGTTAAGTGTTTTTACTTTAAGATATAGTTTTGCCGACATATTAAAGGTGCCAAAAAAAGTCAGCATAAAAGGATCATTTTTATTAAAACTTTTGAAAGGATTAATTAGTTTAAGAATATATTTGTGACATTTTTTAATTTTTTATATTGTTAGTTTGATAATTTTCCTTCACTAAAAGAAAAAAGTTGGGTGAATTAATATTACCAACTCGGTTCAATACACACACAACGGCAGTATCTAGGTGCAATCCTGAATGCAAGCTTACCTGAAACTCACACCTACGGAAAGTTATCTCTAGAGAAAAAATGTCGTATACATGCAACCAAAAAGGGCACTGGGCAAGACTTGGGGATTAAAACAACACATTGTACATTGGCTGTATACTGCGGTGGTACAACCCATGATAACCTATGGCTCTGTTATATAGTGGACAAAAATTACTTAAAGACGGGCCATTCTGGAACTCTCCAATCTCCAGAGACTAGCCTGCTTATGCATCACAGACACCATAAGACGCACCCCAATAGCGGCAATGGAAATCCTACTAAACCTCCCCCCCCCCCCTATATAATAATCAGGGTTGAGGCGACGGTGGGGACATACATATTTGAACTAAATATAAAGATCTGGTGACGTGGTGACGAGCTCATTGTTGGAAATGAGCAGTAACACCATGCCAAAAACTTATAACTTTGACAGGCCCTACACCATTCAGCTTGGCTGGAAGGTAGGTTCTGACAGATCAGTGAGTAGGCAGGAAACCTCGTCTAGGAGGACGAATTCAAAACTGACCACGGTATAGGTGCCAAAATACACTGTGATACACCTAAAAGTAACATAAGTGAAGCACTGGGGCAGCATAATATGGTATTCCAGAAAGAAATACGTGCTATCGATGTTTGATTTCCGGAGAATCTTGGAGAGGGTTACAGGGGCAAAACCGTTCTCACTTTCTCTAACAATCAGACAGCGCTGAAGGCTTTAACATTTTATCAAAATAACGTCAAAACAGGTTTGGGACTGTTTTTCAAAACCTTATCTCTGGCAAGACATAACAAGATTAATCTTGCATAGGTGCCAAGATATAAGGGCATCCCGGGCAATGAAAAAGAGCACCAACTTGCAAGACTAGGGTCTGCTGCCACATTTATTGGACTAGGACTAGTATTTGGAGTTATCAAGGCTGTTATTTGTGGGTGGTTATTCTGGTGGTTAAATCAACAACAAGCAGACAACAGATCAGGCTGGGGACAGAACTTATAATTAGCCACTGTAGCTTGAGGAAACTTCTACACTCAATGAGATCTTTAATTAAGAGCCAATATGTAGAATATGGAGGAGACACCCTCGTACATCATCGCGAAATGCGAAGCTTTAACCTACTGGAGACACCTGTATAAAATCAAATAACAAAACTTAAAAATTAATCAAATTAAGTTATTATCTCCACAGGTTTAACAACCGTTTACGAATAACTCATCATTAAATGAAAAATAGAATTCTAATTGATAGCCAAAAAATTAAAAGATCCAAGAGTTTAATTTGATTCATTGCTACTCTTTTATTTATTGCGTCATATTTTTTCATTGGACAGTCAATGATGTTTAACAAAATATATATTTTTCTTAAAATTGTTTTTTTCTTAATTTATACATGATCCAATAAAGTTGAAATGTGTCCACTTTGTTCTTTAATATAGGTTATTAACTTTGTTCCTTGGTAGCTTCGCAAAATATTTCAATATGAAATTTATTATGCACAAAGTTTTAATTTTCATATATAAGCTACCAAAACAGAGTTTCAATATTATGTCTTGTATATACAGAAAAATGTGTTCTTATACTTCCTTACGTATCTTATTAAACTTTAACTTTGTATTCTCTAATAGGTTTGAAACTGATTTTCTCAGAGGAGCCAGATTCAGTAAGAAGGTTGAAGATTTTGAGCCAATTTAGACATCATAGAAGTTAGATCTTCTATGCGAGCAGTATTTTTTTGATTATGGTATTGTCATAATTTATATTACATATGTCAATAAATAAATGCTTATTTAGGGATATTAAGTATAAAAATCAAGCGATTAAGCGTTGGAAGTTCGGACATGACAGACCTTGAAAGTTCCGAAAATAGTTGAAAAATAATATCACTAAGAAATTTTTACTGGCGAAAGGTTTTATACCGAAAGTGGAGAGGAGCAATCAATAATTGACCTTCAATATTCAGTTTTATTTGGGCTTCAATTGACATGTTTAACCCAAAAACCCAAGGTTGATCTAAAAATTTTCATATACTTTGATTTTGAAGTGCGTCTAGGCCATTTGAAGGTAAAATTGCCCAAAATTTTCCCTAAATGTTATCACATGTTCAAACAGTGGAACAGATAGAGAGAATAAGAGAAAAAAAAAAAGTAAACAGAATTGAGTTAATCGTTGTACGACTCTCCATATGTATACATAAGGTTACATACACACACACACACACACACACACACACACACACACACATATATATATATATATATATATATATATATATATATATATATATATATATATATATATATATATATAAGAGATAAGATTTCGTCTGTAAAATTTAAAATAAAATAGAAAACTTTCGGCTGTGCAGACATATGACTATTGGTAAACGTTACTCTTATGTTAAAAAGTGCGGAGAACTCCAAGAGAATGGAGAAGCTTCGGGTTCAGGAAATAACGACAGCGCTGCTTCGTCCTTATATGAGATTAATCAGTACGAGATGATGGATTATATGGAATGCAATGACCTGATATCTATCTATCTATATATATATATATATATATATATATATATATATATATATATATACATATACATATATATATATATATATATATATATATATATATATATATATATATATATATATATATATATATATATATATATATATATATATATATATATATATATATATATATATATATACAGGGTGATTCAAAAATCGATCACGAAACTTAAGGGGGTGATTCTACTTGACAAAATAAGGGTAGAGCTTCATATAATTTTTTTTCAAAATGTCATTCGTTTTCGAGTTACAAGCCGTCCAAGTTCAAGTTTTTATTTTTTGTTTTTTGAATTACTCGCTTACAGGAAAACCGATTTGACTAATATTTGAAAGATAGGCTAAGTCTTCTGCGCTTCATCATTTTAGTAACAATTCACATTGATTGTTTGCCGCTAGAGGGCACTTTACCTACATTGAAAATTGTTTTTTTGTCATAATTTTTTAGTGTTGACAGCTACAGTAGTTTTTGGCATAATTTCTGAAAGACTGATGCCAGGCCTTTAAAAAAGGTGCTCTTTATTTACATCGCTAAACCCAACGGTTTAGACGTAAATCACCCTTAAAAATTAAGTGGTAAATTTACTTTTCTCATTTCATTACCACTAGCTACCAGGTAAATAGCTATCAAAGTATACTAGAGCTGTCAGTTTAACATCAAATAAATTCGCTTTTTAAACTATTTAATTTATAATCTTAAAATAACTAATAATGGCTAATCACCAATATTCAAATATCGAATATTGTGATATCCATTTTTGTTATGGAAAAGCAAATGGTAATGCAGAGTTGGCAAGAAGATATTATATGGAGAGTTATCCGGAAAGAAATATCCCTCATGCTCAAACATTTTCCAGTGTGCACAGGAGGCTTGCGGAATGTGGTTCCTTTAAAAGTTATAATGGAAATAGGGGAAGACCTAGAACTGCTAGAAACGTGCAACAAGAAGAAAGAGTGCTTGAAATTATTGAAGATAATCCAGGTATTAGTACTAGAAAAATTGGGAATGAAGTGCGGCTCTGTCAGGCTAGTTCATGGAGGATACTAAGAGAAGAACAACTCTACCCGTTTCATGCAAAAAAGGTGCAGGCTCTTTATGACGATGATCGGCCGAGACGGTTGGAAATGTGCAATCAGATCCTAGCTAAGTATGAACACGGTAATCGATTAATTGGCGTCATATTATTCACTGACGAAGCTGGTTTCACTCGTGATGGCATAACAAATCTACACAACATCCACACATATGCTTACGAGAACCCAAACAATGTGGTAGAAACGAAACATCAGCGTAGATTTTCACTAAATGTGTGGGCAGGGATAATAGGAGATTACCTTATTGGTCCTCATTTCTTTGATTGCCCATTAACTGGTGACGTATACTTAGATTTTATCCAAAATCGTCTCCCATTGTATCTGGAAGATGTGCCATTGGAAGTAAGGGCCAACATGTGGATCCTCCAAGACGGAGCTCCGCCCCACTTTAGTATACGTGTCCGACAGTATTTGAATGCAACGTATCCTGAGCGATGGATAGGACGAAGTGGACCATTGGCATGGGCAGCGAGGTCACCAGACCTTAATCCTATGGATTTTTTCTTTTGGGGTCATTTGAAACAATTGGTGTACGATATTCCAGTAATCAACGTCGAGGATCTTCGCTTCAGGATAATCGAAAAGTGCCAAATTATTAAAGAAACACCAGGAATTTTTCATCGAGTTAGGCGACATTTTTTGAAGAGTGTTAGGAAATGTATGGAAGAAAATGGGGGACATTTTGAGAATCTTTTTTAGTTTGTTTAGTACTGTTTCATTAATTTTTATCAATTAAATGTATATCGCAATAATCCATAATATGAATATTTACTGATTAGCCATTATTAGTTATTTTAAGATTATAAATTAAATAGTTTAAAAAGCGAATTTATTTGATGTTAAACTGACAGCTCTAGTATACTTTGATAGCTATTTACCTGGTAGGTGGTGGTAATGAAATGAGAAAAGTAAATTTACCACTTAATTTTTAAGGGTGATTTACGTCTAAACCGTTGGGTTTAGCGATGTAAATAAAGAGCACCTTTTTTAAAGGCCTGGCATCAGTCTTTCAGAAATTATGCCAAAAACTACTGTAGCTGTCAACACTAAAAAATTATGACAAAAAAACAATTTTCAATGTAGGTAAAGTGCCCTCTAGCGGCAAACAATCAATGTGAATTGTTACTAAAATGATGAAGCGCAGAAGACTTAGCCTATCTTTCAAATATTAGTCAAATCGGTTTTCCTGTAAGCGAGTAATTCAAAAAACAAAAAATAAAAACTTGAACTTGGACGGCTTGTAACTCGAAAACGAATGACATTTTGAAAAAAAATTATATGAAGCTCTACCCTTATTTTGTCAAGTAGAATCATCCCCTTAAGTTTCGTGATCGATTTTTGAATCACCCTGTATATATATATATATATACCCTGCCATATCAGTAACTGGCACCTATTTTAATTGGCCGATTACAGAAAGTTCACATGTGTTAAGATGTTGCTCAGTTGTCATACATTCAAATAATTCAAATAGATAAGGAAAAAGTATTTTAAAAAGGTAAATTAAAAATACTTAAAAAAATGTATGTGTAGTCAATCTTCTTAAGCCTTTTTTTTAATTATGTAGATTTGTTAGCTTTGTTCTGCTTTCAAAAAAGATATTTCAGTTTAATTTATAAATAAAATTTTACTTACTAAAATACTATAGTGTTAGATCTTCATATAATTTGTTTTTATGTGAAACTCATTTCCAAAATTGTATTGTTTTTTGTGTTGTTAAACAATAAATTTTGTTTAAGCATGAAATGTATTAGCTGAAAAATTTTTGATAGCGATTGTTTCTTAAAATTATTGTATCATATAAAAAATGCAGTTTTGATACAAATTAAATAAAATTCAAATTAGCTTTTTTTTACAGAAAATAAAAGGAAAAAAATAATCGGTAGACATTTACCGGAAGTATTTCAATAAAAACTCGGAAACCTATCAACTTTCCTACACACGGGATCACATTCTCAATTGTTAAGAGCTTTGGTGATTTAATGCTTACACCAAAAGACTTTAGTGACTTTAGTGTTTTCCTTTACATAAATATTTCTACTTTTTGTTTTATCACTGTTACAACTTCTTGTAAATACATTTCGTAAATTATTTAAAAAATAACAACTTAACGGTTAACTTATTCAAACTCTAAAATAAAATTTTTATTAAATTAGAAATTTTAAAAATTATTTATCTTCAAGTCCCATGTTCATTATAGAGGAATATAAAACATATATATATATATATATATATATATATATATATATATATATATATAACGAATATCTCTTTAATAAGTATCAGAATAAAGTCAGCAAAAAGATTTCATTAATTTTGAATTTTATATATATATATATATATATATATATATATATATATATATATATATATATATATATATATATAACGAATATCTCTTTAATAAGTATCAGAATAAAGTCAGCAAAAAGATTTCATTAATTTTGAATTATATATATATATATATATATATATATATATATATATATATATATATATATAACGAATATCTCTTTAATAAGTATCAGAATAAAGTCAGCAAAAAGATTTCATTAATTTTGAATTTTATATATATATATATATATATATATATATATATATATATGTATATATATATATATATATAATATATATATATATATATATATATATATATATATATATATATATATAACGAATATCTCTTTAATAAGTATCAGAATAAAGTCAGCAAAAAGATTTCATTAATTTTGAATTTTAAGGAAGTCACTGAGACTGATATCTACAAATATATAATGGACATAAAATGTATGGCTCAAGGTGTTGACTATATAGCAGTTTTGTTTTAAAACTATGCTCTCCCTTCTTATTACCATACGTAACATATATAATAAATTTCTGTATTCGTCATTCTGAATTTCCGCTGTTATGGAAAAAAGCATTGGCAACACCGATTCCTAAAACTTCCCCTCCGCAGGAACTTAAGGATCTCTGACCTATTATTATTCTACCTTGTGTGTCTAAAATCTTGGAACAGGTCATAAATGCTCAGTTTACTCAGCGTGTTGAGTCCAATAATTTGTTACCTGAAACTCAATCAGGGTTCCGGGAACACCATGGATGCTCAACAGCATCAGCAAGGGTTACTGACGATATTTTTGGAGCTATTGATAAAGGTAAAATTACAATTCTGGCATTGTTAGATTTTTCAAAAGCCTTCGATACTCTAAATCACAAGTTACTTCTGGCTATTCTTCATTATGTTGGTCTTTCTGAGAAGACAGATATCAGTCAATGCAGATTGGCAGAAGAGTATCAGATCTTGTGATGATTAACAGTGGCGTGCCTCAGGGTTCGGCTTTGTCTCCGCAGGTGTTCGTCAATAGTTCTTTCCTTTTAGAGGCTTTACAGGTTTGTTCTGCTCAGTGTTATGCAGATGACACGCAGGTTTAATTGTTATTTGATAGGGCTGATACTGTTAAGGGCTGTAATAAGTAGAGAATTAAGTTTGTTAAGCAAACTGTCATTGGAACACTCTCTTATACTGAATCCTAAAAAGTGTTCTATAATGGTCTTCGGCTGTAGGGCAGATGTACAATATTTGAAAGGTTTGATTAATATAGAGACAGATAATACAGTGTCGCCGATAAAAGACAATGTGCGTAATTTAGGTGTTATTTTTGTCAGTTCTTTAAGATTTAGTGCCCATGTAACTAATTGTATACAATTACAATTCTTTGCCCGATAAATTAAAAGGGCCTTCACAATCTACCTTTAAAATAAATTTTATTAAATTTATAATGAGTAAGCGCAGATCATTTCCTCTGTATCTATCTTATTTTTTCTGTTTTTGTATAACTTCTTTTATTTTAATTTCCTTATCATCTTCGTCTAACAAGAGCCATATAATTAATATAAGGTACCAAAAATATTAATAACTCATGGGTTGAGTATGATCAGGGAGGCACACCACGATGCCTCATCTGAACTTCGCCTTGTTCTAAATATTGTTAATTTTTTTTTAATTAGTCTCATGTAATATGTAGTTGAATATTTAAAAATAAAGACATTTATTATATATATATATATATATATATATATATATATATATATATATATATATATATATATATATATTCACACCACTACATACGCGGACGATCGGGCACTATGAAGTTACACCGGTTCGTGGTAGTTATGGACTCCTGGAAAGGAGTTTTATGAGCCATAAAAATATTGACAAATTTAACACGTTTTTTATTCAAAAATCTCGTTAGCTAGATTTTCTTATCGCCGAGTAATAACTGTTTTACAATTTTCTTTTAACAATAAACATAAACGAATTATTCCTGTTGCTAACCGCTAGCACTAACAGCTATTAAACTTAACTAATCTATCAACGTCTTCAATTAAACCCGTTAAGTTTTGAAATAAAACTGATTAGATTACCATAAAGAGTTGTAAAAGGGTTTATATAGCCTTATAGATAAGAATAGAAGAATCGAGAATACTCAAAAAGAATTTAATTTTAGGAAATTCGAATATACTTCAAAGGGGTTTTTATTTCGAAATTTTAAATGTAGGTGAAAATGTTTAGAAACTACGGTGTTAAAGCTTACAAAAGTTAACTTTTTATTTTGATTTTAAAACTCAGAAAGAGTAAACATTTAACTAAATACATAATAAATGCTAAAACTAATCACAAGCTCAGTGAAACCTAACAAAATATGATACTGAATCACATTTAAAAATGGTGTATTCAGACCATTTCCTTTTATTAATATACAGAGTATTTCCAAATAAGCGCGAATATTTTGAGAAAGTTATTCTGGAGCTAATTTTGAGTTTAAAAATTCATATAAATATAAGTGTAATAACGTTCAATTTTAAAGATATAGATAAATTTATCTTATTTGTTTTTAAAGATAATGAATTTTTACACCTAACAATTTTTGCAGTTTCCGTAAAACAAATGTATTTTTGATTCCATGTTTTAATCTCTTGAAGTAAAGATCTGATAATAATTACAATTTGACCTGGTCTAAACCGATGATTTTCACTCCTTTGATTATTTCACATAATAATGCTTTTGTTTTATGGAAATTGCAAAAATCTTTGTGTAGCAAATTTGACCTAATTATCTTTAAAAAGAAATAAGATAAATCTATAAAAAAAAATGTACACCGCACTTTATCAGACATATATTTACATGAAGTTTTAATTAGCTCAAGAATAACCTGCTCACATTTTTCGCACTTATGTGGAAACTTCTGTATATTAGCAAAATAATATGGTCTGAATAATGCTTTCGAGTGTAAGGCATTATCGTATTTTGTTACGTTTTACTGTACTTGTAATTAACTATAGCATTTATTGGGTATTTAGTTAAATGTTTACCCTCTCTGCCTTTTAAAACCAAAATAAAAAGTAAACCTTTGTCAACTATAACATCGTAGTTTCTGATTATTTTCACTTACATTTACAATTCTGGAATAAAAACACTTTCAAAGTATAATATATTCGAATTTCAGAAAATTAAATCCTGTTTGAGTACTCTTATCTATAGGCTATACAAACCCTTTTAAAACTCTTTATGGTAATCTAATCAGTTTTATTTCAAAGCTTAACGGGTTTAATTGAAGACGTTGATAGATTAGTTAACTTTAATAGCTGTTAAAGTTAGCGGTTAGCAAGAGAAATAATCCGTTTATGGTTATTATTAAAACAAAATTTTAAAACAGTTATTACTCGGTGATAAGAAAATCTAGATAAGGAAATTTTTGTTAAATTTTTCAATATTTTTTGGCTAATAATATTTCGTTTTACAGCAAAAAGGAACTCTTGTAATTTCGTAATGTCTCTCCATCTGCAATTCAAAGTTTTTCCTTGTATGTATTGGGGTGAATTCTTTTCATTCTTCTTTTGTCAACTTTTTGTGCCACTAATTAGGCATTATCCATAGGTTCGTTAACGATTTCAACAATTTTTTGCAGCATTATTAATAATAACATAAACGTCATTAATTTAATTTTTTTGCAAATATCTTGGTAAGCACTAGACGTATTTTGACACACAAAAACAAATTTCAAAGGTTTTTAGTGGCTACACGTTTTTAGATTTCTTTATTTCTTACTGAAATTGCGAATTTTTAAAATTGTCTCACTAGTCCGGTGATTGTATACATGCCATTTGACTGGCGATATTTTTCAGTCTGTCATCGATGTCGGTAGGCCTTTATTATCCTATCGACATATTTTGGAATTTATATTTATATAGCAGTTGTTTCCTGCGAGTGTTGCTCTCAGTTCGATACAGCTCCACTGACGTCGAAGTTGGTCGAAACATGTACAGAGAGGGGACCAGAGTTGTATTTGCAGGAAACAAATTGTTTATATATATTCTTACCTTTTCTCCACTTGACTGGATAATACATATAAACAACTATTTAAATACGGCAGATAGAGTTCTTTATTTTTTACTGAAATTTTGGTTTTTAAAAATACAAGTTCATATTTGTGTATTCTTGAGTAGAAAAAATGGTTTTGAAATAAATGAAGAAAACCGATTTTTCACTACTAACTGTTTATAAAAAATATGAGCCAAACAAAATTCGAGTTGTTTTCTATCCCCTAGAAGAGTAATCTTCAAAAAAAATTTCTGTGCGCATTTTTTTTTCACAGTCTAATATTCCTGTGCAAGTCCCCTGAAAAACTTTGCCATAATGGTACTTAATGAATACTTTTAACCAAAATTGCCACCGTTAGGTGTGCAGAGGTGCACTATTACAAAATGGGAGAAAAAAATATGGTTAAGAGCCTTGAAGATGAAAAAAGTACTCAGGGCAGCACTTCCGTTTTGGCTGTCGAACAAATAGCACGTTGCCGGGTGGTCCTGGTGGCAAACAAGATAAAAACGTGATTCGGACATTTGGGGGAGAAAGTGAGAAGCCGGGCTGATAGTGCGGTGATGAGGAGAGCCCTCGTGATAGGGTGAGTTCGATTGTGCAAGAGGTAAAGTTTTGTCCTACGAAACGGAGCTCTGCGCATTGACAGAGAAGGATATACTTGTGACGTGCGACCATCTCTACATCCGTTTGACATATCAATTGCTTAAGTTATGTACTAGTAGAGGGTTTTCGGGGGTACATACCCGATTATCAGAGAATCTTTACCATTTGTGCCCACAGTCCAGAGTCCGTGTAACCTATCCAGAAGGGTGGCTCTAGTACTAGCTAAGCACCAGGTCGTGGAACGAGCTGGGGAATTACCTCGCAGCAAGGCCATGGCCCCCTTCAAAAGAAGGGGTTCAAGAGGAAGGAAGAGAAGAAGACTAAGGGCAGGTAAAACTGTGCATGCTTATTTGTTCTGCCCTAGAGAGGGGTAATTTTTACCTTGCAATTTGGACCTTTTGTATTTGTATATTGAAAGAGAAAGTTATAGGTGAAGTGGGTTATCATACTATTAGATTTTCCAATTAATTTTTTTGCTAAAGCTTATGGTAAAAAATATAAAGTAGATATAAGACATATAAATCAGAAAATGGCCCGGCAATATTTAAAAAAAAAGATATTTTTCTGATAACATGCAACTAAAACGTTGAAAATCCATTATCGTTGCTTTAATTCTTTTCAATCCTATATACTCGTAACATTTTAAATTTATTTAAACAAATTATTAAATTTTTAAATACGAATTCATAGTAATATAATAGTGTTGAAAAGCCAATACAAAAAAGATCATTTAATTGAAAATATACATAAACTTTTCAAAGCGTTCGAAAAGCTGCAAAATCATCAGTGTTAAGCTTTTAATGAAATGTGTGGTGTTAAATTGTCGATATGTTTCATTTATTAATGAATCGGTTTTTTTACACGATATACTCATTTTCCGTCACAGTTGAAATTAAAATTGAATGGCATAATTTCACAGAAAAGTGATCATTTTGAAAAAAGTAAATTATTGGTTTTTTAATTTTTTTTAATACAAAAAAACTATTTGGTAAAATACAACTTTTACGTGGTTAAGAACGGATATAAATGTGAAACATTTTAATAAACTATTTAAAAATAAACAAACGTTCAGTTTATCTTAATTATTTTCAAACACTACACTTAGCAATATAACACACCAAACGTTTAATGTTTTATTGAATTAAAACTATACTTTTGGTTAGCTTTTTATGTATAGTTTTCCCAGCCTAGGAGCAGTGCAAATGATAGTACAATCACTTTCTAATCTATGAGCTAAAGTTTTAGATTTTCTTATTGAAAATTTTCGTTTTGTCTTTCTTAATGTAGGTAGGTAATTTGTATGGTTGGTTATTGCGTATTTATTATTTTCGGCTTATCTTACGAAACGTACATATATATATATATATATATATATATATATATATATATATATATATATATATATATATATATATATATATATATGGGTTAGAATGCCGTCTAAGATTAAAAAGAAGGTTGTTAAAAAAACTAAATTAAAAACACCGCAATCAGTGAAAACATATACAGAATAATTATAATTATCAAGAATTCAGATATAGATTTAAAAAAGGCTCTTGTCTTGATTAAAGATGAGTCTGCTAGTAAACTATACAACAGTCCTAGAACCTTAAGTCATAATTGCTGATAAGTGGATAGAAATAATGGAAGCTAAAGATAAAGAAGAAGATAAGAATGAACCGAGAAAAAAACTTAAACAAGGAAAATTTCAAGAAAAAAATCCTATTATATATATATATATATATATATATATATATATATATGAACTAAAATACGAACAGTAAATGCAAACTTCTCTCCATCTTTTCCTTTCTGTGTTAGAGGTTGCACAGTTAGAACAAATTTTTATAAAACGCAATTTATCCTATTCCACTACCATCGAAATGATGGCCTACCTGTACCACCATACCGAGAAGAAAGTCACAACTCACCCTCCCCGCCACAGTGATACGGCAGAGGTACATGTTTCGTCTCTACTAGACTCATCAGGGTACCGACATGCACCTGGCTGTGCAAAGGACAGATCGGAAGGAAGCATGCAAATACTGAACGTGGCTTCGCCGACCTCCCGCCGGATGGCGTATATATGTTTATGCGGCTTTCACGGATTCCTCCGTGTGAGATGCAATAGCAGTGGATATATCCACATTATGCCGTTGTAGTGCTGAAATCACATTCAGCAAACGTACAACTATATGCAGCTCAGTGTATAGATTGAAGTAAAATACGAACAGTAAATGCAAACTTCTCTCCATCTTTTCCTTTCTGTGTTAGAGGTTGCACAGTTAGAACAAATTGTTATAAAACGCAATTTATCCTATTCCACTACCATCGAAATGATGGCCTACCTGTACCACCATACCGAGAAGAAAGTCACAACTCACCCTCCCCGCCACAGTGATAGGGCAGAGGTACATGTTTCGTCTCTACTAGACTCATCAGGGTACCGACATGCACCTGGCTGTGCAAAGGACAGATCGGAAGGAAGCATGCAAATACTGAACGTGGCTTCGCCGACCTCCCGCCGGATGGCGTATATATGTTTATGCGGCTTTCACGGATTCCTCCGTGTGAGATGCAATAGCACAGCCAGGTGCATGTCGGTACCCTGATGAGTCTAGTAGAGACGAAACATGTACCTCTGCCGTATCACTGTGGCGGGGAGGGTGAGTTGTGACTTTCTTCTCGGTATGGTGGTACAGGTAGGCTATCATTTCGATGGTAGTGGAATAGGATAAATTGCGTTTTATAACAATTTGTTCTAACTGTGCAACCTCTAACACAGAAAGGAAAAGATGGAGAGAAGTTTGCATTTACTGTTCGTATTTTACTTCATTCTATACACTGAGCTGCATATAGTTGTACGTTTGCTGAATGTGATTTCAGCACTACAACGGCATAATGTGGATATATCCACTGCTATTGCATCTCACACGGAGGAATCCGTGAAAGCCGCATAAACATATATATACATACATATATATATATATATATATATATATATACTATATATATATATATATATATATATATATATATATATATATATATATATATATATATATATATATATATATATTTAAAAAGGAGGTAGTCTCGTGACTGGACTAGTTAAGAAAAAGTCAACCAAACCGAGAAGTTTAAAGCACTTTTGTGGAGCTACAGTCAAAAGATGGTTGGCCAGAAAAGAAATCTCTTTTTTGTTAGTCTAGTTTTCGAAAAATGTTATTCCCTTCTACAAAAGAGAAAATAACCCTCCTTAATTCTATTTTTATGGAATAAAAATAAAGAAAAAGACCTACCCAAGTGAGTATATATGAAATCAGGGTTTTGTTCAACAGATATAGTCATTAGCACTTGACCCTAAGATCACATAACATGAAAAGAATGCTTTAAAAGGCAAAATTTATCTAATAACTTAAGAAACTAATTTTTAAAAACACGGGGACGTCGTTGAAACTCCATTTTAATTAAAGAATGATTTTGATATTTGACAGTTGACGTTAAAAGCCCGTTTTAATAGGTAAAGTATACACTACCCAAGAACAGATAATCGTTATGGGAGCGGAGGTAACCGTTTTTCAAAAGTATTATGTTATTAAGCGGAAAAGTAATGAAAAATGAAAATTATGACTCAAATCAGTAACAACAATCAAAGCGATATGCGATTTAAATATTAAGAAAGGCGACCTACACACCCAGTTGGGCAAGTGTAATAATAACATTCAGAACAGTGGTTAAAAAGTATCTGACTGAGAAATTTGAACAGTGGGGGACCGATTTCCATTGATTTCTATTTGTAATAAATAATTGTAAATTAGGTTGAGGTTTTCTATGTCTCCTCTTTTGTTTATAGAAAGTGGTTCGTTGTTTATGTGAACCATTTATAGGAAGACTCTTTTATGGAAATTATTTTCTTTTGCTAAGCATTTTCGGTCTGTCAAAGTTCATTATATGACACTTATTTAGTACGTGCTCCGCAAAAGCACAAGAAACCACTCCTCTGTTACAATCGCTTTTATGAGAACTTATTCTACCTGAAAGATTTCTAGAGGTTCGGCCTAGATAAACTTGGTCACAATTTAGGCATGGGATCTTATAAATTATGTTCCAGTTTACTTTCAGTGAGATAGGTGTTTTTGTTCTAGAGTAGAGTAACGCGATTGTTTTAATTCGTTTAGTTGCAATTTTGATGGAGGTTTCATTTTGAAAAACTTTTCTAAATTTGGGAGTTAAATTTTCAATGTAGGGAAATGACATGTAGATAGATTACCCAACCGCGTTATTGTCTTCAACTGGTAGTGATAATTGAGTTGGTTGTGTATGTATCAAAGAGTGTTGGCTTACCCTTTCAAAAATGTTCTCTGGTATGTCATATTGAGTGCTATATAAGAATTTATTGATCATCGAAACTGGATATGAATTCGGTAAAAAAAATAGTTTTAAGCAGTTGTAAGCTATTATTTATGAAGTCTGGATGAGTAAGTTTAATTGCCCTCCTTTTCATTCCCAGTATGAGGTTGGCTTTCATTTTGGGTAGTGAGATTTAAAGTTTATGAATCTATTCGAGCACATGGGCTTTCTGTACCAACTGGTTTTTAGAAGGTTGGTTTCTGTGCATCTTACCAACATGTCCAGGAATGGTGAATCTTTCTTTTCGACCATGAATTGGAGATCGCCCCCGGAACGATTATCTGTTCTTGGCCAGTGTAAACTTTACCTATTACAACGGCGTTGTAACGTCAACTGTCAAATATCAAAGTTATTCTTGAATTAAAATGGCGTTTCAACGACGTCCACGTGTTTTTAAAAATTAGTTGGTTAATTAATTAGATAAATTTTGCTTTGTAAAAAATTCTTTTCATGTTATACGATCTTAATGTTAAGTGCTAATGACTGTATGTGTTGAACAAAACCCGGCATTTCATACATGCTCACTTTGGTAGGTCTTTTTCTTTATTTCTGTATCATAAGAATAGATTTAAGGAATGTTATTTTCTTTTTTGTAGAGGTCCTGATGAAGAGAATAAAATTTCTCGAAAGCTAGACTAACAAAAAAAAAAGGGTTCTTTTCTGGCCAACCATCCTTCTGACGGCAGCAAATCTCTCGGTTTAGTTGGCTTTATATATATATATATATATATATATATATATATATATATATATATATATATATATATATATATATATATATATATATATATATATATAATGGATATAATCGCACTATTTTAAGTTTTTCTTTTTTCAAATTAGCTGCATGACTTGTAATGCAAATTAAATATAGCTTCAATCACTTTTAGAGTGATAAGCTAAGTATTCATATTCATAGTTCAATAAATGAGGAAAAATACGGGTAAAACGCTCACATAAAAGTGCTCTTATGTATCAAATTTTTTGCTTTAACTTTTAAAATAAAAGGAAAAAGAAGCAAGGAATATTGTTACTAAAAAATACTGTAACTCTGAACTGCTTTGCCCGATTTCAATGAACTGGGCCTTATTTAAGAGAATAAGAGAACTTTAATTAAATATTTATAGAAGTTACTAATTTTTCCAAAAATGGCTGATAAAAAGGGTGTCATTCCAAATTGCTAGATTCATCAGAACGTCTCCTATTTACAGAAAGAACAGTAATTAAAATAATTGAGCGACCAAGAAAAAATTAAACGAAGACGTTATAATACAATATTTTGGTGTAGTAAATGTTCAAAATGGCGTCCATTGCTATCTTTATGCAACTGTCGAGTCGACGGGTAGAAAATACAGCAATTTTAACTTCTGCTAGAGAAATTGAGTGCATATTATTTCTATACGACGAATCATAAATGCTCGGATTATTCGTCGAGTTGAATCGTGAAAATCTAAAACTGGTAAACTTGGTGATTGGCCAATAAATTGTGCCACCTCTAAATCTATTTATTCGAAATTTTGTTGTTCAAATACTCCATAACATTTTGAACATAATTCAGTGGACAGTCAGCGTATTGACACCACATATTTCTGCGTATCTTCAGTTCCAAATTGTTTCAATTCATCTTGGCAACATTGCTTAAGTATATTTTTTCCGAAAATACAATGACCACTATTTCTCGAGAGATAGTCTTAACGAGACACCTTTTATACATGTCATACTTCATTAAACTCAATTAAAAATAAATAGTTATTATTTATTAATTAGGTAATTATTTATAATATTCCTGTTCAACAAAAAAATATACATCTGTGACCAAAAGGGTGACAACAAAAGGCCAGAAATAGTGCTACATGACCACTGCTGGTGAAAGAAGCATTATAAACAATTTCCCTTTTTATGATAAAGACAGTTAAGAAATGTTTCCAGCGATAATAATTAAATTACTAATATATCTGAAATTTAACCAATCCATTTCGTTCCATTAAATATAGCGTTTAATTATGTTCAAATCTTAATTAAAAACACGAAATCGTTTAAAGCGGCCTCAAATTACACTTCCACCTTGAGCAAAAATGTATGAAAAAATTTCCTTCCTCTATTCTTTCGAAGGTTTTTGAGCCAAAAAATTCGATTTTAGTTTAACTATATGTGTATATCTATATTTTTAAATAATTCTCACAAGAAACATCATTTATTTTTATTTTCATCAAGAAAAAATTAAATTTACTTTTAATATTCAATTTAACTCGGTATGTAGTGGATAAAAATTTAGTGTCACTTTATTTTAAAGTTTTCCCCGATCACCTAAATTTTAGGTCTATTTTTATGGTTAATAAAATCGAAACTATTGGCGCGATCTTCTAAAACTTTATTTGTAGTAAAGCCTTTTGCCGCCAAATTTATTTTCGGGAAGTATAGTTAAGAAAAACTTAAAAATTGAATTTTAAGAGCAGGAATTGTAAAATCCACATGCTATTTTATGTAATGCTCAGCGATAATAAATAGAATGGTCAAGAATTTTTGCAATAGAAGGAAAATTATTTTATTATTCATTTTTTTGAAAATATACTAAACTTGTTTATAGTTCTTGCTTTCACGTTTAATATAATTATACATATCTCAAAAGTAAAATAGTTAAAAGTTGTACAAACATATTTATTTTTGCAATACGCTAAATAAGTTATTTGTGAAATGAAGAGAAAAATAATAAATAAACTTTCTATATACACGACGGTAATTTTAAATTTATTTTTTGCAGATTCCTTTCTTAGCTCAATCTAACGGTAATTTTATTTCAAACAAAAAAAAAATTATTATTTTCAGGTTTATAATAAACTAAATAACTTAGAGTTGTTGGCTGGCCAATCCATATCCGATATATGGGTTTTGTTCGAATTCGCCCATCAGGACCACATATTTGGAAACAAAACTTGTCTGAGAACAATATTGGTGACTATTCCTGTCTAGTTCAGTGTAAATGTCTGTGCTAGACAATTTGTACAGTGCTGGCTTTTCTTACTTAAAATCGGTCCTTGCCGAGAAGTTATAATTCATGCACGGAGTTCATATGACCTCCTGACTTACTTCATTGGTTTCTTTAAACAAAAAGCAAAACGTCAAAACACGTTGTTTTTTAACATTTCACGTATGAACGTAACTCCAAGAAAATTATAATAAAAGAAGTTGATACATATATTAAATGTTTCAACAAATATAGGAAAAAAAATAAAGTAAGGGTGAAAAACACTGATTTGAAGGCTTAAAAAATGACACAAAACAACTGAATTGAACACAAATTACAAAACAACTGAACTGAATGAAGGACCAAAGATATATCAATTGTTGGAGAAAAAATAGAAGAAACTTTTTATTAAGATGTTGTTTGGCAAAAGCAAATTTGTTATAAAGTTAAAGAAAAATATAAAAAAACTTTTGAAAATGCCTTAAAAACAGAAGAAACGTCAAAACACGTTTTTCTTAACTTTCCACGTGTAAACCTAGCCCCATGAAAATAATAAAAAGAAATATTAATACGTAATAAAATAGTTAAAGAAAAATTGAAACAATATAAATACAATGAGGGTGGAGAACACTGGTTTGAAGACTTGAAAAATGACCTTTATGAAAACGTGTCTATAACATATGGAGTCCAAGTGACAAAACAATTGAAAGAAATATCAAAAAGATATACCCGGTTTGCTGCAAAAAAAATAGACGTATCTTTTGACAGAAGAAAATGTGTTATTAAATTAAGGAAAAAAAAATTGAAAATGCCGTAAACAAAATGCTATATATATATATATATATATATATATATATATATATATATATATATATATATATATAATAAACAGATAAATTTTTGTCCGTGTAATTTAAAATAAAATAGAATAAAATCTTGGCTAAGCGGACGTGAAATTTGTCAATCGACATCATTCTCGTGTTAAAAGTGCGGCGCATTCCAAAGTATGGAAAAACTTCGGATCCGAAAGATGGCGACTGCGCTGTTTCGTCTTAATATGGGAAGGCAAATCACCTAAGTTGATGTCAGCTTGGGAAGGAACGAAATCAATGATATTGCTTATAGAATCTAAAGGAGTTCTAAGGCCAAAATGAAAGTAGTATATCTCCATATGTTGAAGCTATACCACGGAAGTATCGAAGCTGATCGGGACGATTAGAATTAGGAGGGGGTCAGTGTAACGAAGACTACAGGAATATGACTTTTATTCTAGTATAATCTATATGTAATATATATGTAGAGAGCATATGAGATAAGAGTTAGTTGTAATTTACTACTGAAAGTATAAACAAGTAATTATTATAATAATGAAAATAATTAGTGAAAAAGATATTATTCGAACTGAGTGATAGAATAAAGAAAGAGAAAACCATAACAACACGAGAATTCTTCCTTGATGGCTACATTTTTGAGTTATTTAAAATAACTATTTCTTAATATTTTAATCTGTTGCGATCCTGTAATACGTTCTTTTGAACGAAGTGGTCATAAACAATATTTTTTGATTAGTAAATTTTCATCTTTTCGCATATCTTGCTATAAATACTAAACATAACTATGAGAATTACTCTAGATTGACTTATGCCTGTCAGATAATTCGCTGAATAATTCCCTAGCTAGAACCGTCATTCTCGAGATTAAACAGCGATACTTACTTAAGAAGATGATTTTTGAGCTTCAGTAAGTAGCACAATATATTTAAAGTGCAATGCAGCCTTGGTTATAATACTAAAAGAGGCTCCAGAGAGGAGTATATGTGCCAGATTTTTTTTTATTTAATGCTTTCAATAAACGGTTAAGTTTCCTAGCTAACTTTAAATGGACTCCAAAAAAAAAATCAATAGTCAACAAAAATAATAACAATACAAGAATGATGCCCCTTTGTTGAAATAACTAAATAATAAGTTTTAAATATCCCTATCTACCCAAGAGAACTTATACACATAATTCTTAATTTTAGAAATGTCCATTCTGACTACAAATCTTACGTTCCTGTAGCACCTGTTCAAAGTATCACAGGGCCGCCGGTGCAAGTGTACGGTTATCGTCGTAATAAATGGTAAAAAATGTCACTTTATTGAATTTAAGTATCTTTTGGCAAGGTTGTTATACAGATACTAATACCCATGAAGCTAATATCCACTGTATAAAGGAAGTGCATTAAATTTACGGTAAACGTGCTGAAAGCAAATTTCATAAATCGTTTCTTAAATTCAATTAATGTAATGCATTAAATTTAATAATTTTTACATTAATCTATCTATCATACATTAAATATAAAGTTAGATCATTACTTTTTAAGGTGACTATGTACATTAAATATACAGCTGGTGTTCCTTGAATTTAAGATGTGTTATCACATATTTCATGTACCAACATTAATATGTGGTCCAAAAATTCTGTTACCAGAAAAAGGTGGAAATTTTTCGTGGTAGTGTACCGTCATGTGTACACCGATTTCAAATTCATAGGTTTCCGTCAGTATCGGCAGACATGTTCACCTCTCACTATAAGAATATTCCTTTAAGCAACTTATATCATACTTAATAAAAAGTTCAATACAGTTGCGCCATCTCCCGGAATCTCATACAATGTACTATGAATATTAATGTGAATTCCTTTAATTTTAAGGTACAGAATATTGAAATATCTTTTCAGTTACTTTATTGAAATTTAAGATACCATTTAATCAAATTTTATTTACAACGAATTTGCTTTAAATTCAAAGTAAATTTAAATTATTCACGATTTAACAAATAATTAAAATCATTAAATTTCATGTAGAATTTACATTAAATTTGCATTAATTTAAAGTTATTTTTAATAGTGTATTTATTATTGAAAATACATTTCATTTATATTAATGAGATAATGATTGTAACATTAGTTACAAAATTTACGGATTTACTAGGTTTGATAGATAGGTGCATGATTGGTGTTCAGTTTACCGTTACTTTTGTTTTTTAATGTCTAACACACGTATTTGAATGTAAAAGTTACCTCAAACTTAACATCTTTCTGTGAAATAGTGCTAAATATATCATATCTGATAAAATATTTGCTTCCTATATTTTTTTTTAAATACATTTAAAGATTCGTTGAAGTCCAGAAATGTGCATAACAACAATTTTTTGTAAATTATTAATATTGTTAAAATAAATGCATAATATTTAACTCAACGCTTTCACTCGAAAAAAACACTATCTTAGAATTTTAAACGTTTACAAACGTAATAAAATATTCATTAAAATATATATTATACGTTTTAAAGAAGCTTTAAAATGTCTCCGACAAGAAAATATGAATTGAAAAAGTCGTAATTTTCATAGAAAAACCTATAATTTCCGGAAAGGCCATCGAGATCATTTATTCCCATACGATTGCTTCATATGACAAGCGATCATGGTTGTTTTCCTAAGATAGGGCCGAGCATGTGTCTGCATAATGTGACCGAGCGATAGTCATTCAACACGAAGCTCTCTTATTTTCTCCACTTTCCTATTTTTATTTCCATTCGAGCCTTTTTTCTTCTTCGCCACTAAAACTACCGAGTTTGTAACAATAAACCTAAAGCATTGTGGTTTTATGATTTATGTACAGCTTTAACAGCTCTCAGATTTCTATTATATGTGTTTTTCAGAATGCGACAACTTTTTTCCGCATTTACTATTTACCCCTTGCAAGGGGTAAACCGGAACTAACAATGTACTCGGTGAGCATCAAGCCTCGTTTACATCCCTTTTAACTAAATGGGAACTGAAATTCCTGGAAACGCGATTTTTAATTTCTTCGTAATTAAAAATTATTTTAATTAACTTTTAATTGGAGGTTTTCACGACCAAGCATAAATTATACGCAACCTTAAGTGAAAACTTAAGTTATTTAACAAAGTAAACTAGTTTTTATGGTTCCTTAGCTTGCAACTACCTTTTTTACATATTCAGAATATGTGTTTATTACTTACTTGTTCAACTAAGATTCACCTAAAATTTTTTGTTTTATGGAGCTTAATGAAATCATTCATTATATAAAATCGATGAATAATTTTGCTCCAAGTTCCACCAATTATTCCAATCTTTATAGTTGTCATATATGCAATTTTTCTTTGGGGCAGAGAAAAGGAAAAATATATAAAAACAGTTTATTTTCTGCAAATACCGCTTTGGTCCTCTCTCCATACGCGTTTCGATCACCTTATGATATCGTAAGTGGCGCAGAATCGGACCGAGAGCAACATTCGCAGAAAATAACTGATATATGAATTATAAATTTCAAGGTATGTCGGTAGGACATTGCAACCTGCCACCTACCGACCTCGATGTTGGACTGAAAAATATCGCCAGTCGAACGACATCTATGAATCACTGGAGTAGTGAGAAAATTTTTAAAAAATCAAAATTTCAGTAAGAAATAAAGAAATCCATCTGCCGTATTTACTACTCCAGTGTTGCTCCCCCCAGAATCCGTGGAGCAGACCGCTTCTGCGGTGTGGGATTCTGGACCATAAGTCCTTCCCACCTGGGGTACATTATGTTTCACAGTCAACATTTCATTATTTAAAATTATTAAAAATTCTCCCCATTTAATCGCCTTTTACGATGGGTTGAGGGAAACCCTGGATCTATTCGTTGCCGGGTCCAGTCGGAAATCTGAAAGAAAGTGGTTCCTAAGGAATTATGTAGGAATTGTGGGTAGGTAGGTTAGGGCAGATGAATGTTTAAAACGTAGAGAAAAGATATGGTTAAAGGTCAGCGGATAGCTGGCGTTGCTGGCTGTACTGTCTACGCATTACAGTAACCACAATTATACTGCTGGCTGCAGCACACTGTCGGCCAGACATATTATTATTATTATTATTAGCAGATTTATAAGCTAAACGGCTTCGCACTCCTTCCAGGGAATATTCACTCATACCAGGTATACAAAGACACCAAAAGTATGAAGCTCTGTGGGGACCCTTTCCATGTTATCGGATCCTAGGTGACGTGATATTCTGTACTTCCTGCAAACTTTCTGATGGTCCGCGCGGTTGCAAGGAGAACTGCTTTCTAAATCGGTTTATACAGATGCTCCCTAAGGCCCAGTCCTTGGATGTTCTGCAGGGGTTCTTTGGTATCACTTCAGTTGTTGACAGTATTATGGGAATCGCGTGGATGCTGTTCATTGACCACTGTTTGCGGATTTGCACCTCCAGATCTCTGTATTTGGCGATCTTCTCGTTGTATTTTCGTCTTAGGTTGTTGTTATTAGGTATAGCAATGTCAATCAGTGTAGTTCGCCTAGAACTTTTATCTGTTAGTATAATGTCTGGCCCATAACGAGCAAGTGGTTGATTTGTTAAAACCGTTCGGTCCCAATATAACTTGAACTCGTTGTTCTCAAAAATAGGCTCCGGATTGGGCACTTTTCCTACCTACAATAATTTTAAATTATCTGCTAACTCTTGGTGGAGTATCTTAGCGGCTGAGTCGTGTATTTCCTTATACCCAGTTGCGGCAAACGCTTGGCATCCTCAAGTTATGTGCTGGATTGTCTCTGATGTTCGACAGCCATATCTACATTGGTCAATTCCTATTGAGGGATCTCTGATGATAAACTTTCGATAGTTTTTCGTCAGAATAACCTGGTCTTGGATAGCTAACAAGAAACCCTCCGTTTTCGTAAATATCTGTCCTGAAATCAACCAGTAGTTCGACGCTGAGTTGTCGACATTGTCCTGGATGATCTCATTTGGATGTCGTCCATGAAGTGGTTTCTGTAACTAGGCTTGTAACTTCTCTTGGTCTGTTTGGTGACGAGAAGCAATATCTCGTTCCCTCAGCTATAGCGACGTTGAATCCTCTGTCTCGCATATTGCTCGATATAGTGTGGAAGAGTCCGCTAATCTGTGGAAATAAGAAAGTAAGTTTATTATTTGTTGATCGAACTGCTTCGTCCTTGGTATCTTTGAAGCATTGGAAGTTCAATAGCACTTCGAGTGTGGTGTTTGCGTGCTTTTAAGAGTGTTCTTGTTTTCCTTTGCAGATTTTCGATGTCCGTCCTTCTCCATTTATTATTATTATGATTTACAAGCCAAACGGCTTCGCACTCCCTCCAGGGATTATTCACTCATACCAGGCATACAAAGACACCAAAAGTATGAAGCTCTGTGGGAACCATTTCCATGTTATCGGGTCCTAGGTGACGCTGTCTGCTGTATTTTCTACGAACTTTTGGACGGTTCGCGCGATTGCTAGGAGAATTGCTTTCTGCATCGGCTTATACAGATGTTCACTAAGGCCCAGTCCCTTGATGTTCTCCAGGAGGTTCTTTGGTATCACTCCAGTTGTTGACAGTATTATGGGAATCGTTTGGACGCTGTTCATTGTCCATTGTCTTCGGATTTGGACCTCCAGATCTCTGTATTTGGCGATCTTCTCGTTGTATTTTGGCCTTAGGTTATTATTATTATTATTATGATTATTAATTTATTCCAGAGTTCGTGTTGCGCAGTGAGGTTATGCATTATCGTGTTGTAGAATAACTATTTTTCTGTTGACAATCGCTGGACATTTTTCAATTAAAGATTCATTTACTTGATCCACTTGTTCTCAGACTGTTCAGGTTTCAGCACTTCAAAATAAACGACCCCGCGAATACTCCACCAAACACACAAAAGCTTTTTTTTTGAGTGTAAACCTGGCTTAGCTGTACTTTGTGGAGATTTATTCGGAGGAGGCCACTGCCTTTTGCTTTTTGGATTATCAAAGGGGACCCATTTTTCAAATCCAATGATGAAGTCATCAAAAAAAGCTTTAGTATTGGGCTGTTGAAGCAATAAGTTGCATGTGGTGGACCGATTAGTTTTGTTTTCTTTGAACAAATTATGCTGAACCCAAACACCTCCTCTGCTTACTTTACCAATCTGCTGGAAATGTTCTTGGATGGCTCACCAAGGTTGGTTAAGAGTGTTTGACAGTTCCTCGATTGTCTGACATGGATGTTTCCACTTCTGTCCTTAAAATGTCATTGTCTAAAGTTGTCTTTCTGATCGATACGAGTCAGAAAGATCAAAATTACCGGATTTGAACTTAGAAAACCACCTTTGGCATTTACGAATGTTTAATGCACACTATAAATTGCAAAAAAAATTAGATTAAAAAATTTTCTGGTAAACAAGTCAAAAATTAACCGTAAAATGACTATCGACATGAGCAGAAACGATATTACTTTTTGGTTTTCTAAATATTTACATATTCATATCATTATAAATTATATAGGAGGAGTTATTATAATATATTTAAAAAAATCGAAATTATCTAATTTATCTAGCTTAACGACCCCTCTTCTTTATTTCTAGAATTTTTGATTCTAAATCATATTCATAATTTTTAGAATTATAGACTGATTCGAAAACGCTTGGATATTTTGTAAAGTAACACAATCCGGACAAATAAATCCTGAAATCTAAAAATAGAAAATAAGGACTTATCCTTGTTTTTCCCTGGACTTTTTAAGTATATTTTTTGTACATTTTTTGCTAAGACTATACAATATAATCTTATACTAAAACGCGACAAAATAAAACGTTTTGTTTAAAGGCTGTTTTCAGAGAAAATTCCGGACAAGCCGTACTTCGAAGTGAGGAAAAGATATGGACGTTGTCAATGAATCTTAGTCACCCCGTATTCGAGTGAGCTGAGAGGGAAGTTTTCATTAACACATAGCTTTAAACAGTGACGTGGGGTTTCAGAAATTAAATTTTATTAGAATAATAATAGAAAATATATGTATAAGCCTGATAAAATGAGCCATGTTAGCCATGTTCTGGATATTAAGTTAAATCGAGTAGAGAATAAAACCAAAATGTATAACAACGAAACTGGCTGGAAAAAAGTGATTTTAATTTTGCAGTTTCAGAATAGGCTATTAAACTAAAAATAGCGTTCCCTTCTTATCATACAATCCTAGTTATTTAATAGCTCATGAGATCAAAACCCTAATAAAATACTCCCATATCACAAACAAATCCTTCACCTTCCTCTGGGTACCAAGTCATACTGGAATCCCAGGAAATACTAAAGCCGACACCCTCGCTTCCAATCATCAAAACTCTCCTAATAAAGTAAACAAAATATTCCACTCTCAAGACCTTAAAAACCCTTTACATCATATGTCTCGAAACCTCATTCAACTAGAATGGGACCTTCAGGATTCAATCAACAAACTTCAATTTCTTTACTGGCATTCCTCTCCCTAATCTACCCTCCTTACTGCGAAACCTGTCGTACCTCCCTGTCAATCAAACATATCATCACTGAATGCAAAAAATATGAGCATCACCCATTCCGTCAATTACAGGAAAACAAGATTGATATTCTCCTCTCCTACCAAAATTCTAACAATGTTATCAAATTTATCAAAGACATTGGATTATACTGTAGAACAAGCAATATATGTATCAAGGAAATCAAAAAATGGACGCTAAAAGACCTAGTAGTCGATGCGTCCCTAATCCATATCTATCTATCTCTCTCTCTCTCCCAACAATGAATTTAGCGTAACAATTTTTTATCAGGTTCTTCGTTTTTATGTTTGTTTAAAAATCTGATTGTTTCGAAAAACAATTTTCTAGTACATTTTTAGTTTCTTTAGACCATATAAGTGTTTGATAAGGATCTAATAACGATTGCCAAGATTCAGATGCAAGTCTCGCAAAAGTTTTGACTCAAAAATAAAGACTAAATCCTTGAAAGCATCCACATAGATAAGTGGAGCGGTTTATATTATTGTGCCGGACGAGGACTCTATTCTTTTTTAAAGCAAAGCCTATAACTTTGCACTTCTAAATCTTAAAAAGCAACCTGTTTTTAATAAACACAAGATGCATGAGGATAGAGCCATCCGCAGTTTTCAAAGGAATTGCTAACCCTGCAGAGCTGGAGGTCAGAAACAAAACGAAAAAAATTAACAATAAAAGAGAATAATAGAGAGGCGAAATTACTGTACTAAAGGGCATCGTTAGTAGCTGTCAATTATGAAGATTTGTAGCCTTTATTTTATCATATAGAATGCGGTCAGATAGGTACGAAAGGATGAATTAACATAGGTGTTCATCGAGATCAATATGAGTCAGCTTAGTAAGAAGTACTGCATGGTCGAGTCTATTGAACCTGTAGTTCCTCTACCAATAAAAATTCATATGCAGTGAAGTAATATAATGGGTCTTTAATTATCCACCATATTAATATTTTCCTTTTTAAAGATTGGTCTTACTCGTACTGTTTTTCAGCAATATGGAAATATACTTTTCTTAAGACCTCGGTTGACGCTAAAAAGGGAATTCTAAAATCATACACTTAATATAATTACAAAATTGAAAATAAATAATATAACTAGGTAAATCTATACAGCAAGAAAGGTGAATTATTACAAATAAAATTTGAAGTCTACTCTTGAGAACAACCAGTTCAAGTTATATTGGGACCAAACGGTTCTGACGGATCAGACAGTAGCACATAATAGACCAGATATTATACTAACAGATAAAATTTCTAGACGAATTACACTAATCGATATTGCTGTACCTATTAACAACAGCTTAAGGTGAAAATTCAACGAGAAGATCGCCAAATACAGAGATTTGGAGGTGCAAATCCGAAGACAATGGAAAATGAACAGCGTTTAAACGATTCCCATAGTTTTCTCAACAACCGGAGTAATATCAAAGAACCTCCTGCAGAACATCAAGGGACTGGGCCTTAATGAGCATTTGTACAAGCCGATTCAGAATGCAGTTCTCCTTGCAACCGCGCGAACCGTCCGAAAGTTCGTAGGAAATTCAGCAGACCACGTCACCTAGGACCTGATAACACGGAGAGGGTTCCCACAGAGCTTCATACGTTTGGCATTTTTGTATTCATGGTATGAGCCAATATTCCCTGGAGGGAGTGCGAAGCCGTTTGCCTTGAAATCATATTAAATCTATACTTAAAATATCGGTGAATTTTTTAAAAGTTTTTAACAAGTGATACAACCAATTTTTATTAACAATACTTTCTTGAAGGGACAACCTTGATAATAGACTTATTGGTAAGAAAATGTGCATTATGAATGGAAATTTTGTTTAAATTTAAGAAGCAATAAAAAAATTGCGAAGAAAAATTAATACTCTAAATATTAAACATATTTAAGATTACCATTATAATAATAAAAAAGAATTATCGAAATTCTCACAGGACTGTCGTCACACGAAACTAGAAAAACTGTTATTTTAACTATAGTATATGATGTTTAGGTTTACTGGAGTATTTATTTTCTTAATTAGACAGTTTACACTTCGTGTTTCCTTAAATCATCGTATGTTGAATAAGTGCTTTTGATACGTCCATGTCTCTGCAAAAACATATGTATAGAAAGGAAGGTAAAACGCTTGGCAACATCAATAGAATAGATCTGTTTGGAATATACAAGTTTCCAACCAAGGCTCATACAGTTTATACATTACACTAATTAATAAATAGCCCTGGAACCAGGCACCATTTTCCTTTACTCTATTTCCTTTAAATCAGTCGGAATATTTAGCCTATTAAGACTATTATTTGCCTACGTAAATTATTTTATTATGGAAACTGAGGAAAGGAACAAAACGCTTTGATTTAATTTTTTGTTTGAGCGATTCCTTATTGTGATACATCTTTAAACATTGTTTCCGATTCATTATAGAACCATTTTAAATTTTATTTGGCTGACATAGACTAGTGCAATTTTTCTTTTAAAAATTTGTTTTTTTTTTGAAAACCATTTCATGAAACAACATAACTTTTACTACGATATACTGTATGTACCTTTTATGGGTTTTTTTGCCGCTTCGCCTAGTTTCCCCAAAGAAAATAGTTTTCACGCCGTATTTTCCGCCTTATTAAAGGAATAATTCTGTCACACACTTTTTGATTAAAACTGTACATAATATTTTATTGAAAAACAACAAGAAAATTATTAAAATCGTGTCGATAAGGGACATTAAGGATTTTATACATGGTTGAAAAATTGGTACAATGCCATGCAATTTTTTCAGGACTATGCCTTGAATTAATTCAAAGACAGACGTCTACAGAAATTGCAGATAAAACTGCCACCATATGATACCAGCATACCGATAGATAAAGCATATGGACTAGCCACTTCAAGAATAAGATTTTCTTGTGATAGACCTCATGAAATATCTTATAACGTCTATTTTCTATTTGACTGCTAAACATGCAGGCAGATGGATGGCGCAGTCATGAGGCTATAGGTTTGCGATCTATTTCAAAACCATAGCCCTTCAAGAATCCCACCTCAAATCCAAACTCTAGTGTTGCTACATATTCGACGTATTGTGATATAGACCGTGGCAAGCAACAGCTCAACTACTTTCTTACTTTTATAAACTCTATACATTTAAAGATACAGTTCATTCCGGGACTTAAAGAAAACAATCAGCTCCAGTTCTTAGATGTTCTAGTAACAACGATAGTAGATGGACATGTGTAACAAACGGTATATCGAAAATAATCTCACACTGATAGATACCTTATAGCCGATTTATACCGCCAATTGTCACAAATACAGAACGTAGGTAACATTTTTATCTCAAGATACATTTACCTAATCAACAATCAAGAGAAAAAAAGAATTTCAACGCAAAGTTCTCGGCCAAAATAACTGCAAACCGTACACTAAAAATAAAGTAATAAATCTACAACAAAAAATCACTCAGGACAAAAATACCTAACGATCATCGATAAATGATTACACTTCCGTAAATCAAAGGTACAACGGATATAATTAGCAGATTATTCCAGAAATACAATACATCTACAGTTTACAAATCACTTACAACAATAGGTACTTCCCTAAGAAATTTTAAGTACAAAATCGACCTAGAAAATCACCAGATTGCATGCCGCATACATAGGCTAAACTAACAAAGGAATATCGGCAAGGTTAAAAGGAAATAAACTAAGCATAAAAAATAAAAACAACACCATCAGTTCCTTTCCAACATCAGCTCGAGACAAAACATAAAATTAATTTCGGCAAATGTCAACGATTCGCAAAACGATTCCAAGCCAAGATTTACTCGCGAGTCCGTCGAAAGTGTAAAGAACGGCACTCTGAATAGAATGATGATATAATCAACCTCTCTTTCTACTAAAAGCTTTCCTTAAGCGGGAGTGGAGTTAACAATAGATACGCTCTACGGCCCCGTATAAGAAAAAACCGCCACATTAAACTCTCTTAGTTGATTTTCAACCAGCAAACATAAGGGATGGCAAAGAAGATTTTGGCGAAACGGCGTTTCCATCAGAAATCAAACCAATGAATGAATGTACTCCCGAATCAATAGAAAATCGTATGTTCCCATCCGTAAAATATATATGGATAAATTGACAACAATCCAAATTAATGTAAACATTTTTACATCATGTTTTTATGTGTTACTTTTAGCTGCTTCATTTCTAATTTCATGCTATTTTATCTGCAGGCTTTTCATCTTGCGGTTTCGTTAGCGATATTGTTTGTTTGGTTTTGTTTTGGGGGTGTTTTATTACTTAATGTTGTTGTGCTAGCGCCACTTCGCTAAAAAATTACTTTTTTAATCGGAAATTCAATTATAAAAAGCTTCTTTATATTCAGTAGACCCAATTTGGATTAGTCGTCTAACATTACTACATAACTTATTTATATTTATCAGGTAGGACTAGGTACGCTTCCTGCTTAACGTCTCCTAAAATTTCATTTTTATATTTACTTGCATTATTAAGGAAAAAATACTAATAATTTTCAGATATTTATTACATATAATTAAATTATTTTTAGGTAATTATTTATTTACTAACAAAGATTAAATTTTAGAATTGTCAAATTTAAACTTTGGAACAAGTAAATCAAGATCGGCTCCCAAAACGAAGTTAAAAAAAATTAAATACAAATTGCCTAAAATGTATTATTGTCCACTATTTTCCGGCAAGACAGTCCGACGTTAATACTTTTAATTTATGTAAATTTTGGCCAAACATAAACAGACAGTGTTATAATACTTTAAAACTTCCACAATTCTCTTCGGCAACAATTTAAATATCAATAACTCTGCTTTTGTCACCACACTTTGGTTTTAATTATAGTTAAGACTGGTACATATTATAGACTTAGTCGGGACTTTAATTAATCTACGTTACATCTATTTTCTGTTAAGAATTCACAGCCCACATTTTGCTGTAAATATAAAAAAATCACATATATTTAAAAGGTTTTTCACGAAAAGGTGCAATTTAAAACGTTTGTGATTAATATTTCAATAAAGTACATAGACAAAAAATACGTCATAAAATTTGGTGAAGTGATTTTCTCTCACGGGTGTGATGTGTAATAGACGGTTTTCGGGTATTCCGTGTGTTTGCTTCTCAAGACTGTATAGCAGCTGACGTTTCGGTGAAATCTCATTCACCATTTTCAAAGCTCATTGTACGGCATCTGTAGGCGAACTGATGCTTGCGACTTGGGTGTGGTCGGATTTGTGTATACGTGGGACGTGTTCGTGGGCTGGATGGTTTTTGCCAATCAAGTTGCGAGTTTTGATGCGTGTCATTACCCTGTTGCCAGTGTTTGGGGTAGTGTTAACGACTTATTATCCGTTTCTGTACTATCTACTACTGGTTGTAGTTTTTCCAATTATTGGGCAACCGCTGACTGTCGTCTCTGCTATTTGGGTTGTTGGGCTTTTATGCAATTTCGATGGCTTTCTTTACAACTCTTGTAAAGCGATTTTCACATCTCGACAGTTTAATTTAAACAACTTAAAACCTTTTTCCTTTTTATTATTTGTTTGTTTTGCTTTTATTTAGCAATACATTGAATCAACATTCTATTATCTTTCTGTATTCAAAACGAGTATAAAATTCTATTTATTAAACGACTTTCAAAAGAAGGGGTTCTAAATTCGACCGCTATATATTTTTTACGTATATACATTAATTACTTCGGAACGGCGATATTGATTTAAATGATTTTTTGCGTTTTATTCAGGAAGTGCTGCGGAGGTCCCACATCATTCTGACCAATTCAGTAAAAGCCAAGATGGCGCTTATACTAAGGAAGACAAAAAATTAATTTTGTCCGATTTTCTACAAAATTTGTATATGGGAGTTATTGAAGTCGCACATAACGACTCTAATTTATTTTTTAAAAATTCAATATGGCGGATTAAAAATTTTATATCCCCCGATTTTGTCCAAAGTTGATATATGAAGGTGTAAACTACAAATTTGAAATTATTTGTAAAAAATTCAGTATGGCAGATCCAACATGGCATCCTAGAAATCCTACAAAGCTCGATTTTGTCCAAAATTTCTATAGTAGGTTTTTAAGGATGTAAATAACGAATTTCCAATTCTTTTTAAAAAATTTAGTATTGTGGAATTTAACATTTCTCGATGTTGTTCAAAGTACGTACTGGGGAGTTTGGGAAAGAGTAAATAACGAATTTAAAATTGTTTTAAAACTTTAATATGGCGGTCTAATTTTACATTTTCATATTATGTCCAAAATTGGTACTAGGTGGTTTTTAAAGTTGTGGATTAAGAGTTCCAAATAATTTTTTTGAAATTTAATATGGCGTATTCAACATGCTGGGTGAGAATTTTATATTATTCTTATTATTTCAAAATTGGTGTTAGGGGTTTCTCGAGCTTATATTACGAATCTGAAAGCAATTTTTTATAACTTAACATCGCATATACAATATGGTGGACTAAAAATTTGACTTTTTTCCGATTTTGTTCAAAATTTAAATTGGGGGGTTCTTGGGCTATATATAACGGATCTTAAATTAATTTCTTCAAACTAAATAGCCAGGATAAAATATGTGGGACTAAAAGAATGGCTCAAGTTCTTTGGATGTTGGTTTAGGGGTTTTTGGGGGCTTAATCTATTCCTGCATATTTTATTGTAGCATATGAGCTTATTTGGGAAAGACAAGGTGTTATGCTAAACCATTTAAACCACCTGATAAAAACTAATCAATTTAGAACATGCTTTTGAGCAATATCACTTACGTATTTGTGAGATGGTAAGTTATCATGAAATAAACTTGTTAGTATGACCTTTCCGGATATGAAAACGGATTTTTAGGTAACTATAAGGTCAGGCTATAAAATTCTGATAGAAAAGTATTCCATTTAACATGATATTGCTGTCAGTTTGGCGTTTTTCCAAAAAAAGAATAGTCCATTAATTAACTTCTGGTGCCAGTCAGGTCAATCCCTTCTAGAACAACTTGCAACAAATTTATGTTATCAGATAACTAAAATAGTCTTCTAAGAATATTTTAAAAAACCCTCATGAATTTCTTATGATGACATCCACCTCGGTGGATGATTACTGTGGCATTCCGTATTTAATTTTTTCAAATTATGATAAAGTTTCTCTATAACGTGGTACAACACGTTTTACGCAATAAGTTCACATTTCTTAAGTATTTCTCCATGTTGCTGAAACCAGGTATTTGGAAAATTTGGCTCCATTAAATTTTCAATTGCAGGTATGGTTTAATTTTACAATATTTTCAACTTGATGTCGGAGTTTAAGTTGCCTTCTATGATCTATTGAACTAGTTCTAAGAAATTTAGTTCATACATTGATTTATTACGGATATTGTGTATGAGTTACTCGCTTTCAATGGGTTTTAGTCAGCACCATAATGACAATTATGCCGATTAACTGTTCCATAAAGAGTAAAAATAGTCTCATCAGAAAAATCGGATGAACTAAAAAGATTATTACCTTCTTCCCACTTTGTAAGGAAACTTTCTGGGGTTATTGTAATCTTTTGATAATTCTTGAGCCAAAGTTATTTTTTAAGAATGAAAGTGAGAATTTGTTAGAATGTTCTAAATGGACTATCGAAATATCTAATTGTTTCGTAGCTGTTCTTACTAATCTAGATTTTCAATCGAATGTTATAACGTCCCTAAATTATTCGCTAGTAGCCGCTTGCAATCTTCCTGTTCTACCCCGATCCCTGTATTTTTTTTTTCGTTTTTCTAATCTTTGAATTTTTCTTGTTACTGTAAATTTAGAAATTGGCTGATGATCTGAAAAAGTAATAAATAGATGTCCAAAAGATCAATTCTTTCTCTTTCACTGAAAAATATTTTACTTAAAATATCTATGACTGTAAAACTGTCATGAAAAATGAAAATGTCAAAAAAATACTTTTGGCAGTAACACAAATTTGTTAAGTTGTACAAGATAATTGTTGGATATACAATAAAAGATCTCTAGCATTAGTAAGTTTGGGTATAGAAAGTGTTACATAAACTTTACCTGAAGTTTTATACAGAATACAAAATTGAAGCGGAAAACGGAGAGCTAATTTGAAAAATATAACATTGATGCGATATAACTTTTTGAGCAATCCTGTATATATCAACTAATTTTATTTAGAAAATTTTTCACTAGTTCGAATAATTATAAAAATATTTTGGATGTCCGGGACTTTTTACACATAATAGCTTTGTTCGCGGTAAGGATTTAGAACCGATTCTGAACTAATACGTATGCGCAGTTGAAATTGCAGCGTTCGCGGATAACAAAGTTCCGAATTTTTAGTTACAGTCCCATGTTCGCGGAGAAAATAATTCGGTTCGAAATCGATTCTGAACCAGTCCTACCGGTTCTAAGGATTGAAGAAGAACTGTAAGTTCGGAATTTTATGCAGTGCCAGCGTTCATGCTGCGGCCGCAATGTGCAACTATTTGACAATTGTTTTTATTTTATTTTAGGTTTTTCTCTTGTTTATATCATTCGTTGCATTTGATGTTCCAGTATATATTTTATTATATTGGTTTTACTTTAATTAGTGTTGATCGACCTAGAATCTTAAATAATAAGTTAAAAAAGTGTTAGTTTGAACCTAAAAAAAATATATTTTTAGTGGATACTCCCATTATGTCAAATCATTTATCATCCAGCGATGAGGACTTAAAAGAAATTTTAGAGTTACTCAAAATTCCTAAAAGTGCTAATTATTTTGAGGAAATTTTGCCCCCCATTTTCAGTTAAGCTGAGAAATGGACAAGAACTGGCGTGTATTATGGTTTGCGACAAATGAAGTTGCATCGAATAGGGACGTATCAGACCGGTTTTTAGTTTTATTAAAAATGTTTTTTGAATCAAAAAAAAATGGACCTAAAAGTATTGCGTTTTATTTTTTGTTTAGAAAAACCTCCATCTTTTATTAGGCGTATGTTTAGAATTAGATTTACTTTGAGGCTCCCGAAATATGAACTTAACACAAAATAAAGAGTAAACAATAGATATCTGTTAAAATATATATTTGTTTATCAAAAATTCTATTCAGCAAAAAACAAGACGTTTTATTCCAAAAGGAACTAACAGTTAGACTTTATATTATATAAGAATAACAATTATAATTCTTAAAATAATACAAATAATAAAACCTATTAAAAAGACAGTTTTAAGTTATTTAAAACAAAAAAGAACTAGTTTAATCAGCATTTAACACCGTATGCATACCAGAGTGGACGATTCAAAGTTCCAAAATCGTTCGCGGTAAAAACAAATCCTGAACCGGTTAATAACTGAGCATGCGATGTACTGCAATCCTGAACTAATTCCGTACTAGTTCTGAATCGGTTCAGAAAGTGACCCGCGAACAAAGCTAATGTATACAAAAATAACAGGGATTATGTATCTGAACCATTTATCGTTTTTTTGCGCTTAGTACATCTAAATTTAGATATTTTAAAAAATCTCTAGTGACTGGATTAAAAATTTAGAAATCGGATGTTTGTCTCAACATTTTGTTTTAACTGTTAAAAAAAATATTCTCAAAAATGGGATTTGAATTTTAAATTTAATTTTAATTAAAATAACTGAATGCCCTGAGGATATGCAAGAGATTGACATTGTCTTCTTAATTTAGTAACTTTACTAAAAGAGTGTATGACTGTTTGACTAGTTTTATTTTATTTAGCTTAACTAAAAAAGTAAACAGTGTTCCTCTTTTATTTTAATTCAATTCTTTTGTGTATTTGCTTTCATAAAGCAAATTTAAATACGAATAAAAGCTAATTTTAAATAATAATGGAAAAAAATATTCACCGGTGGAAAACATTAACTTAAACGCGCCAAATATTAGACTCTTTAATTAAAAACAGGTAAATTTTTCACATCTTTTTACCTTCTGGATATGCAAATTCTAATGCAGTATATTTCAATTTAATTTTCCGGCATTTTATGCAAATTAGATTTTGTTTAGAGAGTTAGATTAAGTAATGAAGACAAAAACTAAATATAAATTTCCCTGATTTTAGAAGTGATTTTTTAAACTTAATTATTTGCTCTTTTAATTCGTGAATTCATTGAAATTGATAAAAAAACGTCATGTATATACGAGGCGATCAATTAAGGTTATGTTTCAATAACTATATATGTTGCGACTTAACTAAAATGGCCAATAAAATTTAATAAAATCATTTTTAAATTCTTGATTCTACCACCAGAGAGTGTATTAGCTGGGCACTCGCAAATAATTGTTAGTTCTGTTTTTTTTCTTACAAATTACGTCAAAACAATTTTTAATGTTTAAAATACTGCAACTTCAGTTTGCTTTAGTCAAGTTTAATAAACTCATGTTTATATTTTGTAAAAAACAATTGTAAAGTGAGTGCAATTTAAAAAAATATCTACTACAATTTCCGATCCACCAGAAGAGACGAACATCTAAACGCTGTCAAGCAAAAAACAACTTCTTCTGCCCTTGCCCAACACTGATTAAACACAGAACATAAGATAAATTTCTCAAGAAGAAAAATGCTATTGAGATGAGAAAATTTGTCCATAAGAAGTATAAGGGAAGCCATCGAAATTGCAAAGAGACCCAACAACTTAAATAGCAGAGATGATAGCCAAAGAGTGCGTAATACTTGGAAAAATCTGCTTACGAAACATCAACCAGTAGTACTTGGTAACGAAACGGATTACAACTCGGCAACGCAACACCAAACACTGGCAACAGGGTCGATGATGCACAGCAGGTCTCGTAACCTGATTGGCCAGAACCTTTCGGAAAACGAGCGAGCCCGACGTACACACGAGACCGACAACACCCGAGTCGCGGGCGTCAGTTTTCACCGAAACGTCAACTGCCTTATAGTCCTGAGAGGGACTCAGCACATATACGGGATGCCCGAAAACCTTCGACTACACATCACACCAGTGAGAATATCCGACATAACTTATATATATATATATATATATATATATATATATATATATATATATATATATATATATATATATATATATATATATATATATATTGCACGTTATTCAGCATGCCTCGTATTCAACAATGGTTTGTGGTTTTATTTTATATATACTTTTTAAGGTATATTTTATTGAATATTATCACATGTTTACATTTTGGATTATACACAATCCTCTTGGATTTCTTTATGTTTTGGACATATGTATCGAAACATTATTTCTTTTGTGTATTTTTAAATTTTGAAATCATTGGATTAGTATTGTTGTGCCACTGTTGTCACCAACACCGTATTATGAATGGACAAAAATATGTATTTGTCGAAAGAATTGCGAGTTGGAGTTGTTAAGTTAAAAAGACAAGGTGCAAAGCAATGCACTATAGCAAAAAATTAGGTTTAAGTGGGGGTGTTGTTTCGAAAATTCTAAAGAAGTTTCGGTTACTGGGGAAAGTTAATAATCTGCCAAAGTCAAGTTGTCCTAGAAAATCTACCCCCAATATTGAAAAGCGCATTAAAAAAATTTCTATAAGTGATCCGCATAGGTCATCCGTCCAAATTAATGCAGAAATTCGCGAACATTGGTGCTGCCGAAAAACCTTTACTTTTCAAAAAAATAACTCTAAAGCCCAGTCTTCAGTTTGCCCAGAGGTATTTAAACTGGACACCTCAAAACTGAAACACGGTGTTTGGAGTGACAAATTAAATTTAAAGTATTTGGTTCAGACGGAAGGTCGTTTGTTCGAGGACTTGTCGGAAAAAAAATTGATATTAAGAATCAAAAACCTACTGCGAAGCATGGGAGTGGCAGTATTATGGCCTGGAGATGGTTTTCCAGCTCTGGAACGAGCTCGATAGTGAAAATAACTGAAAAAATGGATCGATCTATATAGAGCGACATATTACAGTATGTTGACTGATGTCGAAGAAGAAATGCAGCTTTAATGAAGATATCAACAAGATAAAGACCCCAAACACTCATCCCGTTTAGTAAAAAAATGGTTTTTAGAGAACAGCGTTGATTTACTGGAGTGGCCTTCTCAATCGTCGGACCTAAATCCGATTGAGCATCTTTGGAAACACTTGGAGCGAAAAATTAGGGAAATAATAATTCATAATGAATACTATCTATGGGAAGTTTTACAAGATGAATGGCGGAAGATTCCAGTTGATGAAGGTCAAAATTTTGTCGATTTAATGCCAAGAAGATGTAGGGAAGCCATCAAGGTTGTCAACAAAATATTGAACTTTGCTGCTTTGGTTTGTACAGACGTAATTATTTTTTATGGCCCAAGTGTTTTTTTATTTATCATAGCGGAATTTTGTTTTCTTTTGTATTTTTATTTGTTGAATAAAAAGTTTAATTAATTAATTATTGATAACAATATATTAAGGATATAAGCAGAAAACCAATCTTTCCATACTTTTGTCCATGACTATATATATATATATATATATATATATATATATATATATATATATATATATATATATATATATTAATATATAAAGAAATTTATTATTTTTTGTAATTATCTTAATTATATTATGATCCAAAAGGTGTGTGTACAAAAATAAATTGTTTAAAGTGTATGCTGTACACTGTTATAAAAAAATACTGGTCGAAATAATACAAATTTTATTTCCCGCCCTCATTCACCCTATACCGTATATGATAGTATCATAAAAGTTAAAAATGTGAGGTTGAAGATTATATCCTAAGCCGTTTCTGCATCAATCGTCTAATAAAAATCGCCCTTTCGCTTCTTTTTTATAAGGTATATCCTTTTTAAAACGATAGGTTAATATTATAGTATTATACCCATTTTCAGGCAAACCAAGTTGGATGTGATAAAGTGAGATCAAATGAATAATGGTAAAATTATACAACATCAAAAGCTAAAATTTATCTTTAGGTTTTTTTATTTAAAATAAATCTATTATATTCGTTTATTTCACTTTTATCTTCTTATTTCCCCTTTCAGCTGTAGACGATTTAAAGTTAGTCTGCCTCTTTATTTAGATTAAAAACATCAGTTTAGCAAGGTGAATGCAGAGGCGTCACGTCATTTCTTTAAAACATTTTTTTAATTATTAGTGCCTTTTATACCCCTTGTGGGGTTGCTAGATTCTCCATTAGGTGCCTCCCCAGATGCAGGATAAGAAAATGGACAACAGCTTTGATATTAGGCACTCATAAGCGGTTGCCAGATTAATTAAAATGGCTGTAAATGGAAAAACTTTGAGTGTGCAATAAGTATTATTGAAGCGGTTGAGATACTGCGATGACAAAGATAATTTTTTTTTCCTATTAGATTATTATGGGGTTGAACAGTTAATAAAATCCTACCCATATTATATATCAAGGACTGTAAAAAGGAAATGCATTAAATTTAATGTAAATGTGCTGGAAGCAAATTTCGCAAACGTTTATTAAATGAATTTAATGTTTTACATTAATCTAAATTAATTTATTTCATTAAATTTAATGTAATCATACATTAAATTTAAAGTTTGATCATACCTTTTTAGGTGACTATGTACATAAAATATACAGGCAGTGTTCATTGAATCTGAGATATGTTGTCACATATTTAATGCACCAACATTAATATGAGTTAAAAAAATTCTGAAACTACCAGGAAAGTGTGGACATTATCCCATAGGTAGTGTCCGCCATCTAGACCTGTTTCGAACTTATTGGTTTCCGTTCAGTACGAAGCAGACATGTACACCTCACCATAAGAAAATTGAGTCCTTTAAGTAACTTATATCATACTAAACAGAAAGTTCAGTACAAGTTGCACCATCTCCTGGAATCTCATGCAATGTAAATTCCTTTAATATTAGGGTATATGGGAGTTAATTTTATTGTACAGAAGTTGACATATCTTTTCAACTTTATTAAAATTTAAGATACTATTGAATCAAATTTAATGTACAACGAACCGATATTTGAATGAATTGCTTTAAATTCAAAGTAAATGTAAATTATTCACGATTTTCGGTACAAAATCATTAAATTCAATGTACAATTGACATTAAATTTGCATTAAATTTAATGTTATTTTTAACAGTGTGGTTTTCAAATGCCAAGATCGGATAGAAGAGGCGACGACAGGGCTGTACAGGTCGACAGCAAACACGCATTTGTTCTTAAAAACCAATAAATCAGCACTACCAAATATCACCATGGAACATAAGTAGTATTGACCAGACACAGAGTATCAAATATTACTGCCAAAATGGACAGAATGACTATATTCTTTGTGTTAGTGGTCAACAAATGGAGAATGCAATATAAACATAATAAATAAATAAATAATAAATAACGTCTTATATTACACAAAAAGAAACAACACATAATAAGGCGATAGTTTAGTCACATGGTTATTCTTCTACCTAACCCTAATTGTATCCTCTGCATACATAATTCTTTTAGCTATGAATTAATAATTAAACATTATTTAAATAGTAAACAATTAGCCAAAAATGAATTATATTGTAAAACTTATGTAAAATTAAACATTCTTTACAAAATTAGCAACATCTGGAAAAAGGGAAAACAAAAAAGGAAAGAAAAAAATAAAAAAGAGTCGGAACATGAAATAGAAGAAATATATATATATATATATATATATATATATATATATATATATATATATATATATATATATATATATATATATATATATATATATATATATATATATATATATATATATATATATATGTAACCATTAATAATGAAGACCTTCAGGATATGCTGGAAAAACCAAGTAATAATATTAACGATATAGAAATATATGTTAAGAACAGTAACATTAATAGGGTTTAGAAATATCCGTATTTCGGAATAGTAATATATAGTAATTACAATCAAACTATTAAAATTAATAGACTGTGATGATTAAGCTGGCTTGTAAAGATAAAACAGTTCTTCACAAATCACAATCTCTCATTCGAACTTAGAATGCGCATAGTTAAATGCTATGTCTTGGTAAAGTTGTTATATAGAATGGAAGCTTGGACTCTGTAGTAGTAGTGTAGTATTAAAAAACTAGAACCCTTTGAGCATTGGGTGCCGAAAATATCATGGACATAAAGCATCTTCTATGCGGATGTCCTTCATCGGATAAAAAATGGAAGATAATTGTTTCTAACGGTGAAAAAATGTAAATTGTTATATCTTGGCAAATATATTGCCCATTTCAAGAAATCATGTGAGGTAAGATTGCAAATAAAAGACCGAGAGTCCAACGCAGAATATCGCTTCGAAGTTCGCCTGTCGATTCGAAAAACCTGCTGCTTGGTCTCTCTGAATAGGATGGCCTGGGTCTTATCCGAGTTGATCTGGATTTTCCTAATTCTGAACCAGATCTGAAGGGTGTAAGTAACGGGTGACAGTTCTTAAACAAATGGGTAATCTAACTACTAATTTAGAAACATTTTAATAGGAAATACCTCAAAAACTCGCGGAATTGAGGTGACACCTTTTCGAGGTCACCGAAAATATTGGCTAATGCGAAATCCCGTAAACCTACTTCATATGCTCTGATATGAGCATGGAGAATTTATGGATATCTGTTATAAGTTGAAAATAACTAACCCTAATTAACCTAGATGGCAACGTTTTACCCATTATGATCTGTTTTTATCCTAATAAAGTAAATTAGTAATGATTATCATATATATTTGGCATCTACAGATAGCCGAAGCTAGCAAACACACTGATAGCTTTAATCATCTTATGTTCGAGGCCTGCCATTTATTAATTAGAGTGGATGTATATAAACCGTATGGAATGGCTATATATGAATCTCTGCATTTCAAACGAATCTCGCCGATTGATGTTGAGCGTTCACAGGCCGGTTTGCTTACATACGCACGCAAGCCTATGGATTAATAAATATTTTACCCCGGCCCTAGCGTTAGATATTAGTAAAATAAACCTAATTTGCCCTCCGATTGAGAGTTTTTTTTTGTTTAAAGAAATAATATATTGTAAACATTGGTAATCTAAACAATTTCACTTAATTAGAAATTTGAAAATAAAAGTAAACACAGTATATATTAAGGTTATTAAAATTTCGTGACTGCGTAAATATTTTAAAATTAATGCTCTTTTGTTGTTGAACTGCCTTTTTTAAGGGAAATTTGCTAAATTGAAACATGCCACCGTCTTTTTAACTGAAAATTATAATGTTTTAATTTAATTAAATCACTTAATAAAAATAGTTTTTATAAAATAATTGCATCCTTCGTCTCAGCTTCATTCATACTACTTTTTGCTTGCTCTATATTTCCCAACAGTAATATCTCTGATGGAGGAAAAGATTGACCGATTTTTAAGGTCTACAGGGGCAAATAGAACTGCGGAAGCGGATTTGAAAATTCAAAATTTCCATATCAACAAAATGGAGGCAGATAGAATTCATTTGCTCTCTTAATCAACAGATAGAACTGTAAGATGTTCTCTCCAAAATTTTCCCAAAATTATATATTCTCCCAACAAATTTCCCTTAAAAATATTTTTTTTTCTCCAAAATTGCGAAAAATACTTCGATTGGCTGTCAAAAGGAAAGAACAAGAGAGCTTACAGGCTCGTCGCCTAGCGGTCAGAATGACAACTGCATGGCTAAAGTTTTGTTATTATCTGATTATTTACCTGTTTCAATAAAGAACACAGACCAATGACATTAGACCAGCTTTCTAAACCAGAAATCGGATTATACTTTTCCGCAGGCTCTTGATGCGCTAATTTCACATTTGGAACCTGAATTGCTTCAGCAATTATCTCGAAAACCTAACGTGCTGAAACAATTCGGGATCCGATTTCGGGTTAAAAATTTTGTCGGTCTATGTAATTTTTCGTCTATGTATAGACTTTGACAGTTAGGAATACATAATAAAGCTACAGGGAAAATTTGGTGATGATTGATTTAGTAGTTCCCGAGATTTTTGGGAATATCCAAATATACATTTTCTTTTAATATAATAATGAGATTTCAGTTTATTTCTCCAAACTTGTGGCAAAATTTTTTCGTAGAAAAGCATTTCACATAAAGAATACATATTTGTCTCTTCCCTGCTCTATCCATACTATCTCTATGGGCTTTTCACATTTGCATGAAAGAGAGATAAATATAAAACAGTCATCTATAATTACTGTTGTAGCGTGCCACAGTATATTCGCCACCTAGCGAGGAGCAAATATACTACGCTTTAAAGCATTAACTTTATAACATTATTTTTAATGGAAGTTAATGTCTTTTCGAGATAAAACATAGCGTAAAACCTTTTCAGTTTTGTTAAGATACATGGGTTAAAATTGGGTTCCACTTGGTTACGTAGGTTTTTCTTTTATCTATAACAAACCAAAATCCTCCTCTTCTTTATGTAATAGTATATATACAATAAATATTTGTTTTAAACATGTCATTGGTAAAAACAGAAAATATTTGCATTGACTTTATAATTTTATTGCCTCGCTAAATATTTTTGTAATGAGATACCCTCTTAATTGAAACTGTCATTCTCCTAAAGCCTTGTTTCACGAATATTGTTACTTTAAATTTTATACTCTAGGGTATTTAATATTTTTGGTCAAATTCCCCATCATTAACACACCACAGATAATCGTAAACATCATCAGAATTTTCATATTTGTTTGTTAAAAAAATTCGTAATGCTGCCGGAGGACCAGGAAGAAAGAGTCTCCAAATTTTCTTTTCTTTTTGTTATTAATTTAATTCTAAATAATTTGGAGGTTATATAATAAACATTAAAGATCAACTTTTAACTCCTTTCGTTAACCATACTAGTCTAATACTCTTAAATTTTCGTGTGACTGAAAGCAGGGGTAAGTTTTTTTTTCTGGTTTTTTAAAAAACTGATATAATATCAAGCTAATGGCATGTTAGATTTATATATATATATATATATATATATATATATATATATATATATATATATATATATATATATATATATATATATACGTGGATCCAAGGGGGGGGGGCGGAGAGCTTTGAGTTCAGGAAAATATACTCGATTTTGCATCTTATACTATAGTTTATTCAAGAACTAGAGACAGTAATAAATCATTGGTGGCCATTTTTTTCTTCGCAAATTACCTGTGTTCCTGCCTATAATATTTAAATATAATTAAATATAATTAGATTTACGGCAATCCTCAGTTACCTGCGGCACTGGTACAGGTACATTGGAGGTTTTGCATTTTATATTAGCAATGTGTGTGCTGCTGGCACTCCCCTCTCCGTTGACAACTTGTTTTTCTTGCTATAGCTGCCCTCTAAGAGCTTTGAGTTCAGGAAAATAGATCCGATTCTGCCTCTTATACTAGGAATGTGTTTATTGCTGGCATCCCCCCCTCTTCAAGAGCTTCAAATTCAGAAAAATAGACTCGACCCTACCTTTCACACTAGAAATGGGAATGTTTCCGGTGTCCCCACCCCCTCGTTGACAACTTGCTTTCGCTTGCCATACTCTACTTTTGTGATATCACCGCCTCCCCCCCCAAAGAGGGAGGCTGGATCCGTCCCTGTATATATATATATATATATATATATATATATATATATATATATATATATATAACGTAAGTTTTTCACACATGGTGGAATGTGTACTAGTGTTCTTCGGGTTTTCAATCCGTTTGTCAGTAGAAAAATCCCCACGAAATTTCGCCAACATCTCAGCTGAGCATTTTCAAGTGATGCTTCCTCGACGGCTGCTTGGCTTGGAGCAGCAAGCCGAGCAGCCGTATATATAAATATATATATATATATATATATATATATATATATATATACATTTTTTTAATTAATAAAATAATTTTTGTAACTTTAATTTTTTTGTATTATTTTTTATTTATTTCTAGAAGTTTGCTCTAAATAAATAGGGAAGTTGGCTTTTTTTCTCTAAAAAGTCACTGGCAATGCCGGGAGTAAGCGGTGGGAAATTGGATTCTTGTTTAGGATGGTAAATTTCAGAGATTGCAAATTTTATCTTGAACACTGGCTGTACCTCCTCAAATAATATGTTTACAATACATTTTTTTTTAATTAATAAAATAATTTCTGTAACTTAAATTTTTTGTATTCGTTTTTAATTATTTCTAGTTTCCTGTTAAATTTTGCTCTAAATAAACGTAGAATTTGGCTTTTTTTCTTTAAAATGCAACTGCCAGCGCCGGGAGTGGCAGACTTGCTTAGGACGAAGAGTTTCAGGGATTGCAAATTTAACCTTGAATACTGTCTGTATCACCTAAAAGTGGCAATGGGTAGCTTAGATCATGGTGGAAAAAGTCCTAGAGCCAACCCTGGTGGTTATGTAATGTTGTTCTTCAGCCAACACTAAAAAAATTACATACTAGTTTTTGGCCATTTGTGAATGAAAAATTTTCCAATCAATTTTTTTTAATTCCCATCGAGAACTTTTAGGCCTGAAAACAACGTCGAATGACATGAAATTTTTAGAAATTTTGCAACACTCCGGTGCGTGTATAGATGTCATTCGACTGGCGATATTTTTCAGTCTGACATCGAAGTCGGTAGGTTTTTAATATCCTACCGACATATCTCGGGATTTATATTTTATATAGCAGTTGTTTCCTGTGAATTTTGCTCTCGGTTCAATACAGCTCCACTGACGAGATCATGAGGTGGTCGAAACTCGTATGGAGAGAGGACCACAGTTGTATTTGCAGGAAGTAAACTGTTGCTATATATTTCTTCCTTTTTCTCTGGTTGAGAGGAGAATATGTATAGGTAACGATTTAAATACGGCGAATCGATTTATTTATTTCTTACTGAAATTTTATAGCCAGATTCACTAAGAAGGTTTAAGACTTAGACCCGATCTAGTTGCCTTGGAAATCAAATTTTTTAGATGATCAGTTTAGTTTTCCTTATGATATTGTTTTAATTGTATTTTAAAGGTTCAAAACTTGTTTTACTTATTGTTACCCTTGTCAATTTAAATTCTCTACTGTCAATCTAGACCGATTTTAAAGTTAAACCATGTTAGTAAATTAGGGGGTTAATTTTTAAAAAGTGTCTTCTTATTTAAAAATAAAAATTTCAGTTTTTCAAATCAGTTTAAATTTATTAAAAATCCCATATTTTATACACCATTATTTTTATAATATACTGTATATTCACCTAAAAATACCTTTTAAGAAGGTCTTTTGTAAGAAAAACGTTCCATCCAGCTCAGTTTTTAAACTTTACTTTTTCCTTTTACTTTTTGTAGGTGTAGAACTTTACTGAGTGTAGAAATACCGTTGTCTGTTTGCCTCTCGGCAAAATTTTAACAGTCATCAATCAAATATTGTTTAGTTCACCGTCTATTGCCCGTGATCTGTTTAAAATGTTTAATGTTTTCCCCGAACAGGCTCCTTTCCTAAGAAAAATTTAAGTGTTATCCACGTTGGCCTCTGCAAGTCATTTGGTTTTATTTAAAAAAAAATCCTTTTCCGCCTTTTAGTATTTGTTGTCGTAAATGTGTCTGCACATTCATGTTTTATTAAAAAGGATATGGCACTTTTTTTAATGGACTGTCCCTCCTGTTGACGATATTGAAATTTTGGCACAATATATTATTGGCTACCTTGATAAACTCCATAGGCGTTTCAGTTGTCATTTTTTTCCGATTTACTTCAAAATTGGGGATATTTGTCGCAAAATGGAACTAATTATTATTTCCTCCATTACGTTGTTGATTTAACTCCGTTTCTTATAGCAAATGTTATCTCTAAAAAGTGTCGCAAACGAATATTGTTACAAAAAAATGCTTACACCACATTCGGTGTCATTATACAGAGCATGACTTTCAATTAAAAATAAAAGGAGTCAAAATAACAGTACTTCATATTTCATCATTTTATGTTGATTCGCATTAAAAATAAAGAAATCGAAGAAATTTTAGCTAATAATGGTAATTTTATACCAAATATACTAAAAAAGTGTTTTAAAAACATCTTATAATAAATCTGGGGCTAATGAACGGAATAATTAATTAATTTTTATGGTCCAATTACAATGAAATTGCTTAACAACCTCTATGTATTTTGAATTTAATTGGATTTGTAAAGGTCCTGCGGCAAAACATAGATATATATTTCAGCTTTGCAAACACCAGTAACTTTGAGAAACATCTCTAGAACTGCCTCACTCATACTAGGCGTATAACTAATCCTAAATGGGGGATTTACGTGGAATAACTAAATTAGTTACCATAATGGGCTATAGTCCCTTAAGGTATCGCATCTTTCAAATGCATGTCCTGAGTTAGGAGGCGATAAATAAAAACCATAACCTTATCTTATTAGAATTTAGTATGTCGTTTGTAAGGAAAATTTTCTTTAATTTTTTCATATATGTAGTAATTAAGGTTAAAATTTAGAACTAATTAATTGATTAATTAAATTGTTGAAGGCGTGTCAATAACTTAGACCATTTGGCGCCTTCTGTAGTGAGGTTGTGGTATTGTTTCGTATAAGTCAATATGCTCTAAGAAGTTAGGGTTTGTTTGGTTTTTATTAATTCAAAACAGATGTCTGTCGCACAGTTACTGGCAAGGTAGTGTGAATTTCTAGTTATAATGTGTTTTACAGTGAGAAGATAGTGCCATGACAGACACTGAGAAGGGCCTTCGCTGTTAAGAAAATGCGAACAGGATCGTTGGCGATTCTCTTCTATACAACGTTGTTTTCGTAGAAAGTTGAGGAAAACGAAAGATTTCAGAAAAATTCTTTTTATGAAGTATAACTTGTTAGGATTCTCAAGAGATTCCTTCTGACCTTGTGTGATGCTATGAAAGATATTATCAATGCGACTATTAAATTCTGTTGAGTAGGGAGAGAAAGAGGAACCCCTCAAGTATCGCACATTTACCTTGAATGTCTGCACTTTATTCCGGTCAATGTCAATATGGCTGGAGGCCCACAGGAAGGATATATGGATCTTAGTGGAGTTCCCATTTTTAAGAGATCAAAAACTTGATTTATAATGAGGTGAGAAGGTGAGATAAAATGTAGTTATGGCAACTTAGGGGATCTGATTAGAGGTCCTTGTCAGATGAGCGATGTTTGAGTATTTGTCTAATACGTTGTTTGATGGCAAACAATTCAGCTAAGAAGATAGATGAGGGGAGGGTTTAGCTTTGTTTTACTGATGAAGGAGTCCTCATAGCGGCTGAGTCTACATCTTGGTAGGATTTAGAGCCGTCCGTGAAAGATAATCTATAGGTTCTAAATTTTGTGTTAATTAGATTTAGGAAATGTTGTTTAACGATAATGGGTGAAGGTATTGTTTTTGTTGTACTAAAGATCAAGATTAATTTCAAAGGAAGGAAAGTCCCAAGGGGGGAGAATTTGGGGGTAGATTGAAATGGTATCAGAGATGATTGCATTGTGTACTGCCATGAAAGCTGAGAATTTTGTAGTGAATAATAAGAAAAGGTCTAGATTTGGTAGTGATAGCGTATTTCATGAGTAGGTTAAGGCGTCGGAGGGGTAAAGAGTTAGATTTTGTATACTAACCATTGGAGAAATGTAGAATGTATCAGCCGATAGGCGTAGTGCTTGATTATAATGGGGACAAGAGAAGATATGTAGGAGAACCTGGCCGAGTCGTAAGCAATACATCCATAGTCCAGCATGGGGAGGATAATAGTGTTACATATTTTGAACAGTGTAAAGAAGTCAGAGTCCCAATTGATATGAGAAAGGAACTTTAGTAGGCTGAGATCCTTAAAACAACGAGCTTTAAGGTTGGCAATGTGTGCATGCCAGTTAAACTTGTCGTCAAATATGAGATCAAAAAACCTTAGCTGGATTTTTATTGAGATATATTTATGGTGTAGTGAAATGGTATTGAATTTTGTACAGTTCCTCTACTTGCAGAAGTGAGTCACAGTTATTTTTATCTGATGGTCTAAATTATATATTGTAAACCAGAGACATTTTTCATAATCATGTTCAAACTTATTGTTGACATAACCTATATCGTGATTTAATAGTGAAGTTTTTGGGACTATTCTTTAAGTGATTTTTTTTTGAATAAGTAAGTTGCAAGTAATTTTTTTATTGCGATTTCCAAGTTTTTAAGTTCCGTAGCATAAAAATGATGATTATTTTTAAAGGGAAGGTTACTGTTGTCGGTTGCACAAAATTTGTCTCCAATAGTTAACTCGAAAATTGCTCGATAACATCAGGAATTGTTAAAATCGCGTATCAATAAACTAACATTCTGTTTGTTAACTTATTTGTGATATCAGTTGCAAATAATAGTGGAATGTTTTTCATCACATAATCCAACATAGAAAAACCTTTATTTAATTTAATTTTTTTGCCGAATTAAATTAGTTTTATTAGGAAAAAAAGTAAAAAGTGATTTTTGTGCTGAAATCTATTAGGATTGTGACAATTGGTAATATATTTTTAATTGAGTCAAATAGCCTATTCCGAAATTAGTGTTTTGATCAAGCCTGCGGACTTAACCCCTTTAATACGCGATTTCCAAATATATGTAAGTGGAAGCAAGAAATGATCTAGTATAAAGACAATTTTAAAATGGACAAAGAAGTTGGAGAAGAGATCCCTAGACCCAAATGTAGAGTTACAAAGCCTGTAAGCAGGTTTGTCACCATTTTTCAAGCCGTGACATATACATTTGACATATTTAAATGAGAATGTGCTAAAAAAGGCTTGAGAGATCATTTATATATTATTGCTTAGCCAGATAGCGTTAGGGGCACTAGATTTATGTACCTGAAAATCAACAAAACACAAGAGAGTTTCTCTGATGTGGGTGTCGGGTCACAGATGAGTGAAAAAAATTTTTCCACCAACTTGCTTAGGGCCAAACAACCCCCTATTCTACAAAAAAATACCTGTTAGTTTCTGACAGTTGATTCGCTACCTCGTCACGGTACATTTCTAAATTCTATTTTGTTGCAAAATAATGCATGTGTAATTTTAAAGCATTTTGAATTAATTGACTGTTTTTTCCACCAAAGTCACTAGATCTTGTCTTAATAGAAAAGGTATGGGATATCATACGCAGAAGATTGTGCAGATTGTCAGCAAACATTGGAAGTACTTCGTTATATAATTCAAATTTCATGGAATACAATATATTAAAAGGAAATTAACTCTCTACGCACATCAATAAATGTATAGATTTCAAGTTCTATTAGATTTAAATAAAAATTCAAGTGCTTTTAATAAACTGCTACGGTACTTTTTATTTAACAAGAAAAAATTTTAGGTAAACATTTTCATACTAAAAAATCTTGGAATTTTTGAAAAATCAGTTAATACCTTTTTAGTTTTAATTACTTTCATAACACTAATTTGTTATTCATCACCAAACTATACCTACAGTTATTTTTAATAAGAAAGGTTAAATCTTATTTTCCATACTAATTTTGAAAAGAAGAACAGAACCGGCTTTCAGTTTGCACACAATTGCGACTAAAAATAATAGATCAAATTGTATTGCCTGTATTTTTTTCTTATTTGTACAACCACAAATTTGTATTAAGTGCGTATTTTTTTTTAAATTCTCGTTCATATGAATGTCGAGTTAACATATGTAAATTAAAGTAGTAATAAATCTTATTAGGTACCGGTTTAGTTCATTATCATGGACTTTCTTAGATTTTATTTAACATTGCATTTTTAATAGTGTATATAGATTTTTTAAAATGCTTTCTTAAGGTAAGGTAGCTGACGTTTCGGTGAAAAAAACCATTTTCAAAGTTCACTGTACAACGTTCGCTGTTTGCCCACAGACGCCGTACAATGAGCTTGACAAATGGTGGATGAGATTTCACCGAAAAAAAATTTTTTTGACACACTAGAATTTTCAGTTGTCATACTGAGTCCACCATTTTAAATTACCGAAATGACCTTATAGTTTCCGAAAGTAGAGGTTAAGAGCTGTCATGTAAGCGCTAGTAGGCATAATTTGCTACAAAACTATTCTGAGCGGAGGGGGGTGTTAGGTTGACAGAGAATATCGAAATATTACTACTTATGTCTTGAGTTAATCCAAATAGGAATGCATTTTTTTAACTCATTAATTTTTTGTTGGAGATTATTACTTTTGATCCAAAAAAAAACAAGTTTTGTATTTTGTTATCTATTTAAAGTAACATATCAAAAATTATAATAAAATATGCTTGTTCCTACAGTGTACCAGCCTTTTTATAAACAGACAATGGTACTGGTTTATCCCTAAAATAATCCCAAAACTTTCTTATCAGTCCTGGAGACATATTCGGGGTTCCAAATATGATATTTAATTTATCGAAAGTACCATTAAAAAGCAGTCTATAATCTCGATAGGCAAGCGTGTAATGACTAATGTCTGTATGTGTCAGTCCAGGCACTTGCTTAGCAGCTATTCCATAAACGAAAACATCCTCAATAAAAAAATATTTTCTTAGCTTTTGAGATTCTCTGTATAGTTTAAAACACACATCTGGAGAGAAAATAGTATACCATCCAGAACAGTAACTTGGATAACTATCGTCCGAAAAATCATCCTCCGAAACGTACCATTTCGAAGTGTTATCTCTCAAAACTGGCGATCCAGTCATGTCATTACATAAAAAGAGTTCTTCGGCTCCAAAAGGTGATATGTCGTTTCTTAAGAAATTTCTTAGAAGAGGAATATTTACAAATGAATCATCATCGAGTTTAAGAATATATGTTGCCTGGGAACAGTGGTAAACAGCAAATTTAAGACTCATTATCGTTTTATAGGTTAAGTTTTTGTAAGTATCCAAAACATTGCCTTGTACAATATCTTGGTAAAGTGCATTTTCTTCTCTTATTTCCCTTTGAAGTTCGTGGTCATCGTTGTATCCCAACAGAAATACTAATACTATATTTCGATCCGTACGTCCCCAAGTTTCTCGAATCATATTTCTATTGTTTTTATTTCTTGCTGCAGAGGGGATTAAAACCAGTAAAAATACTTCCGTTATGTCGCAGATATGTTTGTTATTAATAATAAATTTGAAGTCAGTTAAATTTATAAGTTTTTCATAATCATTTGGCTGAAGTTCTTCTAAAGGAAATGAATGTTTTCTAATTGGTTTTATTCTCATCTTATGTCGTTCGAAGGGCCTGTAAAAAATATCAACACATGATTTGCTTTTGTTTAACAACGCCATGGTAAAAAATATCATATATATTATGCAAGCTATACTTAAACCGATGGTAATTGGTTTAATGTGGTGTACTCTGCTTCTTCCTAAAACAATAGAAAATTATAGTTAATTCATACTTCTTTAAGAAATAATTCTTTATTTGTGATTTTAGTTAAAACTATATATATATATATATATATATATATATATATATATATATATATATATATATATATATATATATATATATATATATATATATGTATGTATTAAGATATCACTGAACTTTATATAAAGTAACACTAATATATCATCATTCTTAAAAATTAAAGCGTATACTTTTTTGCAGGAAGTCGAAATAGAGGTCATATTTGGTGAAAATGGACAAAAAATAAATTTTCACATCTTCAACATATAAAAATAGTTAAATATTAATTTACATAAAAAAATTTATAACAAATATGTATTTTAGATAATTTCCTGAATCATTTTTCCAATACACACACACACACACACAAAAAAAAGATCAGAATTTGGCACGAAGCCTAAAAATCTACAAAAGATTTGGGGCCACTATTTAAAAAATTAAAGTTAAAACTATATATATATATATATATATATATATATATATATATATATGTATATATATATATATATATATATATATATATATATATATATATATATATATATGTAGCTTTGGAAGAAAATAGGCTTAGGTAATGTAACCAAGTCGAATTAATTTAAAAAAAGAAGAAAGAAAGAGGCCGTAACGCCTTATTAATATATAATAGAAAAACAATCTTTTCTAAAAAAAAATAACATACTATTAGGCGTTTTCATGTTTACTGCTTATGATTTAAAACTTTTGTACCGAACGTTTTGCTTCAACTTTTAAAATACACAATGGGTGAAGGAAGAAATATTGTTCTTCAAAAATGACTATAAATCTGAATTTTCTTATCAGATTTTAATGAACTAGATTATATATAGGAAGTAATTTTTAAAAAAATAATTATAATTAACTAAAATATTTTTACATTTTTAATAGGGCGCAAGAGGGCGTATTTGATAATATAAAATAGAAAAACAATAATTTCTCAAAAAAATCAAATGTAAATATGTCATTGCATTTAACATTTTGCTCTAACATTAAAAAACAAGGTAGAGGGAGCCAGGAATATTGTTATTCAAAAAATACTGTAACTGTAGATTGCTTTAACCGATTTTAATGAATTTGGTCTTGTTTAATAGGAAATTGTTATATAGTGAAAGAGCTTTAATTAAGTTTTAATAAAATTTTGTTAATGAATCGTCAGATAGCGTTATTTGTAAAATATATTAATTTTTTCAACTTTTTCAAATATTTTGAAAGAAAAGGCCACATTCCAAATCATTTGATTCATAATATTTAAAAGAAGGAAAGCTAGGCTACAAACTAAAGCTTGCTATTGTTTTTAGGATTTAAATTATAGATCAAAAGCAATTTACTCTACTGTTAAAGAGTGGTGTGGTGATATAGCAAGAAGAGAAGAAGGAAATACACAGAAACAAGTTTCAGCACGTTGGATATCCACTACTCTATTGTCAAAACATTAGGAAGTATTTGAACAATGAGTTTTTGAATAGATGGATAGGAAGAGGTGGTATATTTTAAAATTTTTATTTATGGGATAGAATAAAAGATATAGTTTATTATATTCAACTGAAAACCCGAGAAGATATGATTCTGAGAGTCAATTTCTGCAGCAGAAGTTGAAACTGTTATATTTTCTATTCCTCAAAAACTCGACAGGTGCGTATATAGCAAATGACACCGTTTTGAACATTTATTACCACAAAATATTGTACCATTTAATTTTTATTTAATTTTTCTTAGTCAATTACTCTAGTTACTATTCTATTTATAAATACACTACGTTAGTCAAAAAATAATTTATTTACTATAAATCCTAAATAAATATCATTATTTACGCTTACGCTACGCATTTTAAAGTACAACAGATATTCATAATTTTCGGATGTTTTTCTAAATTATATATTTTATGAACCAAGTAATTTGTAAAGACTTCTTTTTGGTAACATTATTTTACTAAAAATAGAAGAAGAAAGCAGAAGATCCAAATATTGGACGGAGCTGCAAGGATTGAGAGATTCAAAGAATGCATAAGCCTAAGTAAAAGCCAGCTCAGAGTTCTGATAGGGGTCCTGATGGAACATTGCCACCTGAAGGGACACCTCAAGAAACTCGAACTAGTAGAAGAAGAAAAGTGCAGATTCTGTGAGGAGGAGAACGAATCCTCTATTCATATCCTTTCAGAGTGCAGTGCTCTAGAAAACTCTAGGATGTGGTTCGTGGGAACACACCAAATCGAGGAAGGGAGGTATCCACCTTGAAGCCGTCTAATATCCTAAGGAAATGAGACTGGAGGATCTGCTCTAGCCGAAAAGGTAACTCTTACGACTTGGAAGCAGTATGAGGGCACAATAGATCTACCAGGTGTAGAGACCTGGTGTATATTCTACGCATTATTTGGAAATATTGCACGAATCGCTAAGTTGGATAAATAATGTCATCTGATGGTTGATTGATAAAATAGCATTAAAACTTAATTAAAGTTCTCCTAATATATAAGAAAACCTTTTAAATAAGACCCAGTTGAATAAAATTGGACAAAGCAGTCCTCATAGTCCTATATGTTGTCTTTCTTTCAAGCACAGAAAAAGGAAAGAATATATAGAAACACTTTATTTCCTGCTAATACAACTCTGGTTTTCTCTCCATACGCGTTTCGACCGCCTCATGGTCTAATTATTGGAACATTCACAGGTAATAACTGCTATATAAAATATAAATTTCGAAGCATGATACTAAAAACTTGATGACTTCGATGTCAGACTGAAAAATATCGCTAGTCGAAACGACATCTATGCATTCACCGAAGTAGTGCGAGATTTTAAAAATCACAATTTCAGTAAGAAATTAAAATCTCTATATCTGCTGTGTTTAAATATTTGCCTATATGTTAACCTCCTTTCAGGTACAGAAAAAGGAAAGAATATATGGAAACAGAAAAAGAAACACTGTCAGTGGACCAGTTGATTTTACTTACTTGAAATCTGTCTTTTAGATAAGAACATATTATACAGGGTGGATCAAAAAGGTGCTACGTATATCGAGTTAAATTTGTTTAATCAAACTCACTGTGTATCGACACATTTTGAGATTCTACAATAAATTATAAATATTTTTAATAAAATATTTTCGAAATATTTACACGTTTAGATTTTAAAAATCATTTACTGGTTTACCTGTATTTATCGTAGTCTAAGGTGTGTAATTTTAATTCCTCAGTGGATCGAAGAAAATCATACCCAAGATAGGTATTATTTGCAATCAGGGTAATCGGGCCATTTTTCTTTGATGTAAGCTTCACTAGAAACAGATGTCTATATTTTCTTCAAAATTATTTGTTTATGGCTCTAGTAACTCTATTTCCAGATAATAATTATTCTGATTTGCTAATTTTAATCTTCTTCTTTCAACAGGATGGTGCTTCGCTGCTTTATGCAGCTCATGTAAGAGAGTACTTAAAAACCTTAAAAACAATTTTTCCAGGATGATAGGGAAATAAAGGGGCTATCCAGACTGCCCAATTTTAACCCGCTGAATTTTTTTTTATGTAGTCAAGTCAAAAATTTATTTTATAAATCCAAACCCGACTTGGTTCATATGTTTAACGAGTCCACGCGACGAGTAATACGAGAAATTTCTCCACAAGTTCTACAAAATGTACAAAAAATATTTTTAGACCGATTGATCCACTGCAGGACAGTTGCTGGAAGATATTTTCAACATCTAACAATAAAATATTATTTTTCGGAGTTCATTATTTATCTAATTTGCTTTAAAAATCGAAAGTGTAAATATTTCAAAAACATTTGATAAATCGCTTTATTTATGCTAATTTTTAGCTCCATTTTTGGAATAGCAATTCACTTTTCTTCAAGTAAGAATTTAGGTGCAGAATTTATCCTTATAGGTTGGCTGATTATCTATACTTTTTGAGATATGATTCAAAATTATTTCTAGATGGTAATAAAAAAGTGAAGAAGCTGAAATATTTCATTATAACAATGTTCAAGAAATAGTCTTCAATTTTAATTTAGAAAATATAATAAACTCGACGAAAATGTGGATTTAAAATTAAAAAATTTTTTTCCAAGCACACAAATATTGTAAAAACTGGATCTAATAAAAAAAAATCAATTACCTAAAAATTGCATGACGTATTTCCAAAAAAAAACTGTTTTTCTCAGTAAATGCAACAAATCGGAACTAGATTCTACATATACCTAATTATACATATAAATAACTGTTTGTATACGTCTCTGCTAGCTTTCGACTAAATTGTAACCCACGAAACATATTTTTCTATACTAACTAAGCAGAGTTTAAAACAAAGATTAGAATAAATAATATTGACATTCTTTTTTTATTAAGGTTTATGTCTGATAAAGTTATTTGGGTCTGAAAAATTTTATTATTGTTTTTTATAATTTAAATAAGATAAAGCATATATTTATCTACATAATTCAAAAGTATTTAAAAATTTTCTTATACATATTTGCACCGTTCACAATTACTGAAAATAATGAAAATGTCAGCGTTAAATGATTTTTTTTTTAATTTTTGTTGTAATTTTCAATATTAGAAAAATAATCAGCTACAGTTTGACAAAACTTTACATGATTGTGTATTGTTGACATTTTTCAGAATTGTAGATAGTTGACTATAAAACTGATTTATTAGTAAGGCTCAATTTTTATTTTATGTGTATTAAAAGTTATAAAAAATATATATCTCTTCGAACTCTTTTGATATATATGATATGAGCAACGCACAATATTAATGTTTGTTTGGGCAAACTTTTGACCCGTTTATGTAATTGTTGCTTGGCTCAAGGTAATTTTTCGACCGTAAGTGTTGCCTCTTTGTATAAAAAGGCAATGTCGATTTTATGAAAAATTATAGCCCCATATTCTTAATTCCGTTAGTGGGGAAGTATTTGAAGTAATAATTAAAAAGAGCTTCAACCGTGACTTTGAACATCATAATTTTTTGAACGCTTCACAGTTTGGTGTTAGCCAGAATATTTCGACTGTTCAGGCGGTTGCAGTGGTTGTGGGAGGTACGGTTAAGGGGCTGGAAAGTGGAGAGGGCATGGGCCTTACACTATGTGTCCATCATGATCTTCTGATTGAGAATATATATATATATATATATATATATATATATATATATAAATGATCTTTTAAAGTACCTGTCGCTGGATGTGTGTGTGTTTGTAACGCTGACAACACGGCGCTCTTTTGTAAAAATAGCTTCCCGAATCGTTTGATTAGAGAAATGTCTGCTGTAAGAGAGCGTGCGAGATGTTGGCTTACTAATAATTCTTTTAAATTAAATGAAAAAAGAACCGAAATTAATTTTCTCAAATGGAAGTGCAGTAATTGTTGGGTATCAGTTTGGATGATAGTCTGAACTAGAATTCACATATTACATTATTAAACAATAAGTTGGCATCTTCTATTTTTGTTCTTAGGTTGCTTCGTAGGTTTCTTCACGTGACACACTTCTTTTTGTTTATTATTCGTTATTGCATTCGTTATTTTATACGGTGTTCACCTTTGGGGTTGCTGTTCTGGTGCGATTCAGATTTTTTAACTGCGGAAATAAGTTATCAATTAAAAAAAATAATACAAAACATGACATTTCGATTTTATTTAATATTAAAAGTGAAAAGACTGCGTTTGAAAAAATACGTAATTATAGTTAAGTTAGATTTTTTACGAATCCAAATATAGTATATCCTTACTTTTCATTAAATAAAAAGTAAACTTTCAAATAGGTTGTGTAATTATTTTGCTTATTTTCGAAGTTCTTAGCTTCTAAACGAATGTCTTACTTTATAGTTTGATATTTGCTTCTGTCTGAATAGTTTATAAAATCAACTTGTAAGACATTATCATAATATCAAATAAGTAAACAAATTTATTTAAGTATGGTAAATTGTAATACAATATCAACTAATTAATTTTCGTAATAAACTCACAAAATTACTTGTGAGGTATTTATTTAAGTTTGCAAATAAATTATAAAATTATTATTATATATTGTTATGTGCGAAATAATTATAGTGTTCAAACTAAATTTTATTCATCACATGAAATTCAATGAGAGAAGCGATGGCGTTAGTCCATATGTTAGTAAAAAATTCCAATGCTTTATCAATAATGAAAAGACTATCAGTAAATAATAGAGAATACAAAAAAATACTTGAGGTAGAAGTAAATTGTCCCTTATATACTTGTTACATCAAATGACCCCGTGATTTTTTTCTAAATGAGTGCCTCACAAATGCGGATAAAAGCTATTTGTCTAGTTCTATATTCCGCCTATTAGAAAGATTAGAAAGAGAGGAGAATATGGGTTTTAATCTCCTCTCTCTTTCGCGTTGTGGGAACGACCGGCATTGGGGACGCGTTATCTCGTTTTGTATAAATAAGGTTCGCAATCATACTGTACTGGGTCAAGTCAGTTTTGAGATGTGGTATTACTTCTGTTGTGCTTCGAGTTTAGAAAAGGGTTTTAAAGCGCAAAAAAGGGTGATTCGCAGAAGTAAAAAACTAGGTTGTACAATTATGAATGTATATTGCATTGTTGTCAGGCCATTTCTTATGACCCAGTGCGGTAAATGCTAGACATCCTCCTGTTATGTGCTGGATTTTCTTTGATGTTCGACATCCATATCGACATTGATCGTTTTGGGGTGAAGGGTCTCTGATAATGTATTTCAGATAGTGAAATAACCTGGTTTTGAATAGCTATTGAGAAGCCACCGGTTAATGGAAACATTTGTCATGACGTCAATCACTAGTTCGACGCTAATTGGTCGATATTTTTCTGGATGATTTTATAGAGGTGTTGTCCATAAAGGGGCGCCCCCTGATCTTTGTGGTGATAACAAGTTAGTTTATATTCCCTCGATCATGGCGATACTCCTAATGCAGTACAGGAGAGGCTGCTAACCTACGAAGATATAAACCTAACTTTAAAATTTATTGTTCTAATTATTTCTCAATACCCACCAATCCTCTTCTTCGGTCAAATCTCGGTAGCATTGCACATTAAGTAGCTTTAGGAGGATGATGTTTGTATCCCTTTGTCAAGAGTGTTTTCTACAGAATTTCGATGTCCGCTATGCTCCATTTTACGACTTCTAAAGAGTAGCTGAGAGTAAAACATGTGTATAAGTTAAGTCCCTTAAAAATTTTTACTTTTTAGGCTAATTTGCAGTACAGCTGGTAGCCAGTCATGTAGCACTGAATCGAAGAACTTTTGGTAATCGAACAAGCAATATATAATGAATTAGAACAGTCAGTCGTTGGTTCATAGTTCAGAGATTTTTCAGCCAGTATTTCTAGGCCTATCAGGGACCCGGAACCATCCAGTTAAAGAAATTCTTGATAGTAATAGAGATTTTTTCGTTGGAGAACGACTCGAATTTCATCTAACTGTTCTTCTGGAAAATTCAATGTTCTTCATTGATATATTTAGTGTTAATGTTGCTTTTCGAAAAGTCTTCTATCTTTCTAATCCCTCGAAAAATCCATTACTTTATTTTCGATTTCTTATATCTCTTTAACCGTCCTGTAGTCAAGGAGAGTTTTTGCTTTAGTGTATCGAGGCATTATTGGACAGTGTTTAATGATTGGATCATCTTGCAAGTCGTATTACTCATTTCCTTGTTCAGACATCTAAAACATACTCTATCAGATGAAATAAAGATTTTCGATCTTTTAATCCATTGTTTTTGATTGCGGGCAATTGTGGGTCATTATGGGTTATAGAATATGAGTTTCTTGTCTCATGATAACTTCAATCTCCATAATTCTAATTGCTGAAGTTGCAGCGCAGTAAATCAACATATGAAACTTATACTGGCAAAGCTCTGTTGTTTATGATACTTAATAGATCAATTTACAATTGGCACTGATAGCCTGCATAATAGGTTGATTCCATCATACTCCAACAATGCCTTACTCATTTTAGTATTGACCTGTATAATGGGTTGGTTTAATCATAGTCCAATACTAACTATCTTAGGTTAAGGGATAGTTTCTGGTTTCTGGAATTCAGCGTTGTTCTGTTAAATAATTTCCTTCGGTTGGCAGTTGCTTAAGTTCAGCGATTTGTTCGTTGTTATCGTTACTGTCTTTGAATTCACGTTCGATTTTCATTTTTAAGACGTTAAGTTGCGTTTCTGCGATTAATTTATTTTAGAAAAAACTCTTTATTGATGTGTTATTCTTTGTTGTGAGGCATGTAGCTGTTGCCTAAAGCTGATCATATTTCGTTTCATGGTTCTGCTATGGGCGGAGTTAATATTATTTGGTTCTTGTACTGATGTAGTTGCTGTTATATCTATTATGACAGATGTCGACATCTTCAACATGCTGCTGCCAATATCATGGATGGTATCATTTCAAGCTCCGGCTCTAGACGTGCCCTGTCAGGATTTTTATTTTTACTACTACACGATCTCTAGCGGAATGTTATGTGGATTTGCAATTCACAATACAGTAAGTAGTATATAACACATACAATTTATAATAATACTAAATATCAAAGGATTAATCCATGGCGCGCGATTCGTTCCACCCCTGACTATGGCGCTGTTATTAGATGAATAGAATGTTATTTTGTGATTTGTAAATATGCTAAATCGAACAAAAATAAGGTCAACAGAAGAGGATAAGAAAGGGAGTTTTGATTTGAAACAGAAAATCCTGTAAACAAATACAATTAAAAAAAAATTAGATGCAACACTTTATAAAAGTAACAACTATATCTCAGAAAATCACATAAATCGAGCATTTTATTATATCTCCATTATTACCACATACTTTCTGGTTACAGCACTTATATCCTTTCATCATTCGTTTGCCAAATAATACGCCTACAACTAATACCTTTGGCCTAACACTAATTTGAAGTAACTTAATACAAATTTATTTTACATACCTTTTTCATTAGCAATTCTTAACTCTTTATGATACTATATAATACTGTTCTGGGATGATGTGGTCAGGATTTAACATAAAGGAAAAAAGGCCCAATCTAAAGTGGGCGGGAAATATTTATAAATTAAAACTGAATTAACTGCTCTCAATCCTGAAATTTGTTATGTTTGTAGGTAGTTAAATAAATCTGTAAAATACAGATAATAAAATATCTATTAGATCTAAATGGAAGTGATTTTCGGACATTTTCTGTAAAATTTAGATTCTTCGAACACCATTGTTGTTGGGATTTTGTTCTCAAGTACATGCTGCACTTCGGTGAATTTTCGAGTAAGATATAAATATCTACATTCAGAAAACTTAAGTTGAGAGATTATTAAATGAAGAGGAAAAATTAACGTGTGTTAAAAATTGAGCAAATTGAGTGAGTAAAAGAAATTGGACATTTTGAAAAGAAAAGTTTGTGTATAACCCCCCCCCCCACCAGAAACTAAAGTTATTCAGTAAAAAAAAGAATTTTAAAAAGTAATATCACAAAATAAAAAACTATGTCAAGCCCGGAATCTGTGAGTTTTTTATTTTCCGAGAAATTCGATGTCAAATTTGAAAATTGGAAAAATTTTAATGGAAACGTGGGCTGAGAAATTTTGCAAAAACCAATTTTTGCACCAAAAAAACTGCGATAACTTTTAACCCGATGGAGATAAAAAATTTTTAATACATGCATTGGATTTCGATGAATAATTTCCGATCTCAAAAAAAAAATTTAATTTTGGATGAAAAAAACGTTTTTTTTTCCAAAAATTCATAATGGCGTGGAAAATGAATATTAAGGGCTTAAATTTGCAAAAGATGCTTTTTAATACTTGTATTTTACCTGTGAATTTTTTGGATCCAAGAAATATACTTCTATACGATCTGTGAACCTTCGAAAATTGGGCTGAATCTAATCGAAAATCGCCGCTATAGGCGGCTATCGGCGGGTTGCCATAGTTCAGGCGCATTATTCATTGGCGCTTCAAGGAAACTTATGCATCACAAGTAATATTTATAATATTGATGTTATTTTATTAAGTTATATGATAGTAACAATTTGTTTACTCATATTAATTATTAATTTGTTTATTAACAAAATTTTTACAAAAAATTACAGAGAAAATCATACAAATATTCAATTATATATTACATATTCTATTGTTTTTTTCCTTTATACTATTAGTATCTAACAGTTTATTAACAAAACTGAACAAAAAGTATAAAGAAAATCATACAGATATTCAATTATATATTATATATTATACTGTCTTTTTTTCTTTATATTATTATTATATTTTTATATGATTTGCTTAGTAAAAATTTTGTTAATAAACTATTAGATAATAATAACATAAAGGAAAAAACAGTAGAATATGTATTATATAATTAAATATTTATATGATTTTCTTTATAATTTTTTGTTAAAATTTTGTTAATAAACAAATTAATTATTAATATGACTAAACAAATTGTTACTATCATATAAATTAATAAAACAACATCAGTAATTTAAATATTACTTGTGATGCATAAGTTTCCTTGAAGCGCCAATGAATAATATGCCTGAACTATGGCAACACGCTGACAGCGGCATGTAGCAGTCATTTTTTATTAGATTCGGCCCAATTTTCGAAGGTTCGCAGATCGTATGGAAGTGTATTTCTTGGATCCAAAAAATTTACAGGTAAACTACAAGTATTAGAAAGCATCTTCTGTAAATTTGAGCCCTTAGTATTCATTTAACACGCCATTATAAATTTTTGGAAAAAATAAGAAAAATTTTTTTTAAGATCGGAAATGATACATCTAAAGTACGCATTAAAAGATTTTTATCTTCATCCGGTGAAAATTTATCGCAATTTTTTTGGTGCAAAAATTAGTTTTTGCAAAATTTCTCGGCTCACGACTGAAAAAAATTTTTTTTAATAGATCTTCAAAATATAAAACAATACAAACAATTTCCATTAAAATTGAGCATTGTATCTTAATTAGGAAAGCGGAAAATTGAGGGTGAATTTTCAACTTTGACATCGAATTTCTCAGAAAATAAAAAACTCATAGATTCCGAGTTTGACATACTTTTTTATCATGATAAAACCTATATTTATGTTAAATTTTAATATATCTCGATAAATAGTAGCACCATCTATAATTTATATTATATGAATTGATAGGTTTGTTTAAAACATTTTTGGATACAACTTTTACTTTTCGAGATAAACTCAAAAAACCGAAAATCGTGACAATTTTTGGTCAGCCGTTTTTTTTTGCACATGTCTTTCAGAGTTACCATCGAGATATGTTTTATAAGATGCCGAAATAAACACTTTCCAGCAAAAAAACCAATGTTACATTTTTGTTAACAAAACAGCTCTTTTTTGATCTAATTTCCATGGAGTATATATGGCAATTAATTTTTAAAATTTTATTTTTTTTAATTTGAACTAAGAAGATTTTGATGAGATTTGTCCTTTTTTTGAAATGATTAGCTCTAGTTTAATCTTTCCCTTTTATTTGTATGTAACTTCATTTATTGACGTATAGATTCCTTAACCCGTATGGATGAATTTTCTTTAATTTTTGTTAAGGACGCCCATGTTTACTATGAAACAATCTAAACTCGAAAAAGGGCGCCATTCTCTCTTGTAATTCGACATTTTAAAAGTATTTTTAAATTATAAAAATCTACCTATTCACATAAAGCTTTCAGGTTGCGTAGACAAGTTGACATAGTATATCAATTATCCCGCCTAAAATAACCATTACGTAAGTTTAATAAAGGGAAGTTTTAAGATTATATACCCCTCAGAAGAAATAATTTGAAGGAAATGAAACAAATGGGGTCCTCATGAGCCATGAGCGTGTACGGACCCTGGCGTGTAAAATACTTCGGGATCTCTCGCTAAGGAACTTGGATGTGCAGCAATTTAGACTCTATTTCTCTTCCCTAGCACTGACGTTAATCGACTTCTCGGCTTTTGAACGGACACGACGAAAAGATCTTTCTCCGCACCGCTTCCCCTGTTGACGGCCTCTGGACGTTTAACCATTTCTATTCCTACCTTCCCCTTTTATGAATTGTTCTTTTCAATTTCTGTTTACGCCACTATGAGGGAAATTATTCAATGTTCGAATTATTTTCTTTATCTTATTTTCGATTTAATTACAGTGGCGTATCGTGTCAAAGTAAAGAAAATGAGCTTTTCTCTAAAATTTAAAATCCAAGTAAAATAATAAATAAAAGACATACGGGTCTTCAATCTAGAACAGGTTAGTTCTGCAAATCACTAAAGTTTATAACAATATCATAAGCAAAACAAAACTAGCTGACTGATAAGTCTAAATATCAATATATCAATATATAGATAAACAACAAGGTGATTTCTTGACAAAAATGTACTATGATTTAAGGTAATTCACTCGCGACAGTCATAGAGAAAAGTATAGCCTTTAAGTAAATACCAGAAGGTAAGGAATTTTGATTTTGTACGAGACTGTACCCAACACAGGATAACTTTCAATATACAGACACATTCTTATACAGTAATAACTTTAAATATAATAAATCTGGCACCACCGCAAATGTCTATATTGAATGGTATGCAATGCACTAGCGAAGTTTTTTTTTAAATCATACAACCTTTAGAAGGTAAGACGAACACATATGTTAAAAATTTCACACATTTTGTGAACATTATTAGTAGCATCAATCTAGAGCCAGATGATAGACTAATAAGCTTTGATGTGGAAAGTCTGTATACTAATGTACCATTAGCGTAATCACTACACATAATCAAAACTAGACTTTCAAATGATACTACTTGATCAGATCGAACCACGTTACCACTGGACGGGGTGATGGATCTTTTGGAGTGTTGCCTGCGTAGTGCTTACTTTCAAGTAAAGGACAGGTTCTACCCTCAAGACGACGGGCTTCCGATGGGTTCTTCACTCTCTCCAGTCGTCGCCAATATATATATATATATATATATATATATATATATATATATATATATATAGAATGGTTCGAAACTCATGCCATAGAAACGGCAACAGTAAAACCGAAAGTCTGGTTGAGATACGTTGATGATACCTTCATCGTATGGAAGGGCAATGACCAAGAACTTAATGATTTCTTGAAACATCTAAATAACCTTCGACCTACAATTAAGTTTACCATGGAAAAAGAGGTAAATGATCAATTGTCTTTCCTAGATGTCATGGTAAATCGCTCAAACGAAATTATTAAAACTTCAGTATATAGAAAGCCAACACATACTGGACAATATCTTAATCATAGTTCCAATCATTATGTTGTAACAAAATAGGGAATTATGCGCAACCTCTATAATCGAGCTATATCTATATGCAATAATACCGAATCATTGGAAAAAGAGGTAGCAAATATTAAATCCGATTTACAACAGAATGGTTATCCTTTGAAACTAATTGACGATGTTATAAATAACTTTAGAACCACGAACACTGGACACCAAGAAACACATTTCTTCTTCACAATTCCGTACATTAAGGGAACTTCGGAGAAAATAAGACGAATTGCCAGTAGTTATAATATAAAAACACCCTTTAAATCAGGAAATACACTTAGAGCTCATTTAACAAAAACAAAATCGAAAACTACCGATAAGAAAGAATGTGTTTACAAAGTTCCATATGAGTGTGGTGAAATGTATATTGGAGAAACCAAACGACCACTAGAAGTTAGAATTAAGGAATATAAAACTCGTACACAAAAAGGGGAAACGTCGAGATCAGGTATTGCAGAACACGCCTGGGATAGACAACGCCATATAAAATGGTCTGAGGCTGCGGCAATATATATGGAACCCAACATGAAAAAAAGAAAATTTATAGAAGCAGCTTACATTAAAAACAATAATGGAATCTTCAGTAAACCGAGTGTTGAGATACCTAACCTTTGGCAACCACTACTTTGTAACATCAAATCATTGAGGTGTGTACAGTAAAGCGAAACTTTGCGCTTCAGCGGACACAGTTCCTATATAAGCTCGTAGTCTTAAGACAAACATTCAGTTTATACTGGATAACCATTAGAGATACAACCTAATCGAAACGTCGTAAAAATAAATAAAAATAAAGAATATGCAAGTCCGACAACCACATTTTAGTCAATGTACTTTCTGCTAAGGACTGGTCTTCTTCAAGTTTTTTTCTTATGATTTTTAGTGAGTCCTTAACTGGAACGTTGGTGTATAGGCTTTCCACGTCAAAGCTAATAAAATGGTCTTCTGGTTGTACTTCTATTTCACGTATAATTTCTACAAAATGTTGCGAGTTTTTAACCCAGGACGATGTATTTCCTTGTAATGGTCTCAGGATTGGAAGAAGAAATTTGGCAAGTTCAGAAGTCGGAGAGTTCCGGGAACTCGTGATAGGTCGTAAGGGCGTGTCTTGCTTAAGTATTTTCGGGAGTCCTTACACTAAAAAATATATGTCGAATATTTTTTGATACACTCCAAAATATTACAGAATGAGACAAATTGGAAGCGGGCCCTTTAGAACATTACCTGAGTTGTTAACTGGAGATGTGTAACATTTGGGAATTCTATTTTTTCAATTTAAAAATATTTAGGTCCAGCACATGCTACCGCAATAGGGTATTATTTGATAATTGCTTGAAAATTATTTTATATTATTTAATATTACATTTAATGCACAATAGCGTTGGTCGCGTGACACATATGACGTCAAATTACAGTAAACATAGTAACGCTAAACGAAAGTTTATTTGATTTCCTGTGATTGTTGTTTGTTGTCCGTTATAAAGCGGTTTACTTATTTGTATCTACTACCACAATGCACATCGATGCCCATAAGTATTAGAGAAAAGGTGCTTGTTTCTATTGCAACGGATCCTAAAATACGAATAGAGTCTTTAGAACTAGCTCGTAGACACCCCAGATGCATCAGAGTTAAATCTATGGTTTTTTTGTGAGTATATTTGTGTCCTTAAATGTAATATTTTACGGCTGAGCTGTTAAAAAATTTGATCAATGTTCCTTGTCTTAAGCTTCATCACATGTAAATAACCTGTACAGATTTCAAATTATCTTTTCCTGAATAATAATAATAATTATTATTCCCTTATCTATTACTATGAATGCTAAACCCTTGCAGACCTATAACACTGAAAATTAGTAGTCACGTGCAAACTTGTTGATATAACACTCAAATTTTTGGTATAACTCTTGAATGATTTCTCTAAATAAGTAAGTTGCAAGTAAGCTCAATCATAAGTGTATCTACTCCGTTTTCATATCGATAACAAAGTAACTCGAAAAATACTTAAACTGTAAAAGATTCGTAAGAAATATATCAGTTGCTAGCTAGCGCCAGGAAGTGTCGAGTATCAGTAAACTGAAATCCTGTTTATTTACTTATATGTGACGTCCTCACAAATACACCAACAGTGGAGCGTCTTTCATAACGTGATCAGGCATAAAAATTTTTATTCAATTTTCGTTTATAACAGAATATATATATATATATATATATATATATATATATATATATATATATATATATATATATATATATATATATATATATGTGATTCAGTATTAATCCGGGAATACATCCGTTCGTTGGTTTGGTTTCCTGTAGAAATTTGCAGACGTTTCGCCAAAATCCCACTTGGCATCTTCTGTACTTGGTGGTTGTAGATCAACTGAAAGAAAAGTCAGCGTGCAGCGTGCTTTATACGCGGTCGCAGATAGTAGCGGTTGGTTGGCGTTGGCGTTGGCTCCGCCTCCCTCTCGAGCGCCACCGTTAGTGTCAGTTTAAGCGTGGCACGCGTGTCGGTACCATGGTCCCGCTTGAAGAGAGTTTTCCAAGTAGAGGGCAGATTCAGTGCATCGTCTCTCTTGTTCAGAGTGCCGTTCTTTTCAATTTCAATGGATTCGCGAATCAATCTTGCCTTGTAGTGTCCTATATTAGCGATTTGCTGGCCGGTGTCAAAATCAGTTTTGTGTCCTGTCTCGTGCTGGTGTCGAAAAAGCGTCGATGTTGTCTGTTTGTTTCTTATACCGAGCTTATGTTCTTCTAGTCTAGCTGATATTCTTCTGTTGGTCTGACCTATGTATGTTTTGTTGCAGGTGCCACATGAGACTTTATATACGCCTTGATTTTCTGGACTGATTTTGTCTTTTGGATTTCTTAAAGAAGAGCCTATTGTTTTATGTGGTTTGTAGGCTGTAGATATGTTGTGTGCGTCTACGAGCCTAGACGCCATACAGTGAGCTTTGAAAATGGTGAATGAGATTTCACCGAAACGTCAGCTGCCTTACAGTCCTGAAAGGGACTCAGCACATACACGGGATGCCCGAAAACCTTCGATTACACATCACACCCGTGAGAATATCCGACATAACATATATATATATATATATATATATATATATATATATATATATATATATATATACTTTATTTGGAAAATAAATCTATTAGAATGACAACGACTTTTAACATATTTTTAATAGAGTCAAATAGCCCATTATTTGTGACGATATTACCAGTGGCCTCACAATTCCTTTATTAAAGAGAAAATGAATTTAAATAAAATATTTTAAGTAACATTAATTTACTTACATACCTGCAACTAACATCTAAAACTATTTTACATTATCACACATATTACCTTCATCAAATTAGCATTAGTTGACGCAAGCTCTGCTGAATGAATTTAGTTTTAAAAGGTTACGACACTGGGTCTTAATAAATGAAAGGTGGCTGAGTTAAAAGATGAATCGCTTGCATTTAAAGGACCTTACTGGCGCAAACTTTGTTTATTTGAGAAAATAAAATAAAGGCAAAAGTTCCATTAGTTTATTTTGGTCGGACGTAGCGAGAGCTTTTAAATAGGTGACCTGCTAGCATCACTCTTTCTAAGAAATATGCCTTACACATTTATAATGTTATCTAGCTGCTTGGGAGTTAATATTGTCTTTATACCCTACGAGAGATTTACGGGACAAAGTATAATTCGCATATTACATTCCGGGTGGGACCTATTATCTTGGCGAGTCTTAACCATATACCCCGTTCCCGCTGTTTAATGTATACGATAAATACCTCAAAGGGATGCGGTATAATGTAAGCTGTATACAAAAATATTACATTGTTTGGCAGAGTGCTTTTATTTTTGCACAATGCCTTAATTTTGGCTTACGATACTCAAGGCGCCCAATTCGGCATCAGTAGTAAAATGAATTTATGTGAGTTGGACCTCAAATTATTATTTGAACATCTAAAACTTGGATTTGGCGGGAAAATCTTCGTAAAACCTTATCAAACTTTTTTTGATGTTGCAGGAAAAAATAGTGGTGTATGGTAATAGTATTTGTAATACCACAAAAGTTATTTGTTGTAAAAATCGATATCAATGAAAGGCAACTACACTCTTAAAATTTCGTTCTACCGTATAAACTTTTGTCAGCATAGGTGCTAAATAATTTCGAAAATCCTAGCAAAATAATTATTTTTTGTTAGAAAAGTCTAATTGATATACCTTGGAATCGTAACATCAGTTCCTTAAATTTGTTTCTTATTAAAAATTTAGAAATTAAAAAATTTACAAAAGCTTTGAATAAAATTATATTTTAAGAAAAATTATATAGGTTGCAGTAATATTTTAAAAAATGTAATGTAAACCCTATATATACTTACAAGGGAACATTATCAGGTGACTGCAGCCGATTCGTCTCATTCTGTAATACATGTTGAAGTATACCAAAAAATATTCAACATGTATTCTTTTACGTCATGAATTGAATTTTTGTTGGGTGAAAACAACCCCCAAGTTCATTCCTAAAAACTTTTTTTTTTCTATTATAATTTAATAGGTTGATTTTTTCACCTAAAATCTCTAACATATCATTAATTTATGAAAGAAGTTTTATCCATGTCATTTTCAGAGTAAACCATTTTCAACACCACTTAAAAATTCAATTCAGGACGTCAAAAAATACGTGTTGGATATTTTTTGGAATACTCCAACATAGCACCGAATGAGACAAAAATGAAAACTTTACTTGGAATGCAAGATCAATCGAAAGAAGAAGGCTAGGACTATAAAAACAATGAGTGGATAAGAAACGAAACTAAAGTCTAAGGCCTAAGAAATCGATTTTTGAAATATATATATGTATATGTATATATATATATATATATATATATATATATAAATATATATATATATATATATATATATATATATATATATATATATATATATATATATATATATATATAAGCCACCTGATGTTCCGAAACCATTCGGAAAACGAACGCGTCCGACGCGCACACGGTACCGATAACACCGGAGTCGCAGGCGTCAATTCGCTCGTAGACGCCATACAGTGAGCTTTGAAAATGGTGAATGAGATTTTACCGAAACGTCAGCTGCCTTACAGTCCTGAGAGGGACTCAGCACATACACGGGATGCCCGAAAATCTTCGATTACACATCACACCCGTGAGAATATCCGACATAACATATATATATATATATATATATATATATATATATATATATATATATATATATATATATATATATAATGTGGATATATCCACTGCTATTGCATCTCACACGGAGGTATCCGTGAAAGCCGCATAAACATATATACGCTATCCGGCGGGAGGTCGGCGAAGCCGCGTTCAGTATTTGCATGCTTCCTTTTGATCTATCCTTTGCACAGCCAGGTGCATGTCGGTAGAATGAGTCTAGTAGAGACGAAACATGTACCTCTGCCGTATCACTGTGGCGGGGAGGGTAAGTTTTAACTTTCTTCTCGGTATGGTGGTACAGGTAGGCCATCATCTCGATGGTGGTGGAATAGGATAAATTGTGTTTCTTAGCAATTTGTTCAAACTGTGCAACCTCTAACACGGAAAGGATATGGTTGGAACGAAGTTTGCATTTACTGTTCTCATTCTACTTCATTCATAGACGGAGCTGCATATAGTTGTACGTTTTGCTGAATGTGATTTCAGCACTACAACGGCATAATGTGGATATATCCACTGCTATTGCATCTCACACGGAGGTATCCGTGAAAGCCGCATAAACATATATATATATATATATATATATATATATATATATATATATATATATATATATTATTGTACTGTTTGTTAACCTAGGTTTTTATATAAGCACTAATTTAATTTGTAAATCAAAAAATCTGAAGATGTAGTTGTTACTATAAAACGGTGATAATGCCAAAGTACTTTAATATATGTGACAAGTAACTAAGTATATATGTATCTTATTTATATTACATTTTTTAAAATGCAGTATTCTCACAAAGTTAATAGATTTTCATATTTTAAAATTTGAAAGGTTTTAGATAACTAATTTAGGAAAGTTTCTAACATGCTAAATGTTTAGTATATGTGCATTTACTAGTTATATGGTTTTGAAGAAGAAAAAAGCACATTTTTTATTTTAATAATACGTACTCTATGTTTATGTTAAATAAAACATTTAAATCTAACCTTGATTGAAATAAAAATTAGATTAGCAATGACAATGGCAATGACGCTGTCAACAATAAAATACATCATTGTTAATTTCCAACAAAATACCAAAACATTATAAGTAAATATTTATAAGTTTATTGTACTTTAATGGTTGAAGTAAAAAAACACCTATAAATAAAAAAAGTCTGTGGTCTGGCTGTCTGACATTCTTCTATTTTAGTGTTTATTTTCTATTTCTTAGAATAATATCATAGGATATAGAAATCTAAATGAAATGAAGATAAAGACATGTTAATTCGCATATAATATTGTACTAGTTGCTAAATCAGAAGAGGAATTAGAGGTCAATATAAACATATGGACTGATCCAAGAAATTTGAAGCGTTATATGACAGCGAGCTAACAATGATAAAAATGTAAAAATGAACTGGCCAAGAACAATAAGAAAAATATAAAAAATTAATAACAAGCCAAAACAGGAAAATCTTATTTATTTAGTTTTTTATTTAAAGTCTAAATAAATGTAGAAAATGACATCCGTTTTCATGTACACAAAGATTAATTCTATGCAGGAAGTTTAACTACACCATTCCATCATCTCTGCATCTAAGCATAAAGTGTCTATTGATTTTTTTATTGGCATTGGCTGCGAGGTGATCAATTTGCAGGAGTATCATTTTCGCTGCCGATGCTTCGATTTTGAAAATTCTCATTTAAATGACTTCGAATATTTACGGTGAAGTGTTGAGATTCACCGTAGTGCATGAACCAAATATTTTAGAGAGGATTAGTAGCCAGTAGAAGATCATCTAATAACTAGATGCTCCAGCTAATTAAAACCATTTAAACGAGGTGGTAAGCTGACATGACCAATAATACGTTAATTTTAAATTCATCTTGATATTGCACAACCTTTATTACATACGTGTTTTCGTGTTCATGATGACACAAGCCTAGTCTTAATTTGGGGTCGAGACGTAAAATCTCTTATACTGTCTGGAGGTGTAATCAATGCAACAGCTGTTCGACTAAAGTCCTATTTACTGTATCTGTAGGAACTCTAAACTCCAAATCTAAGTGTCTGGTATTTAAAAAATCAAAACTAACCATACCAAACACTTATGAAACTATTTAGGTTTAATTATTGTTTAAACTACTACCACATTCTGGTTTATTTATTATAATTTGTAGTTCTTATCTGTTAATATGTTGGTGGGTATAATAACTAAATCTTGGTAATAACTATATATTTATCCATAGAAATAATCGCCTTCGAAGGGTCTAAAAGACTCACACTCTTTCTTAATTTTTCGACAAACCATTGAGATTCGTTTTATATTTTGGAGGAGGTAATAACTATTTTCACATATTCCTATTAAACGCATTGAGATGGTGACTGTTCTGCTGATTTATATAAACACATTAAAAGGGAACAAAGGAGCTAAATGTATTCTAATGTGTTAAGTCTAAGAAATTAAATACTATTACATATTTTTTGTTTAAATCTTAAACGTATTACTTTTTATTCTAAGTTTCTCGCTTAAATCCGGAAGACCTAACACAACTTCGAAAATGATTTTATAACAATAAATGTTGTTTGGCCCATTGAAAAAAAGAGACCGTTACCTAAATAAGTAAAAGAATACTTATATATAAAAAACAGTAAAGTGAAATTTTTAGAAATTCGATCCCGAAGAGAATGAAACGGGATGTGTAATTTGCCAAACAAATTTGTACCTCATCGCTTTTTGAAATTCAATCCTAAGATCATTAAATAAGTGATAACTTGTTTTATAACCTAATTTATTAAACTCACCTGATTTAAAATTGTTTTACATTGATTTGTATTAGTACACACTTTTTATGACATAATAATTTCATAAAAGTGCTTGGAAGATATTACTTAATTTTTCCTAAAGGTTAAAATTTCCTATAAAATATTCGTTAGCATAAATTAATTTAATCAAATAACTGATTTTAATATACAATTATTTAAAGCAAAATATTTTTTACATTCTTAGGTTCGTTGTTCTAACCATATTTTTGTTCTTATAATCAACTTACCTAACGAGATTTCGCACTCCATCTAGACAACATTCAGTCATCTCAGATATAATCAGATATAAAAATGATTTAGTTCTGTAGGGGTTCCTTCCATCTTATCGAGTGACATTATGATCAACTGCATTTTCCATAAACTTCCGGAGATTTGTACCATTCGGTCCAGTACGGGTTCAATTCACTATCCAGTATAGACTAGCACTTGGCATTTAGAGCTTGTTAACATTTTCCTGGATGTCCTTATTTGGGTATCGTCCATGCACTGAATTCTCCATAGCAGCTTAAAGTGTCTCTTGGTGTGCTTTGTGGTATATACTCATTTTCTGCTCCCTCAACTGTACCGGTGTTCAATCGTCTCGCACATAGTATGAAGTGTGGAAGAATCTGCTAACTTAAGGGAATATTGCTTAAAAATATTCATCAATCCGCTTCCTCCTTGGCGCATCACACACTCAGTAGCTCTACGATGATGATACTTGTGTGCCTTTATCAAGAGCGTTCTGACTTTTCTGTGATGTTCGTTCTGTTCGATTCCACTATTTCATAAGAGCAGCTAAATACAGAATAAGCTTAACACCTGCCTTACTTTTCCTTTTCTAGGACTGAAAAATTAGGGTTTTCAATTTATATGTGATTACTCTTTACTTGTCATTCGATGTCGATTGTCATCGCAAATTCAGGAAGCCTCATTAAAACTTCACTGACTTCGTCGGAAAGTAATATTGTATCCCCGAAATGCATTCCATTCTTTTGAGTTTTGGTGACCCTCTAAGAGCATGATCAATAAATTCATTATCCTCTAGATGTTCTTTGTACATTGGCTCATATGCTTGCTTGCTCTCAAGCGATGGTCTTTTCAGCAGTTAGAACCGGTATAGTTGTTTGGAATTCGTTTGATTCGACCTTTGCCAAACTATCTGCTTTCCTGTAACGGTGACCTTCGTTAATTACTTCATTCTTATTTTCGCGAAAACTTGGAGATCAGTTAGAACTTCTGATTATAGCTTATTGTCTTAAAATATACTGCTACAATACATCTTGAGATTGTATTGTAAAAAATAGTGTCTCATGAGGAGGCTTATTCTCTATGGAAGGTTTCTTTTAGGGAGTCCTAAAAGCTCTTTTGCATTGCTCTATGTCATCTTTATCTAAACTTCTTTCCAGATTTGAGAATCTTCTGTTATGTGATTTTATGATAGTCTCCAATAAGGTTCATGACCATGGAGAAAACGTATGAAACCTATTTTGCAAAGCTTTCCGCTTCTTCATTTTCTTTAATTCCCTTGTACTCTAGTACACACACATTAAGTCATTTTTGCCTTAACAGCAGTTGAGTCTAGATATAACATGCTTTCTCATTGACCAGGTTGGAATATGACGTAGTTTCACATGTTTTCGTAAAATTGCGTTGCCAGATTGTGGATTTAATAAAGTTCGCCCAGAAATATTCAATATTAACACAAAATTTTTTCATTACATTACATATTAACTAAATTATAATATTTGCCTAAAATATGACAATGTTAAATTAAACGCCAATACTGTCAAGTAAATTTTCCAGTTTACCTGGCAATTAAGTTAATATGCATGCGTGTGAAAGTCAAGTATCCGATTCAGTAATAATTGTAAGCTTGTTTAGAGATTTATAATTAACATTTCGTGTTACAGTGATGGAAAAAGTTCCTTGTTTCTCAGCTTCACATGAAATAGCTTGCCATTCTTTGTTAAATTATCCTTGCATCCAGATACAAGTTGTGAAGCAACAACATTGCCTAAGTATTTTTTATGGACATTTTTCTGTTTATGTGTTTCATGCAAATATAGCTATATATCTGTTTGAAATACTGTCGCATGTTTTCTGAGAAAGTAAGACTCTCTTACCGAACACTTCAGTTCCAGTTTTTTGCTCCTGTCTAGATCCGTTTGTAAGTTCCCAGAATTACAGTGCTCCGAAGAGCTGGCTCCTCCCAGTCTTTTCTGTTTAAAAGCACAGGATTTAGAGATTAGCTATGTTTTAGAACGGGAGCCATGAGAAGTGATTGACATGTTTCCACCACTCTCTTCCAGCTATTTGTATAATCGTTAGTCCTGGGCAACTGAGGCGACCAACTGAACTTGTAATTTATTCACCAATTTCTATTTAAAACTGATAAAACTTGGTCTTTCCTATTTTTCACATTTATTACTACTATTATAAGATAACACATTTGCTCAAATTTTATATAAATGCTTCTTAATTAAATAAACTGCACTGTATAACAAAAGCTACTATCGGACTTACGGCTCAAGTCAAGTGGTAATATCTGATGGCGGGGTTCTTTTTTAACTGATCCTCATCTCTTTCACGCGTTTCAAGAAGTGACAAATTCTAATTGAAATTCCTAAGCCTTCAGTTTAACCGAAATGACGCATGCTAAAAACTTCTTGCACCCCGTAACAATTTTAATTGGCTTCCAGAAATGATGTTTTAGCAATGTTAGGATCATTTACCGAGTTAAACGTATTTTCTGGCATTAAAATAATTTTAGTTGCAAAAGTCTGAGTGCTTTAATTTCCAATATTCGCGGCAGTAGCGGGCAGAGATAATTATCTGGAAACTTTTTTTATTTATTCTTTGTTAAAGAATATAAAATAGAAGATTAAATGTTCTGTGTAGTTGCAATTTGAGGATTATAGCTTTAGATACGTTGCATTATAGGTATTCTTTTAATAAAAATCCTGGTTTGGGTTTTAGAATATTCTATTCTAACAAAGGTAATGTTAATTCTGCATGCCATGCAGTGCAGTTAATTTACAAAAGTATGACTTATCGGATTCAGTTCTCCTTCACATAGTTATCGTACTTTTGTATGGCTTGAAAATAAATTATTAGGAAATAGAAAATAAATAGATACGGCTAAAGAGAATTGAAGAAAGCAAAACCTTTTACTTAGATATAACGGTTACTAAGCCCTTATAACCGCTAAGAAGCTAGTTCATCTCATTGCTATATAACTTAATTCACACCCACACACCACCCTTATAAGGCTACGGCAGTTTATCATGTTGAGCAGGCCAAAAGGTCGTAAATCTAGTACTAGATATTCAAACTCTTTTTTTAGATTTTCGGTTTGGTAAGAGGTAAAAGTAAAAAATACTTAATGTATATGCTTCTGGTTGGAAAACTTCAATAAAGCACAACAATACTACTATGTTACTAAAAAGCTATATTGAAATATTTGCGGAAAGAATCTCTGATTCTAAAAAAAAGCAATTTCAAAAAATTACAAAATTTACGATTGTATAAAATTACTGAATTTGAGCATCTATGGACAATAGAATAGAGATAAATTAGGTAACATTTAAAAAGTTACACTTGAAATGAGTAGTGCTAAAAGCTGTACTGGGATCTTTAGGGTAAAGTCGGGTAATTCCGGACAGGAGGTAATACATCGGCCACTTCAATTTCTCCCTTACTATTGCGTTTCTGCACACGCACGCATCCAAAGCGGGTGGTATGACTATCCCCCAAGCCAGTGTACTGACCCCCACTAAGTTCCTAGCATGCATTAGGGATAAGTGCACGTCAATGGTTTTTGCGACAAATCGCTGTAAATTTTCATCGTAAGACTATAAGAGGTGAGTGTTTGTTTTATCATGTTTCTTAAATTGTTGGTTACAATTGTTGTAGTATAACTGTCAAGCATCCCAAGTAATCATAGATTTTGAATTTTTCTCAATATTTTTTTAACCTAAAAATATTTTTTCTAGACGGGCAATGCCGGTCATGCAGACCGGTATTACCACCAAGTAAAAGTAGTACATGATTAGTTTTTTTTCTAGGCGGTCATACTGATTACTATTACCTGCAGGTAAAACTAGTACATGGTTAGGTTTTTTGCTTATCTTAGTATTTATTTTTATTTCAGAATGTTGAAAACATTAAACCAACCACGTTCAAAGGTGTCGTAGAGTCAAGATCAGCCAAATAAGGCTTTTAAACTAGTGGATGAAGGTAAAACGATTAGAGAAGCAGCTCAATCAACTGACGTATCGTTTTTAACCCTATAAGAATGACTAAAGAACAAGAACAGTGATATTTTACAGCTGGTGAGAAATCAAGAGTTTAGAGAGGAACAAGAAGATGAAAGGCAAGTTTTTGGTGAATATATTTTATGGCTGCACTTCGCTTTAGATTAAGAATATGGCATATGAATAGGCAGTCAACAAAAATATTAAGCATAATTTCAATTCAACTCTGACAAGGATTGATTCAAAGTGTTCGTAAAATAAACTCATTTGTCCACCAGAAAAACTGAAGTTACGAGCTTGAATAGAGACATTGTCTTTATCAAGAGTGAAGATGTTTTTCAAGATTCTTATAGATTTCTTCTGCCAAGAAACATATATAATGTAGGCGAAATGTAGAAAGTTGTGACTGAGAAAGTATAAAAAGTTGTGGGCTCTCTAACGAACAGAGAAAGAGAGAAGACTGTCACAGCTGTGTGTGTTGTAAATGCTACTGGAGCGTACGCACCTCCGATGTTAATTTATCCACGTCAGAGACATTTACCTGCGTTAGAAGCAGATGGGCCATGTGAAGCTGTCTACCGCTGCTCAAAAAATGAGTAGATCAATGAGGATGGATTTGTGGACTGGCTGAAATATTTTTCTGATTTCAAATCAACCCATACTGCTCATTCTCGACAATCATTGCAGCCACATCTCTTTGAGAGCATATGCATTTTGCAAAAACACCGTGATGAAATTTGAAACAGGGACGAAGACATACGGAACCATGATAATAAAACCCCAGGTGACTAAATATGATCATTCACCTAATCGACAATCAACTCATCAGCAGACAAACTCACTGAAATCGCCAACAAAAAGCTAAGAAAAGAGTTCTTCAAGACAAAAACGTAAATAGTGACCGTAGAACGTCGAACTCGGAGGTAGAATTGAGAGACCTGCGCGACGACGAAAATACTGATGCTGATGAGGATTTGGATAAAAAATGTACTATCTGTGACGATTATGCACGAAACAACGACAGGTACAGGTGTGTGCAATGTGGACTTTAGGTCACTCTGAGTGCTCAGGATATGACTCTGCTGCGAATTATATCTGCGACTTATACCTTGATAAAGCTTGACCGGTATTACAAACCTAGTGACTGGTATTACCTGCCATGGGGGTGTAATACCGGACAAATCGATTGTGATTATGCTAGAAGAGTATTCTAAGGTTATATCCATTCTTACCCTAATTCTGTTTTTTTTACACAAGCATGTCTATATATATATATATATATATATATATATATATATATATATATATATATATGTCTATATATATATATATATATATATATATATATATATATATATATATATATATATATATATATAAAAACTAAAAACAAAACCTTCTAAAAGGCCTGTGGTTTTCTAGAAGGGAAAACTTATGAAGGCAGAGGGAAGAAGGAACTTTTCTAAAACGTTTTAAGGCTGGTAACGAAAAGCCAAAATATAACTTTACTTCAAACTAGCACAAATTCTTACTAGGAATTATTAGGAGTATTGCGAATATCCGTCTGAGAGAATAAGGGTGCTTTCAGATTATAAGAAGAGAACGAAAGTTTGACATCATAAATTTCAACTAATAACAATTATAAAAATGAAGCAACAATGCATTTATTACATAATACATTAATACAAGTTTGTAGCATTAATACAACAAAAATATGAAAATGTTACCAAGTTTCGAACATTCTTTCGATGTAGGAAAACAGATTTTCGACAAAAATTGAGAAACCACTTTTCAAATATTCAGATATTTTAGATGTAATCGTGTAAATCCTCAAAATATTAATTAAATTAATTGTTTTTCAAATGTTAAAAACCATTGTTTCTTGAATTATGTACAATCTACTTATTTCCTTAACTATTAACCTAAATAAAATCTAGTTGCCGCAATTCGATTATTTTGAGAATTTTTAGGTTATGACCAGTTTATGTAACTCGAATCTTTATCAAGTGAAAAACAATGCTTTCACTGACTTACGATTCAGCAAACTCTAGAAAATAATACACACAATTATTGAATTTTGGCTAAGAATGATAAGAAAGCCATTTTTAATGCTTTTCGTGTTTTATAGGATTTTTATTTCAACTTCAAATCACACCTATATAAAACAGCAGTTTATGTATCAGGGGATATTTTTTTAAGAATAGGAAAATTGATAGCACGAACTGAATGGTACAAATAAAAAAAATTTATGCTTGAGTTTTTTGTGATATTTTTATACCCATCGTTTTTTTGGTACAATAAAATTGACTTTATTATTATCCCTTACAATTTACGACAGAAAATCAGACTCACAGTAAAATTAATTAGGAGGGCAGTAAAGAAGATGGTTCTCAAAGGCTATATTATTTAAAACTTCACGGAATCTAAGACGATCCTGTTAATATTGGATTTAGATATATTAACAGTTAAACAAAAAATTAAAGAAACCCTATAGAAGCTCAATTTTTTCCTTATGTTACAGATATTGCATAATTTTTATTAAAGAAGGTAGGATTTGATTAGTTTCAAGATTTTACGGTAGATATTGATTGCCACTCAAAGGGCTAATATATATTTAAATAAATACAGAGAAAAAGCTAGAACATATATATTTAATACTGTAATACATTTGAATTAAAGTTTTTTGTAAAGAGAACTGCCACTAGTTTGAGGGAAATAATTAATTATGCACATTTACTAATTGGGCATTAAAATTATATCCACTGAAAGTGCAAATTATTGATTTTTAATAACAAAATGGATAATGGTTGATTCAAGATTCAATTTAATTTTATGTTAAATTAGTATTTATTGAAATATGTTGTTACTTGACATTCGGTGATTCAGACTAATTACGAGTTTTACAAGACTCAGGACCGTAGTCAAAAAGAAAACGTTGAATATTTTCAGAGTCTAATGAAAAGACTTAAACTGTTCGCAGTCAAATTCGTTTTGAAATTTCTTTAAAAAATTATCAACTGAGTTTTAAAGCAATAGCGAATTCGTTATTAAGATGGAAAGCAGGCACACATTATTTCTTTTAAAATTTTATATAAACTACGGTAATTGTTTAGTTATATTTTACCTGAAGAGATATATTTTGGGGAGTTGATGGCAAGAATGAAAACATGTATGGTTGCTTAATCAGACACGTGTAGGTCCTGGGTCACTCGGGTATACACGGGAATGAAAAAGCGGACCGTTTGGAAAAGATGGGGTTCGCAATTAAACCATATGGACCCCAAGCAATTCTACCTGTGCCAATTGCCATTGGTAAAAGGAAATTAAAATTGTGGCTGAAAAGAAAGTTTATTGAATCGTTGAGAGAATCTCCTAGAATGAGGTGTACTAAGGAATATATGACTGGACCTAGTACATGGCTCAATAGTGAAATTCTGGAAAGAGCTGCAAATTGTAGTGGGACTATCGTCAGGATATTGTCACCTAAGGGGCCATCTTTATATGATTAGTGTCTTAGATGACCCGACGTACAGATGGTGTCTGAGGGAGGATAAAACTGTTTACCATGTCTTCAAGAAGTGCTCAGTACTTAACGAACTGAGACAGAGATATTTTGGAAATACAATTAACTAAGCTGTTTGGATTTGCAAAGGCGATCGGCCTCGAATAACCTACAGTCATTGTGGGATGTAAAGGGCCTAGGTATCAATGATCAAGTATTACCACCTTTTGTTCATTTATTCATTCATTCATTCATTTATTCATTCAGATAAGTCCTTTAGAATCTAGAAAAACTTGACTGAATAGAGTTAATTATTATTTGAATATTGTTTTTTAGCTCAAAGGGAAATGGTTCCCAGATTCTCAGATCCTAACGATTCTGATAATCCTTAATACGTAGATTAATAGTTTCAATGGCTTCAGTCACACTGAAATACCTTTCAAGATAACCTTTATGCGTAGTTTACAGACTATTCAACTAGGTAAAAGAGAATCCAGGACATACGCGGTAAGTGTCAGAGGGACGGGGATCAGGCAGGCTCACAAAACCCTTTTATAATCATAATCCAAAGCTTCCTAATTAACAAGCTCGAGAGCAGCAAGTGCCACTTACCCGAAACAAGAAACAAAAAAGCCCTCACAATAGCCACCAAATTAAGCTCTCTAACTCACATAAATAACATCGTTTGTATCGTCACAGAACAAATTCATAATATATATTCAGATGGTAAAACCTGTAGTGACACATGGGGTACTGATCTGTTGCTCATAGAACAAAAATCAAATATATAGGTAATTACGACTCTAGAATAAGCTGCTAAGATGTGTTACATCTTCAAAGAGGTATGTCAGAATCAATGATTTGCACGGCATGACGCAAACACCGTAGGTAAATGAGCACGTAAAGCAGTCTGCACAGTTAAACAACATATCCACCTGTATATATTTAATTAATAATACTTACTTCCTTACTTTTTATAGTTATAATCAGTATTTAAAAGACAAAATATCTACCTAAAGACATTAATGATATTAACATTTGTAAATAATAAATTAACTCATAATTATGTACATTCTCCTAATATAGTGTTGTATAATACAGACTCCTTCGCCTATTTAGAAAGTAGTACCCCTTTATACCCTATGCCTGGGGAAGGGCGTGCCCATAATGGCTGAGTGATGTGAAAATCTGTGATCCTGTCCTTCACTAGGAGGATTATGGTTCTAAGGCTGGTGCACGGCCCCAATCTCAGGGCGCCAATTGTTAATCGGTGGGGGATCGTGACTGACCTGATTATGGAAACGGTAGACTTGGTCCACTTCTGGGCGCCACTTGTGGTTGCAGGAGGGGTATATATCGTGAACGATCCAATTATGACAAGAAGACACCTTGGTAATAACTACAGTAAACATTTACTTGCAAATTCTTCATGCATCAGGTGTTTTTAAAGAGGTTTTTTGACACTTTTTCCCTCTAAAAACTGTATATAGATTTAAAGGTATAGCCATTTAGCCAAAACATTCCACTTAAGTTCAGGCGAAACAACTAATCATAAGGTTCAAGGCCACATCAACAGATTCGCGATATAATTTAAATTTAGTGGCAATGAATGGGCAGTTGTTGTCGCCTGTTAGAGTGCTCTTAGTGTACAATGGTAAATTATGAACAATAAAGGATGTTGAAATATAAACAAACAGATATATCCGAGGCACAGCGAGTGTTGAATGATCAAGATAGCAAGGCTATATCATTAAAACATAAGCTTTTTGGCGCTAAATGAGACTTCTAATCTACTCATCAAAGACTACAAGAATCCTAAGTTTTAGAGAGTTTGACTGAGAGCTATTTTCCATAAGAAAAGTGCGGGTGCTTTGATTTCAATTGTTTTAAATCGAAATTCCAAGCTGTGAACAACAATTTCGTAAAAATCAACCCAATTTTCAAAAATTTTTTATGTTACCAATGTGGAAAAGGGGTTATTTTTATGAATTCAGCAAAAACTGGATAAATGTAAACAAGGAGAAATGGCAAATAACATTTAATTTTTTAGTTTTAATAAGAAATATTTCTCAAAATACCAGCGGCGGGATGTAATATACTTTCCTAAACTGCTAAATTATTATTTTCAAAATAATTATATTAATATCCAATAAGGCCTAATAAAGAACGCACGCCCATGGTGGAATTGTAATTCTCGTTAAGGTCCATTCATTAAAGCACCAATCAAGGTTACAAAAATCTTAAAGAATTTTACGAATGAATTTTTGTGGAAATAGCCTCTTCGTTCTTTTGGTTATACTCTAGTACATTCTTCATCTTTAGATCTCGGTCAACTTTTCTGTGCTGATATACTTTTAAAATAAGTATTCTTAGTCCAAGCTATAGATAAAGATAGTGACGTCAATTCCGAGATGGATGAGACCTACCCAGGGGTGTTGGGGGCAATATATAACAAACCCTACATAAAATGTAATAGCAAAAAATAGATTTGGGCTAAGAGGGGGGTAAAAGTTGGCTAAAAAAGGTTTTTTGAATCTACAAGCCAAAGTTTCAAATAAAAGTTATAGAAATGTTAAAAATCTGCAATTTGTGCGACCATTTTTGTTAATTTGTAATTGTAAAATAGCCAAAAATACTCAAAATCGGTTATTTTTTCTTATCAATTATTTATTGCAAAATTAACGTTTCTTTCACTTTTCTGTTTTTAAAGGAAGCTCCCGTCTCTCTGAACAAAATGATATTTTATAATAATATATCGGATAATTTGTTGCTGAAGTGTTGCTATTTGTTTATCTCAAGAGGCAGAATATTGATTGCCGTAACTTTTTTCTGGGTGAACATTTTGACCTCCACAAAGGCTCAATTTCATCGTGAAGGCCTCAATGTTCATATCTTGTTAGGGGCAAATGAAAAAATTAATTTTCAACCCCTTAAATATCGCTTTCAAAAAGGGGATTTTTTTATAAAGAAATAGAGCTTTTGCACGCGCGATAAAAATGAATTTGCAGCTTCAAATCAGCTGCGTTCGGAAATATTCGCCGTATTTCAGCAACGAAATGATCCATATCAATTTCTATGCTTTTTTAATCCACCCCAGATAATTATGAATATGGCACACCTTCTTTTTTAGAGCGACATTTAAGGAATTGAAAATAAATTTTTTCATTTGCCCCTAACAAGATATGAAAATTTAGACCCTCACGAAGAGATTGAGCTTTTGTGAAGGTCAAAATATTTACCCAAAAAAAAGTTATAGCAATCAATATTTTGCGTCTTGGGATAAACAAATAGCAATACCTCAGCAACAAATTATCTGATTTGCAATTATAAAATATTATTTTGTTCAAAATGACGAGGGCTTCCCTTTAAAATCAAAAAAGTGCAAAAAAAGTTAATTTTAAAATAAATACTTGATATGCAAAAAATATCCAATTTCAAGGATATTTTTGGCATTTTAGCAATAACAAATTCACGAAAATGATCGCACAAAAGCTTAAATTGTAGGTTTATAAAATCTCTACAACTTTTATTTGAAACTTTTTTTTTTCTAAAATGCGTTTCTTGGTTTGTAGATTTAAAAAAAGTATTTTAACAAACTTTCACTTCCCCCCCTTGGCCCCAATCTATTTTTGCTGTTACATTTTATGTAAGGTTTGTTCTTATACTTTCCCCGACACCCCTGGATAAGTCTCATCATCCACCTCCGAATTTACGTCAAAAACAGCACTAATTTTTACCTATGGCTTGGACTATCTACGTCTCTGGGTTTATAAACCTGTATTCACCAGCAAACCTTTCTTAACAGACTATCATGCGTTACATAGTTTAAAACTTCATGCTGTTACACAAGTAAAGAACCAGGTACATACCCTCGTAAAGCTTTATTATTTTTACTGATTTTATCCAAGAACTAACAACCATACAAAATGCGAGTTTCTAGGGAGGAATAACGTAAACAATTTTTGCTTTAAAATGAAAACTTAAATAATAAAACTAACAACGGATAACTTAATAAAAAGATGTGTATATTTCGATTGAAACAATTTTATCTATTTAAAAAGGTACGATAATATAATGTAAACTGAATAATGGGTTTATCTAGCAGTTTCATTGTCTTGTAACTTTAATATCGCATTTTACCTCATAACGATCTTCGTTGTTCTCAGGTGAATACTAAATAAGTTTTATTACTAAGTTAATAGGCAATGAGTAGCAACGCATATAAGAGATAAATGTAATACTAAGCTGCATATATTTCGTATTAACCGTCTTAAGCTAACGATTATTAAAAACTATATTTTTAAAATCGGAGGTGTTTTACGTCAACTGTCCTGAGCTCTCATTTGGAGCAAAATAACCCACTTTTTATCTATTTTTCCATGTTTCCGGTGAAATTTTAAAAGGAAGCTTTCTCTTGCATTTTCTTAAAGATCTATCTGATGCTTTCCAGTTAATGGAGTGAAGAAAAAAATGTCTTTTCGCCCACAGATACCATACAGTGAGCTTTGAAAATGAGAATGAGAAACGTCAGCTACTTTGAAGTCTTGAGAAGGACTCAGCACACCTTCGTTTACATATATACATATACATATATATATATATATATATATATATATATATATATATATATATATATATATATATATATATATATATATATATATATATATATATGATTCAGTATTAATCCGGGAATACATCCGTTCGTTCGTTTGGTTTCCTGTAGAAATTTGCAGACATTTCGCCAAAATCTCATTTGGCATCTTTTGTGCTTGGTGGTTGTGGATCAACTGAAAGAAAAATCAACGTGCAGCGTGCTTTATACGCGGTCGCAGATAGTAACAGTTGGTTGGCGTTGGCTTCGCCTGCCTCTCGAGCGCCGCCGTTGGTGTTAGATTAAGCGTGGCATGCGTGTCCGTACAATAAGTTCACGATTCAATCAATCAACATCAATTTTGTGCCCTGTCTCGTGCTGGTGTTGAAAAAGCGGCGATGTTGTCTGTTTGTTTCTTATACTGAGTATATGTTCTTCTAGTCCCGCTGATATTTTTCTGTTGGTTTGGCCTATATATGTTTTATTGCAGATGCCACATGCAATTTTATATACGTCTTGCTTTCTGGATTGATTTTGTCTTTTGGATTTCTTAAAAAAGAACCTATTGTTTTATGTGGTGTGAAGGTTGTAGATATGTTGTGTTTCCGGAGTAATCTGCCGATTCTGTCTGTTGTACCTTTTATGTGAGGAAGTATGGTGATTCGTTTATCCTCGGTAGGTGGCCTTGTTTGTTGCGTTGGTTTTTGTTGCAATTTTATTGCCTTATTTGTTGGTGTCTTGTAGCTGTTTTGTTGGAGGGCCCTTTTAACATGTGATAGTTCTTTTTCTTTTCCTTAGCCATCAGGTAGACGTTTTATATATATATATATATATATATATTATATATATATATATATATATATATATATATATATATATATATATATATATATATATTATATATATATATATATATATATATATATATATATATATATATATATATATATATATATATATATATATATATATATATATATATATATATATATATATATATATATATATATATATATATATATATATAAAACAAAAAATAAGAAATTTTCGGCTATGCGGACAAAGACCATTAATAAATATTACCCTCATACTAAAAAGTGCGGAGAACTCCAAAGAAACATGGGAAAACTCTGTGTCCGAAAAATGACAACAGCACTGTTTCGTCCTAGTTTGGAACTCATCAGGCTATTGCATTCTATACAAACCATTACCTCGCATTTGTGTCCTATAAAGAGATTTCACGGGTGAAAAATAGTAAATAAGACACAGTGGCGACATCTCGATGGCTCACTCAATAATATAAGAATAACACAAATCAACAATTTTGTATAAAACCGCCATGTGGTGGCGCGATGGTAATCATTTTTCTTTATTTTGTCTTTTCTTGGGTATATATATATATATATATATATATATATATATATATATATATATATATATATATATATATATATATATATATATATATATATATACAGGGTGATTCAAAAATCGATCACAAAACTTAAGGGGGTGATTCTACTTGACAAAATAAGGGTAGAGCTTCATATAATTTTTTTTCAAAATGTCATTCGTTTTCGAGTTACAAGCCGTCCAAGTTCAAGTTTTTATTTTTTGTTTTTTAAATTACTCGCTTACAGGAAAACCGATTTGACTAATATTTGAAAGATAGGCTAAGTCTTCTGCGCTTCATCATTTTAGTAACAATTCACATTGATTGTTTGCCGCTAGAGGGCACTTTACCTACATTGAAAATTGTTTTTTTGTCATAATTTTTTAGTGTTGACAGCTACAGTAGTTTTTGGCATAATTTCTGAAAGACTGATGCCAGGCCTTTAAAAAAGGTGCTCTTTATTTACATCGCTAAACCCAACGGTTTAGACGTAAATCACCCTTAAAAATTAAGTGGTAAATTTACTTTTCTCATTTCATTACCACCAGCTACCAAGTAAATAGCTATCAAAGTATACTAGAGCTGTCAGTTTAACATCAAATAAATTCGCTTTTTAAACTATTTAATTCATAATCTTAAAATAACTAATAATGGCTAATCAGTAAATATTCATATTATGGATTATTGCGATATACATTTAATTGATAAAAATTAATGAAACAGTACTAAACAAACTAAAAAAGATCCTCAAAATGTCCCCCATTTTCTTCAATACATTTCCTAACACTCTTCAAAAAATGTCGCCTAACTCGATGAAAAATTTCTGGTGTTTCTTTAATAATTTGGCACTTTTCGATTATCCTGAAGCGAAGATCCTCGACGTTGATTACTGGAATATCGTACACCAATTGTTTCAAATGACCCCAAAAGAAAAAATCCATAGGATTAAGGTCTGGTGACCTCGCTGCCCATGCCAATGGTCCACTTCGTCCTATCCATCGCTCAGGATACGTTGCATTCAAATACTGTCGGACACGTATACTAAAGTGGGGCGGAGCTCCGTCTTGGAGGATCCACATGTTGGCCCTTACTTCCAATGACACATCTTCCAGATACAATGGGAGACGATTTTGGATAAAATCTAAGTATACGTCACCAGTTAATGGGCCATCAAAGAAATGAGGACCAATAAGGTAATCTCCTATTATCCCTGCCCACACATTTAGTGAAAATCTACGCTGATGTGTCGTTTCTACCACATTGTTTGGGTTCTCGTAAGCATATGTGTGGATGTTGTGTAGATTTGTTATGCCATCACGAGTGAAACCAGCTTCGTCAGTGAATAATATGACGCCAATTAATCGATTATCGTGTTCATACTTAGCTAGGATCTGATTGCACATTTCCAACCGTCTCGGCCGATCATCGTCATAAAGAGCCTGCACCTTTTTTGAATGAAACGGGTAGAGTTGTTCTTCTCTTAGTATCCTCCATGAACTAGCCTGACAGAGCCGCACTTCATTCCCAATTTTTCTAGTACTAATACCTGGATTATCTTCAATAATTTCAAGCACTCTTTCTTCTTGTTGCACGTTTCTAGCAGTTCTAGGTTCTTCCCCTATTTCCATTATAACTTTTAAAGGAACCACATTCCGCAAGCCTCCTGTGCACACTGGAAAATGTTTGAGCATGAGGGATATTTCTTTCCGGATAACTCTCCATATAATATCTTCTTGCCAACTCTGCATTACCATTTGCTTTTCCATAACAAAAATGGATATCACAATATTCGATATTTGAATATTGGTGATTAGCCATTATTAGTTATTTTAAGATTATAAATTAAATAGTTTAAAAAGCGAATTTATTTGATGTTAAACTGACAGCTCTAGTATACTTTGATAGCTATTTACCTGGTAGCTGGTGGTAATGAAATGAGAAAAGTAAATTTACCACTTAATTTTTAAGGGTGATTTACGTCTAAACCGTTGGGTTTAGCGATGTAAATAAAGAGCACCTTTTTTAAAGGCCTGGCATCAGTCTTTCAGAAATTATGCCAAAAACTACTGTAGCTGTCAACATTAAAAAATTATGACAAAAAAACAATTTTCAATGTAGGTAAAGTGCCCTCTAGCGGCAAACAATCAATGTGAATTGTTACTAAAATGATGAAGCGCAGAAGATTTAGCCTATCTTTCAAATATTAGTCAAATCGGTTTTCCTGTAAGCGAGTAATTCAAAAAACAAAAAATAAAAACTTGAACTTGGACGGCTTGTAACTCGAAAACGAATGACATTTTGAAAAAAAATTATATGAAGCTCTACCCTTATTTTGTCAAGTAGAATCACCCCCTTAAGTTTCGTGATCGATTTTTGAATCACCCTGTATATAACAAAATTAAATTATTTAGTATTTACACACGTCCATAATTTGTCTTGATTTCTACATGAAAAAACGTTACAACATGAGAAGGATTAAGTAGGAAAAGTGGGTTTATATCATAAAATAGTGACTATAAAACTTTTCAATTATTACTTAATTCATAATTTTTATTAACTCTTCACTTTTGGTGAATAAGTTATATTATTTTTATGTTAATGTCAAATTTGTTATGATGGAATTATTTTTTTTTAATTTTTGATTGTTATTTAAAAATTTTCCTTTATTAAATTGTTTTCCTTCAAATTTTCTCAAACTCATTCCAACCACTTTGTATAAATACGTAACCGAATTACCAACAAATACCGTCAATTTATTATAAAAACAATTCATAAAACTTCATTTACAGTCTGTATAACAAGCTTTCTTTAAAGTGTAAATTGGTGCTACCTAATTTGATAAACATTAATAATAAAACAACACATCTTATAAAAATTAAAAACCACGAGATACCAAGAGCTTAGAGAACAGAGTCTTTTGAGCGGCAGCTTTTAAGTTAAACGAATAAATATTTGTAAAGGGAATTATCACGGTTTTCATTTTTCATCCCCTGCCGAGTTAGTTATGTCATCCCGTTTTCCGTCTTAAAATTTAGGATAACAGTCGGGTTATTTGGAAAACTGTTAAAGAAATCTATTTTTTTAATTAAAAAAAGTGCTACACTAAGGAACAATAATTTATTTTTTCTGACAGAGAATTATTTTTCTTTTTAGCTGAAATAGGGTTCTATTTAAAGTATTGTTTCTTGCTCTTTAATACAACTTTTGTTTGCTGATGATGAATAAATTTTAGAATAGATATTACGAAAGTAAATTACTTTCTTAATGTTCCGATTACAATTTTACATGTTATGTTAAAGGTTTTTGCAAGTAATAAAATGAGACTGTTGAAACGAGTAGTGCTTATACGTGGGACAAAATTTAGATTGAATATAAAACATGTAAAAGAACAAATCCCTTACGTCAGCAAATCTTAAATCTATACATTCATTTTCATTTTAGCCTAGTTTTCATCCTTCCAAAACTGGATATAGGCCTCCCCTATTTGTTTCCAAATCTCTCTATTCTGGGCTCCTCTTTGCCACATTACGCCGGCATGTCTGACTATGTCATCCTTCCAGTGGCCTGCCTCTGGATCTTTTCCCTTCATATGGGCGCCATTTTCCAATTTCTGAATTCCAACGGTTGTCTTTTATTCGTTCGTTATGGCCTGCCCATTTCCATTTCAGTGATGCTGCTCTTTCTATAGCGTCAACTGGGTTGCATTTTCTTCTTATCCACTCATTTCGTTTTTTTATCTCTGAGTGATATTCCTAACATGTGTCGTTCCATAGCCCTTTGAGTTTTGCGGATTCTGTCCAAATTTGATTTTGTAAAGATTCACGTCTGCACTCCGTATGTTAGAACCGGCAATATACAACAATCAAATACTTTGGTTCATAAGTCTATTTTTTTTTTTTTTATATATTCTCGGGTCCGTCCTAAAGCCGGATGCACTGCGACCAGAGTAGGCCTATTGTGCTCACCCTAGACATTATAGCCACTCTGTCAACCTAGCCCCCTGGCTCAATCTGTACAGTCCTGCTAAAGAGTGATTGAGTATTTCTTCTGGTTCCAGTTTTACTGACCCGAAAGTTTGTTGTCTAAATCTCACCAGTGACTCACAGTCACATATGATATGCTTCACCGTTTCCTCGGCTTGTCCACACAGTCTGCAGCCGAGGTTTCCGTTATATAGATTCATTCTATTCAGATGTACTTTGACGGCCATGTGTCCCGTCATTATACCTGTAATAGTCCTTAATTGGTTTCTACTCATTTGTAGTAGTTTCTTTCCCAGTTTCGGGTCCGGATTCCCAATAAATAGCTTGCTGTGGTTTAAACCCTGTCTGGTCATCCAGTGGTTTTTATGTTCTCTTTTGATCCATTCTTTGACTGCTTCTCGTGCTGCACACCGCGGCACCCCAAAGGCCGGTTCTGGACCAATGTATTGAGATGCTGACCCTGCTCTAGCTAGTTCGTCAGCTTTTTCATTTCCATGTATGCCTTCGTGTCCTGGTACCCACTTTAACATAACTCTGTTGTCTTTTGTCAGAGTTTCCAGCTCGCTCTGACATTCCCAAACCAGCCTCGATGATACCTTTTGGCCCTTGAGGGCCCTTAGGGCTGCCTGGCTGTCAGAGTAAATGAGGATTTGCTTCCCTTTGTAAGCTCTCCTATTTATCTCATCTGCGCACCGTAAGATTGCGTATATTTCTGCCTGGAACACTGTTGGGTATTTCCCAAGGGGAAGGGTTAGTTCCTTCCTCGGTTGTAACCCGTATATCCCAGCTCCAGTACCCTCACTAGTTTTTGAACCGTCAGTGTACCAGATACTTGCACCCGAGAATGTTTCCGGTCTTTCTCTTTTACTTGCCATTCGATCCTCTATTGTGACTTCAAACGGTATATTATAACGGTAGCTCGAGTTCATATGGTCCGTGTCCATTTCCAACTCAGGGCTCCTGATTTTTTTACATATGTTTTTATGTCCTGACATCGTCATTTGCTTCATAAGTCTATACATAGACCTTTGTTATTCCAATCCAATTTCCGGAAGATATTCTTTAAGTTTGCTGTGAAGAGTTTCGGGGATATTGTGTCTTCTTATCGGACTCCTTTTTGGGTAGTAAATTCTGAGGTGCTTTTATATATGTTTACTCTAGCTGTGGCTTCTCTATATGTTAGCTCACATTTCTACGTATGGTTTCTATATTCCTTAATCGACTAGATCTTCTATAAATGCTCTAGGACATATTGAGTCGAAAGCCTTCTCAAAGTCTATAAATGCTAGCGCTAGTCATAGATCATATTCTTTTGTGCGACCCATTATTTCTCTTAGTGTTTGAATATGATCCAATGTATTAAAATCACTTCAAAAGCTTGTTTCAATTTTTATTATATATGTCAACAAATAAATCTATAAATCCCGAGCTCAATTATTTATCCAACTATTTGCATATGAAAACATATTCTTTTTATAGCTTAAATCATATCATAAATACGCAATAGAGGCACATTAAAACAGCGATTCCTGTTGGAAATATTCATTCGTTTTATCTTAAACGAGACTCCTAAAAATAATAATTTTACAGTTGTATCAAATTTAATATCAAAAATCCATTTATTTTACAGGTGTTAGAAAATGGCTTTTGGCTACTCTTATTTTATCTGAAGGCTATTAAAAATTAGTTAAATAACGTGAAAATTATGGACGGAAATCAGAAATTTTATTTGTCGGATCGGATGTATAAACTATTGAAATTAAAGCAGAAACATTACGAGGCGAATAAAACGTATTTTATTGTTTTGTTCATATTTTGATGATCCTCTATTAATTCATTTGCACCAAGTACGCTGTTTGCCTTCTAATTTATGACAATAGAAATAATGGAATTTTATTAAGTGTTATTGTTGTTTAGGTTAATTAATTAATTCTTTGGGAAAGCCCCAGTAAAGGCAAATAGTAGCCTGAATACTGTAGAAAATATTTTATTAATTATTTCTTACTACCGACAATCACATAATATTTTAAATAATTAAGTCGATTCTATTTACCATTTTACGCTTTATTTCTTTTGATAATAACAGAGAATAAGGGTGGAAAATAGAGACTTTATTTGCCGGATCCTTCATATGTGAACTTCTTCTTCTAGGTAGAACCAAGTGCTGTTATCTATACAATGCCTCGTCGATCCTCGTTTGAGGTCGAAATCCAGCTGTCTTTCCATCTTTTGGGGGGCCGTCCAGGCGGCCGTTTGGTGTTTGATTTCTCTCTCATCACGGTTTTTGCTAGTCTGTCATCGTCCATTCGTTCCACGTGGTCTCTCCACTGCCTACGACGATTTCGAACCCACTTCACAACATCCCCCACTCCGCTGTTCTCGTGTATTTTTGCATTTCTTATCCTATCTCTTAAACTTGTTCCCGTGATCATTCTCAGCGTTTTCATTTCTGTGGTTCTCATAATTTGTTTTGTATTTGTGGTTTCATTTCTAGTTTCTGCACCGTAGGTCAGTATCGGTCTTACACAGAGCTTGTAAATTCTTGCTTTGCTCTCAACCGTCATATGTTTATTGTTCCAGATTATGTCTCTTAGTTGACCTGATATCATGGCCGCTTTGTTGGCCTGTGTGCTTACTTCTCCCGTTACTGCCCTGTTACTTGTTACATGTGCTCCTAGGTATTTAAACTTCCCAATCTGTTCGATATGTTCATCATCAACCATTAGTTTGCATCTTACCGGTTCTTTTGCTATTACCATTGCTTTGGTTTTCTTCACAGATATCTTCATATTATATTGTTTGGCTGTTCGATTGAGATGGAAAAACATTCTTTGTAAGTTGTCCTCGCTATCTGCTGTCAAGGCAACATCGTCTGCAAATCATATAATCTGAACGGTGTTGTGTCCCATTGGGTACCCAATATTTGTGCTTTTTACCTCATTAATGATTTCGTCCATGATTACATTGAAAAGTGTTGGACTTAGGCTATCACCCTGTCTTATTCCTATGGATAGAGGGATTTCCTCTGTTAGAGTGTTATTTGTTTTAATTACCATGGTGTTTTTGGAATTCAGTTAGTATATTGTGCGTATGATTGCTTCGTCTACTTGTTTTCTTCGCAATAATTCTGTTGTGTGTTCCAGTTTGACTCGGTCGAACGCTTGTGTAAAGTCCATAAAACAAATGAACAGCGGTTTATCGTATTCGATAGATTTTTCAACCAGCTGTCTGATAACATGTGAACGATTCAAAATATTACTCTGCGAATAAAACGTATTTTATTGTTTTGTTTATACTTCAATGAATCTCTATTAATTCATCTGTACCATGTACGCTGCTTGCTTCCTACATTATGTCAATTGAAGTAATGGAATTTTATTAAGTCTTATTGCTGTTTGAAAACCAAATGATTCTACGTAAGAAACCCAGTGAAGGCAAATGCAGCAAGAAATATTCCATTAATTATTTCTTACTAACGACAATCAAACAATATTTTAAATAAATAAGTTCATTCTATTTATCAGTTTGCGCCTTATTTCTCCTGATAAGTGAGAATAAGGACGGAAATAAACGATTTTATGTGTCGGATCTTCCATATATGAATGATTCAAATTAAAGCATAAACATTGCTTGGTAAATAAAACGCATTTTATTGTTTTAATCATAATTCAATGATCCTCTTTTAACTAATTTGCACCAAGTTGTCTTCTAATTTATAATAATAGAAATAATGGAATTTTATTAAGCGTTGTTGCTGTTTGAAAATCAAATAAGTCTATGTAAGAGCCCCGGAAAAGGCAAAAAATACCCTGAATACAACAGAAAATAATCTATTATTTCGTACTACCGACAATCAAACAATATTTTAAATAAATAAGTCTATTCTATTTACCATTTTGCGCTCTACTTCTCCTGATAATAACTGAGAATAAGGCCTGTTTGCCTTCTAATTTATGACATTAGAAATAATAGGATTTTATTAAGTATTTGGAAACCAAAAAGTCTATGTAATAGCCCCAGTAAAGGCAAACAGTAACCTGAATCTGCAAAAATTATTCTGTTAATTATTTCTTACTACCCACAATAAAACAATATTTTAATTAATTAAGTCGATTTTATTTATTTTTTGGGTTTTATTCCTAGTGATAGGTATTCGCTCGTGGAATCGTAAAATAAATAAATTAATGATTTTTTACTATAACAAATTTTCCCGTATGTGTTGTTGAAAATGTAATATTTAAAATTCGAGTAACTCGACAACATATTATTGTTTTATATAAAAAGACCTATAAATTAATATGAAAGGAAACAACGAATACATAAAATATTTTAAGCATTTTCTTAGGAGACGTATTTTTTGTCGACTTCTTCACCTTTAGTCCAGTAGCAGAGTTTTTTTAATAATGTTATTTTTTTTTTTATTTTCCGATAATTTTTGAGATATTGTGTTCTCAAATTCAACAAATTCTTGAATTTAGTTATATATAATACTCCATGGAAATTAGATCAAAAACGGGCTGTTTTGTTAACAAAAATGTAACATTGTTTTTTTTTGCTGGAATGTGTTCATTTCGGCACGATATAAAACATATCTCGATGGTACCTCTGAAAGACCTGAGCAAAAAAAATGGCGGACCAAAAATAGCCACGATTTTCGATTTTTTGAGTTTATCTCGAAAAGTAAAAGTTGTATCGAAAAAAATGTTTCAAACAAAAATTGTAGAGAATTAAAAAACCTATCGATTCATATAATATAAGTTATAGGTGGCGCCACTATTTATTGAGATATATTTTTTTCCACAAAATTTATGGTTTTGTTTTTTTTTTTAATATATTTATTAACAATCTACCGATTTAAAATTTAACAGAAATATAGGTATTATCATTCTAAAAAAGTATGTCAAACCCTCAATCTGTGAGTTTTTTATTTTCTAATAAATTCGATGTCAAAGGTGAAAATTCCACCTCAATTTTCCGCTTTCCTAATTAAGATACGATGCTTAATTTTAATGAAAATTGTTTGTATTGTTTTATAATTTGAAGATCTATTAAAAAAAAATATTTTTTCAATCGTGGGCCGAGAAATTTTGCAAAAACCAATTTTTGCACCAAAAAAATTGCGATAACTTTTCACGGGATGGAGATAAAATTTTTTTAATGCGTGCATTGGATTTAGATGTATCATTTCCGATCTCAAAAAAAAATTAATTTTGGATGAAAAAAAACGTTTTTTTTTCAACAATTCATAATGGCGTGGCATATAAATATTATGGGCTCAAATTTGCAGAAGATACTTTTTAATGCTTGTACTTTAGCTGTGAATTTTTTGGATCCAAGAAATACACTTCCATACGATCTGTAAACCTTCGAAAATTGGGCCGAATCTAATCAAAAATAGCTGTTGCAGGCCGCTGTGGGCGGGTTGCTATAGTTCAAGCGGGTTATTCATCGGCGCTTCAAGGAAACTTATGCATCTCAAGTAATATTTGTGTTATTGATGTTGTTTTATTAATTTATATGATAGTAACAATTTGTTCAGGCATATTAATTATTAATTTGTTTATTAGCAAAATTTTTACAAAAAATTATAAGAGAAAATCATACAAATATTCAATTATATATTACATATTATGTGTTTGTTCCCCTTATATTATTATTACCTAATAGTTTATTAACAAAATTTTTACGAAAATTTCAGAAATTTCTGAAATGTACAGATATGTGTGAGCACTGTGATGGACAGTGCGATAATTGCTTTGAAAATTTTATTTCCTGCGATTTAGAAAATGATAATGACAATTCAGAGGAAATTAATAATATATGTGAGAATGATTTTGACTAGGAAAATGTTAATAATGATGAGAATGATATGTACAATGAAACTATGTGCGATGTGAGGGTAATAATTGCGATGATAAAATGGACGCCGATTGCATAGAAGTAATAGAAAAAAAAAAGACTGATATATTGTATTTTTATGATTTTCGCACGTGATTTTAATGTATTATTAAATATTTATATGACGTATTATATATTATTATTATATTTTTACATGATTTGTTGATAGAAATTACAGAAATACAGAAAATACAGTAGAACAAGTAATATATAATTGAATATTTGTATGATTTTCTCAATAATTTTTTGTAAAAATTTTGTTAATAAACAAATTAATAATTAACATGACTAAACAAATTGTTACTATCATATAAATTAATAAAATAACATCAATATAATAAATATTACTTGTGATGCATAAGTTTCCTTGAAGCGCCGATGAATAATACGCCTACTATGGCAACCCGCCCACAGCGGCCTGCAGCAGCTATTTTCGATTAGATTTGGCCTAATTTTCGAAGGTTTACAGATCAAATGTAAAGCACAAGCATTAAAAAGCATCTTCTGCAAATTCGAGCCCTTAATATTCATTTGCCACGCCATTATGAATTTTTGAAAAAAAAAAACGTTTTTTTCATCCAAAATTAAAAATTCATTTTTTGAGATCGGAAATGATATATCTAAATCCAATGCACGCATTAAAAAAATTTTATCTCCATCCGGTGAAAAGTTATCGGAATTTTTTAGTGCAAAAATTGGTTTTTGCAAAATTTCTCTGTCCACGATTGAAAAAAAAATTGTTTTTAATAGATCTTCAAAATATAAAACAATACAAACAATTTTCATTAAAATTGAGTATCATATCTTAATTAGGAAAGCGGAAAATTGAGGTGGAATTTTCAACTTTGACATCGAATTTCTCGGAAAATAAAAAACTCACAGATTGCGGCTGACATACCTTTTTAGAATGATAATACCTATATTTATGTTAAATTTTAAAACGGTAGTTGGTTAATAAATGTATTTTTTTTTTTAAAAAAAACCAAAACCATAAATTTTATGGAAAAAAAATATCTCGATAACTAGTAGCGCCACCTATAACTTATATTATATTAATCGATAGGTTTTATCCACAACTTTTGTTTGAAATATTTTTCGATACAACTTTTACTTTTCGAGATAAACCCAAAAAACCGAAAATCGTGGCCATTTTTGGTCCGCCATTTTTTTTTTGCTCAGAGATATGTTTTATAGGATGCCGAAGTGAATACATTCCAGCAAAAAACCAATGTAACATTTTTGTTACTGACGAAAGTCTATTTTCCATGGGGTATAATATGGACTGCATATTTATTGTGATAGTTTAACCTCCAATTGAGAATTAAGGCAACCTCTAAAATTTTTCAAATCAAGAACAGAATTTTTTAAAAATAATTGTTAGTTTCATTCAGGTATACATGAACAAAAAAAACTTGAAATTGAGATAACGATTTCTTGAACATTATTGTAACAAATATTAAAAAATCATCAGAATCTGAATGGGAATTGAAGTAGTGCCACTTGTTAGGAGTAAGGCCTAATACGCATATTGCCTGAACTGATGAGAGAGAAAATACCTACTAAGAGTTTCCCTTAAAAAGAAATATAAAACCAATGGTTAATTCTTACCGCTCTAAAAAGCATTAGATACTAAAATATAATATTTAAAGATAATGCAGTCTATCATATAATGGAAGATTAACGAGAAAGTGAACATCAAGTTTAAACAAGCTTATTTATAATAATTACGTAAAGAAGGCCTATTTAACCAATGATTTCAATTCCATTACAAAAAAGAGCTTACAACTGTAAATTGAATATATGCCATTACATGTTTCGAACAAAAAACTAAATGATTGACTGATGAGTTGCAACGAAAAACTTTTTTACAAGTTTTTGCCATTTTAAAAAGCATGTATGCAGAAATATAAAATTGAGGTTACGTTTCAGTAAAGAGACGCAAAAATGAATAATATTTGGTTAAATTATTTTACTTTATAAATTAAAGCAGAAAAGATTTAAAAAGGTTTATAAGTGACTATGAAACAACAGCCGAATGTTAATTTTACACGTGAATCAACAACGACAGACACTTTAATTTTTAATTCAAATTAAGTGTTTGTTTATTTGATCTAGCTTTCAAGGGTTCTCGCAAAGTTTTAATAAAAATCGCCCGACTATCCCACAGAGTTTTGTATGACATTTCTTCCCCCAGTTTGAGTTCTTATCCATTTCAACCCTTTTATGAATAAAAGCTTTTAATTCCATTTAGAAAATAGAAAGTTTCTTAAAGCCAAACATAATTTTAATATCATTAATTTTAGTCTGACCTGACTTGCCGACTTCCATTAATTCATTTACTTTATTAGCCCTTCGTAAATTGCAATTTATAAAAAAAGAACTATATTTTTGTTTAAGGTCTGTTTAAAAATATCTTTTTTTTTCGGACATTGCTTTAATATAATTCCTTACGCAGAACTATTCATCTTATTTATATCTAGATGATAGTAATGTGCGAACCAAGTTCTAGCTTAAAACTGGTACTTACGCAAAAAAATATTTTATTACAGTAACTTTGTTTCCTGTTTTAATAATTCAATGAAAACTTTACATATTACTTAAATCAGCTCTAATAAGTCTCCATAATAATTAGACGTCTATCTAAAACCATTTAGGACATTCACACCATAGACAATCATTACTTATAACTAAAAATGTATGAATTTCTAGTTGAATTATGGTGCAAACAAAATCAACCAGGTTGAAAAGATTAATAATTATATATGATATTTTTCTGTTAAAATGATTGTGCGAATTTAGGAGATAATTAAATGAAACTTATCTATTTTCGAAGGATCGGAATAAAGACAAATCAGTTACCTCTGTATAATTTTTAAAATTAAAGTAGGAAATTTTGGTTGTGCGGATACAGAATGTCAGTGAACATTATTCTCATATCAAAAAGTACGAAGAATTTCTAAATTATATAGAAGCTCCGGATCCAGAATATGGATCGATGGGAATCATCAGGCCACTCTACCTGGTACAATCCATTATATATTTACAATAAGGACGTTAAGTCTAGAATAAATTCCTTATTAAAAAAAATAATGGGTTTTCTTGAAAATTTTTTAGGACACTTTGAGACTCCCTGTAAAATTCGGTAAATTTTTTTCTATTACATATTCTATACCTAAATGTAGTTGTTTTCGACTTATCGATAGTAAAAGTGGAAATTAAATAGTAACAACAGTGTATTTATCATTTAATTAAATATTGAAAATGCCTCCTATTCCTTATTTGACAGTAACCCCACAAAAAAATGCCAGGAGGGTTTAAGTTTGGAGACCTCGGCAGCCACTTAATAGGTCCCCTTCTTCCAGTGCACCTATTTGCTGAAGATTGAAATAGCTTTCTTCAAATATTTGACACACTCGAGGTTTTTACCCTATCCCCATATCTTATTACTATAAGAATTTCTATCCAATGTGCCTCAGTAAGTTTCATTTTCAATTAAAATTAACTTAGGAACAAAATGTGACAATGGAACAGATACTTTAATCAGTTATGCCGGTAAATAACTATTGTGTTTCGTTTCGAATTTTAACTATCGATAAATCGAAAACAGGTGTATTTAGATATAGGACATGTACTAGAAAAAATTATTCAGAATTTTGCAGGAAGTCTAAAAGTGTACAAAATATTTGGGGCCACTATTTAAAAAATTAAAGTTAATTATAGCGCAGCTCCTTTCCAGTCACTCTGTATGATTTAATATATGGGAAAAAATTCGTCCATATCTAAGGGACTGGGTGGTTTAAGACGCTACAACATTTAGTCTTCATTGGGCCATTTATGCGTTCTTTCTTCCCCAGCTTCAGCTCTATTAAGTCGCCAACTAGCCAGTTTACATTAATAAAGTCGTTTTCAATTGGGCCATAGCTGGTCAGCTTTTACCCGAATTTGATTTCAGAATTGAAAAAAGAGAGAAGCAGTCACAGAAATATATCTCACTGTTTCCTCTTTTTACAGCCTCTGCAGAGAAATGTTCACTTAACTTTTTAATATAAAGGTGTTTTTTAACTAATAAAAAAGGGAAATTTTTCACTTTCTCTTACTGAAAATAATTACTATTACAATTGTTTAATTATTTTACAATAAATTGTTCTGTTATATAAAATGTGTAAGTAATGTTAAGTAATTTAAAATTAAGTTGTTTGACTGCGTCAATCTATCTATCTATCTATCTAACTACCAAGGTCCAGTTAAAATACTAGCTTCAAGTGGGGGACTCCACCTTGAATTTCTAGTTCTGTCTCTCGGATCAGGTAGCTTAGGAGTTTACTGGCAAGGTTTATCCCAGAGTATGATAAATTCATTTCATTTCTATCGTTGCTGAGATTAGCAGGTTTGGGGGATCAGATCCTATAACTCTGGAGGTAGTCGTTCTTTTAAATAATTTATTATCTTTCTTGTGGCCCTGAAAGTGCAAGTGTTCTTCAACCCAGCAAATATTAAGCTGTATGATTGACAATACTCATTAGAGCCCAATGGTATTTCATGGTAGTGATTGTCTACTATATGTGTATATTCTCTTGTCTATCAAATTTCTTAGAGCTATTTTTATTGAGGTTTTGGTGATATATACAAGATCTGTTTAAAAACACTGCTTGCGTGTTTACTCATAGTCAGCAACTACTAAATTTTCGTTAGCGACCTGTCATGTAAGTACATCTTTATACAGCTAAATGACATGAAATTCAGAGCGAATATGCTAGAAACTGATGTCGCTGATAAAACAAAATTATGTACGATACGCCAACAGATGCGAGGGTATGATTCGCCTATTTTGGAGGCCACTCAATTTAAAATAACCAACGAGAATTGTATTTTTGACAGTAAATTATTACTGCGGATTTCGATCACTTTGTGTCCTGATACTGCAAAGAAGCATTAAAGTGAAAATATATTTTCATCTTTTAGATCTTCTTTGAGTTAATATTTAGATAAATTCAGGAGGTTATATTTAGATTTTGCAAACTCATCTCATCATTATTGTCCCAACAATCGAGAGAGTTGACTCAGCCACTGTGGATTTCTTTTTGAATGAAAATTAATAACTAAATTGACGTCCCTTTCAAATTATTTCGCATCCAAATGTAATATGAATGGTTCTAAGAGCTTGATATAGATGGCTGGCCATTATTTTGATCTGTTGAAGATATATTATATTCCTAAATGTAGACTGCTTCTATTAAAGCTGCTAAACTACGAGATAGAAGGTGTATGTCGAGTCTTGATAAATTCATATTTTAAGAATTGAATATCGTCAATAATTAAAGGAAAAGGTATATAATTTTCTGAGGAGGGAGAAGTGGAGGGGAAGAGTTCAGTTTTGGAACTCATCTATTTATTTTATATGAAAATAGAATATATCCTAATGAAGGGAGGATAAACGGATAATACATCGGTGACCGTGACAAATAGATATTTATATGGTTTGTTCATGGAATGCTTTAATATTTTTTAAGAGTAAACAAAAAAAAAAGAGGCTCGCTGCTGGTAAGATTTAGTGCCTATTACAGATTCTATTAGATCTTTAGGAGCGGATTTACAGTCATCTCTTAGATGTGAGGCGCATATAAACCAACTACAGTTTAAGTGGAGCAATTACATGCCAGACTAAGGCGGGGTATTTTCTTAGAAGAAAATATTATTTTTTTACTTTGCTCTATTATTTTCTGAAGAAGCAATACAAAAATTAAAGCGCTAAAAAGAATAATATAATGTCTCTTAAAAATGATAGTTCTATTATTATATTTCATGTCCCTGAGGTTGGTTAGGCGAAATGCCAATCAGTTTCAGCATCACTCTCACAACTTATAACTTTGATATACACATTATTACCAGAGGCTGAAATATTCAATATATTGCTGTTATTAAATTTACGAACCCGTCATACAATATGCTAGAATTAAATGTTTTTTTTTTAGCTTAGTAATAATTGTTAGCTCGGGAAATTACAATAATAATATTGCATACATTTAGTTGGAACTGTTAAATGTACATCTGGCTAAGATTTTTGGTACTTTTTCTCTTTTAATGTTATTTGTCACCACTTGTTGTAATTTAGTTAACAATAAACAATATTATTAATATTTTAAATTAATATTCGTATTTATTAAACATCTAACGGTGCCCTAAAAAAATTAAAGTCCAACAAATTCCGTTCCCCTGAATGATTAAAATAGTAAGTTTAATTTTTTTGTATAATCTTGTCTTCAATACAAAAGCCTCCACTTTTTGAGTTCATATTAACTAAATTAATCGATCTACCCCTATACTTCAAATGCCTTAAGATTGAAAATGTATTTCACTAGTTTACCAAATCACAGAAAAGTAAATAAAATGGGAAAATGAAAATTAGTAAAATAAATTACTTAACATGTAAAGATAGAGTTTATATTCTTCATTTACTCTATTTGGGTTAATCAAACTTAATTTTAGTTAACTCAAGTCCTATACGGATAGTTTATCTGATAATTTGGTCTTCGACTTTGACTGTCGAATGTAATAAAGTCATGCCGTTATCCACATTTGCCCGAATTCCTGAGGGACAAACTGACCCTAGACATCAGGTGTATAGGCGTAATTTTAGATTAGAAATACATTACAGACTTGCAACTTTCAGATTACTATTTCAGCAAATATTTTAAAATATTGCAAAGCCAGACTATTTAATTTATTAATATTATTACGGAACTAAAAAAGAGAAAAACATGGTTAATCAAGTTAAATTTTTTTGTTAATGGTTAGTGTTATACACTGTAGAGGCGTGATGTGTAATTTTTTCAATCACATTTGAAATGAATTTAACAATCAGTTTTTCTAACTACGTTTAAGTCCTAATTAAAGTCAATATACTGTCGCGGAAGTAAAAAATGCCTAATTAGCTAGTAATATTTTCTATATATCTTTGTAATAATTTATCTTGCATATCTTAACGAGCAAACCTTTATAGGGGAAAAGTGACGGTAAAAAATAAGAATTAAGGTCGGAAGATAATCAAGTGATCAACAATTCATTGTTGTTATGTAACTAGTAATAAAAGATGATTTTTATAATCTTTTGTTGCATAGTTTCACAATTTAGCTGAATAGTATCTGCAAGCATTGTATTTTATTTTAACGCTAAACATGAAATAATTAAATAGTTAAAAGAAATAGTCTGTAGTAATAATATCTGAAATGCTAAAATTTGGCTGTTTCAAGTCTTTAAAAACAGAAAGTGCTATTTAGGTTTGTGGTCGAACTTCAAAAAATAATTCCTTAGTCATTTGTACGACTATAGCCTTATGACTTAACTGTTAAGGTTACACTACAATTGTCCTTTACCTATTTATTTTAATGAGCCGTTATTATTTAAAAATGTTTAGTATACTTTTTAAATTAGAACTAAATGGATGCCTAGATATATATTTTTCTATTCTTTTTTTTTAAAGGAATCATTTTAAAGAAAAATGTTTGTCAATTTGTACCTGGTGAGCAAGTCAGAGAGATCGCTAGCTATATCTCCGAAGACGTTAACAGCAAAGCTTGCGAAAAGAAATATTAATTGTAAAAACGATTATGAAAAACCGCTGAAAATCATTTTCAATTTTCTACAATGGTCACTAGGAGGGGTGACAATTATTGTCTATCAGAAAAAAGGATTTTTTCCTTAATTTGTTACTCTACCCTTCAAAATAAAGTAGTGAGGGAAAGTTAAATTTTTTCTTTTCATTAAAGTGCTGATAATTGCGGTTTAGATTAACGTAAATGAACTTTAGCTCGTTAAAAGGGGATTTTCTTGTTTTATCATCCCCATTAGAAATTCTGTTTATGCATGTTTAGAAGTCGCAAAGAGAGATGTTTGATAGCTCAATAAATATATTTTTCTTGGAAATTTTTAATAACTTGAAATGTATTTTTCTATCTAAGTAGAGGACAAGAATCCTCAAGATTCAGCAAAAACTGCGACTCTGCTATTACCTCCATGAAAAATTGTTTTCATCCTAGTGGATTTCAGCGTAAAAAATCGTACTTTATTTATTTCCTGAATAAAATATGTTTATATTCCGTAAAAAAGATACTTTTTATATTTGATCACGTGACGGAAAATGCTGCGCGATTGATTGCAAATATGGTGACGTCACATATAAGTAAACAAACAGGATGCCACTTTACTGATATGCGATTTTAACAACTCCTGATGTTATTTAGCGATGTTTAAGTTAATTACTGACATATTTCTTACCAATCTTTTATAGTTAAGTTATTTTTCAAATTACCTTGTTATAAATAAAAATAGAGATAAATTTTGTGCAAGAAAATAACAATAACCTTGAATTTATGACTGGACTTTTCTTTAAAAATCATTTTTATGCTGTGATACTCAAAAGGTTAAAAAGGACAACAATGTAGGTATTACCTGAAACTTACTTATTCAAAAAAATCAATCAAGAGTCATATCTAAACCTTGAGTATAAAATCATGGTACTGGTTATGTGCAAGGGAAAATAACGCGATTGGCTAAGTATAGCAGCATCAGGAATCCTGTATTTGCTCAGTAAGATGTAAAATTTGCCTCGAGCATAAAGAGAGAAACAAGCTATACAATTTAACAATGGTGGTTAACAAGATCGAGGGCGAATAGAACTTTCTAGTGTCACGATTATTCAGTTTCAACTAGAAGTTGCAAACTAGCAGTTGTTTTTTTGATGTGGGTCCATAGATCTTCTCTTAAGTACAGCTCTGTACAGCAGATATGTAGCAAAAATATTCCACATCATCTCAGTCCATCAACGCTTTTAATAGAATTTGATAACTGTAAATTGTTAAAATATCAGAGTGACTCCGAGCAGTATTCACTATTTTATACTGGGACAATGTGCAGACATCAAAAAAGATGTAAATAAATTTGTACACTCGAAGAGGGAAAAGTTTCTTCTCAATCTGTAGTTGTTCAAATTTTTCATTCTAATCCATAATAATTATGATTGTATCCTAGAAGAAATAATTTGAGGTCTATGTAGGTTATGATGAAGTTTGAGACAAGGAACATTGATCAAAATTTGTAACAGCTCAGCCTATGCATCTCTACGAACTAGTTTTGATCACGGTTTTCACCTTTTGGTATCCATAGGAACAGAAACAAATACCTTTTCTGACGTGCTTATGTATGTCGATGAGGAATGACTAAAATGTGATTGTCGGACTTGCATTGCCTTTATTTTTATTTATTTTTACGACGTTTCGATTAGGTTGTATCTCTAATCGTTATCAAGTATAAACTGAATGTTTTGTCTTAAGACTGCGAGCTTATATAGGGACTGTGTTCATTGAAGCGCAAAGTTTGGCTGTACTGTACACACTTCAATGATATAATGTTACAAAGTTGTGGTCGTCAAAGATTAGTTTTCTCAACACTCGGTTTACTGAATGTTCCGTTATTTTTTTAATGTAACCTGCTTTTAGAAATTTTCTTTTTTTCATGTTGGATTCCATATATATTGCCGCAGCCTCAGACCATTTTATATGGTGTTGTTTATCCCAGGCGAGTTCTGCAATACCTGATCACGACGTTTCCCCTTTTTGTGTATGGGTTTTATATTCCTTAATTCTAACTTCGAGTGGTCGTTTTGGTTTCTCTAATATACATTTCACCACAGGCACATGGAACTTTGTAACCACATTCTTTCTTATCGGTAGTTTTCGATTTTGTTTTTGTTAAATGAGCTCTAAGTGTATTTCCTGATTTAAAGGCTGTTTTTATATTATAACTATTGGCAATTCGTCTTATTTTCTCTGAAGTTCCCTTAATGTACGAAATTGTGAAGAAGGAATGTGTTTCTTGCTGTCCAGTGTTCGTTGTTCTAAAGTTATTTACAACATCGTCAATTAGTTTTAAAGGACAATCGTTCTGTTGTAAATCGGATTTAATATTTGCTACCTCTTTTTCCAATGAATCGGCATTATTGCATATAGATATAGCGTGATTATAGAGGTTGCGTATAATTTTGTTACTACAGAATGATTAAAATTATGATTAAGATATTGTTCAGTAGGTGTTGGCTTTCTGTATACTGAAGTTTTAATTGTTTCGTTTGAACGGTTCACCATGTCATCTTGGAAGGGCAATTGAACATTTACCTCTTTTTCCATGGTAAACTTAATTGTAGGTCGAATGGTATTTAGATGTTTCAAGAAATCATTAAGTTTTTGATCATTGCCCTTCCATACGATGAAGATATTATCGACATATCTCAACCAGACTTTCTGTATTACTGTTGCCGTTTCTATGGCATGAGTTGATGACTGGAGAGAGTGAAGAACCCATCGGAAGCCCGTCGTCCTGAGCGTAGAACTTGTCCTTTACTTGAAAGTATTTACTACGCAGGCAACATTCTAAAAGGTCCATCACTCCGTCCAGTGGTAACGTGGTTCGATTTGATAAAGTAGTATCATTTGAAAGTCTAGTTTTGATTATGGCGAGTGATTCCCCTAATGGTATATTAGTATACAGACTTTCCACATCAAAGCTTATTAGTCTGTCGTCTGGCTCTAGAGTGATGCTACTAATAATGTTCTTCTTACCTTCTAAAGGATGAGGATTGTTACACTACGCACCATTTATAAACCATTTTATGGCGACAAAGAAATAAAAATTTTAAGAAATCAAACAATCTGTCGTTTAGCGTTTTTTTTTGTTTACTATGATGTAACATTATATATGTCACGTGACTAGAGCTATTACCGAAAATACAACCGACCTCCAGAAAATATTTATATAGTGTGCATTAAATGTAATAAAAAATAATATCAAATAATTTTCCAACATTACTCAAATGCCTTGTTCTACAATTTTAACAAGTTATAAAAATGTTACTGGAAAGCAAGCGATTATCTAATAAAAACTTATAGAATATTTATTATTATAAATCATTGAAACAATATGAAACAATTTGTTTGGTACAAAAAAAGCTCAATAATTTATTTATTAATATTATACAATACCTGTCCATTTTTAGGACTGACAGTTTGAAATTCATTAAGCGATATAATATACTAAAAGCAATCATTAAAAGAATTATGTAAATAATTTTCCGTACTCATGCGCCAGTACTTTTCGGATTTTAAAAATGTAGGGATATATGCTAAAAAATTTATATAAGCTGTTGTCTAAAAAATAATTTAAATTGGATTAAAAATTTAGGAAGCTTGTTTTTATCTCGCTTGCCAAACTCTTACATCTCTCCTTTATTAATTATTTTATAGATGGAAGAAAATATTTACTTAATTCATCTTATAATAAGTGTTCGATTAATTATAAGTTAATTATTAAAAACGCTTTTGCATCTTTTTACATTATGCCTGAATTTTGTACTAATTTTAATTAAAAGAAAAAGACAATAGTTTCGTACTATTTAACACTAATTCACGACAAAGTTAAGAAGCGAATCAAAAGCTTTTTAGTGCTGGTCAAACGATTCCGAATGCTATTTTTAAAGGGTAAAATAGCGGCCACCAATCTTGGGATGTTTGAACATTTCCTTTTCGTGTTAACAGAAGATTCTAAGTTCTGTCTGCAAATACATTTCCTGTGGCACGTATCTGAAACACATTACAGCGTATGTCAGATCGTTTCACCCACTGGCGTAGTGTCTTTTTGTAATACTATTTTAATATTCAAAAACTGTTGTGAACATGAATAGTAATAATTTATATGATTTGAAATAGATATGAACATAAATTACGTTTAAAGTATTTAATTTAACGATATTTTATGGAAAGATTTTATTGTTAATAAAATAGTTATGTATACGATGCAGAGATCTCGTAAATTACAAGTAGAGTTGCCAGATGTTTGGTAAAAATACCACACAATAAATTTATAATCAGAGGAGTGCATAACACCCGAGCGTCACATCCCCAGAGGTGCCAAACATCCAAGAGTTGCAATTTATTTAGATAAAAAATATTAGAGAATAAGAAATTTTATATACCGAGGCACAACAAAGTTATGGAGCTTCAGATATAGGTAAAGTGCGGCTGGTAGCGCTCTCTGTTGTGTATATGGAAACTCTAATCAGATTCTGATTTCTCATCTTAAAAACCCAAAAACGCCAAAGGCCAATATGAAAAATTGCCAATTTTTTACCCCTTCGAAGAATGGACAAAATCTGCCTATTTCTAGATAGAGCGGGAAAAACGTCATCGTTTCAAATAACTAAAAAATTATGAGTCCAGCTAAACATATCCATTATAGAGGGTTAAAATGGGACTCCTAGAATAGGAGTTCGATCTTAATGAATCGAATTATATGAATTTTAAGGTGCATCACGCGGAAATTAAAAGTAAAGTCTAGCTCGAAAAAACTGAATTTTGCTAAAGTAAGAAGAAACTACAGTAGTTTTGAAACTGTACCTGAAAACTACCCCCATAGGTTGCGAGAAACCACCTCTAAATTAGAATCATGCAAGAGAAACAGTGGGACGATTTTAAACTTACTGTAGTTTTTTTTAACTTCGCAAAATTTAATCGCTTCGAACTTTTTCAGCAGCCACAGCAGCCTTTTTTAAATAATAATAAATTTATTCTCCAATTTAGAAGTATCCAGTATGTACAATAATTGAAGAAAGCGTCAGGTTTACATTGACATAAATAAAAAAATAAATAATATACTTAGCTTTTAACTTATTATTTAAGAAATAGTTGTATTAAGATAACCTGTAATACAAACTTACAAACAAAATCTAGTCAAATAAGAAAAACGATAGCAAAAATCAGGCAAAAAATCATTTAAGCAGATCTTGTCGCAAAGCATTTGCTTAAGTCGTTCTTTAAAAATTTCTATACTTGTCACATTTCGAGGAAGACCGTTAAAACCTTAACCAGGCGCCGGAGGGGGGCGGGGTTTTGCCCCCCCCCCAAGAGCTTTGAGTTCAGGAAAATAGACCTGATTCTGCCTCTTATACTAGGAATGTGTATGCGGCTGGCATCTCCCCCCCCCCCTTCCCGTCAATAACTTGTTTTTTTATTACGATCACTCCCCAAGAGCTTCGAATTCAGAAAGATAGACCCGACTCTACCTTTTACACTAGAAATTGGAATGTTGCTGGCGTCTTCCCTCCCATCAACAACTTGCTTATCTGTATCTGCCCCTGAACTTAACACAATTAAAATAAAAACTGTTTCGGTACGCTGTTGTACGATGTGCAGGAGGCTGTAACTGCGAGCCTCTGGTGGGACAGATGTGGAGTACCACTATTAAAGAGTGATTTGTTTTTAACCATATCGAAACATAGCTCCATGATACATATGATGTATAATGTTAAAATCTTGCCCTGCTTAAAGACATCTCTGCAGGAATCACGACGTTGTAATTTAAAAATTATCTTCACAGCACATCCTGGAAGCTTGACTGCAGTTTCCAGCATAAAATTCCATAACATAGATGGCTTTGAAAGTTGACATTATATAAGGTGAGCAGCACATCAGGGCTGCACTGACTAGACATAAATTTTAGACCGTAGCAAGACGATCGCAATCTAGCACAAAACGGATCAATCTGAGGGAGTCACCGCAAATGCTGATCCACCTGAATACCCAGCCTTTTAGTGACTTCCTGACAGGCAATCTTCCCATCAGTACCTCCAAAAAGGACAAAACTATTACTGTTCAAGTCAAGATGTCCAGAGAGAGTAAAAGAAAGCATGACGGTTTTCTCCTTATTGACACGTAGGTCGCTCTTAGATGCCCACTTAATAACACTTGTAAAAACACTTTCTCACTCACCCTGCAGTTGCAAACGGTTTGTACCCTTAATCAGTGCATTTATATCATCATCATGTAGTCTTCACATGGGTCTTCGACAAAAAAGGAATCAAGTCATTAGCGTATAGGATATAAAAGAGGGGTCCCAGTACAGAACCCTAAGGAACTCCTCTGGATATAAGTTTACTTTCACTTTTAACACCCTTAACCTGGAGAAATTGAAATTTGGCTGGTAGATATGATTCAAGAAGAGAAAGTGGAAGAGCCGTTACTCCGTAACGAGCAGGATTGTATGGTGTACATAATCAAATGTCCGGGAAAAGTCTACGAAAAGACTAACAGCCAAGAGCTTTTGATCTAAAGCATCAATGGTAAATTTAGTAAACTCCTAAAGAGTTTCACTCATTTTTCGGAGGGACAAGGAATTGGGACGTAAATCCTCATATTATAACATCAGGAATTTGCGCTAGAATTTTGTACATCTTAGAGTTACCTTGTATATTAAGGTATAACATACTAATTGAGTAAAATAGTCCAATATTTTTCACTTATAATTCTTAACATACAAACTGCCTACGAGACTATTATGTATTTCTAATTATCCGATATGTTAAAACCTTTCATAATACCCTTATTTTTCTCATTCGTAAACAGTCACGAAGTGTTTTTTACAATCAACTTCGTGTTAGAAAATTCATTGACTTTAACGGCTAAAAACAATCTTTCTGGTTTAATATGAATAGTTAATGTGAACTGGTAAGTCGTAAAGATAGTAGAGGCACAAACACGCAAATTTAAAATTAATGTTGTCTACTGATTAAAACTCGCTGTGAATTAATTGCTTCCAACTATTTTAATTGATTTTCTTAGGACTGTATCTATTTAACAGTCACCTTTTTTGTCGTTTATTGATAAATTGTCATTGCGTTATTTTTTTTGATAAGAAACGGAAAACTTTTTGTTATTTTTACGGCAAACGTAAATTCGGCCGAGTATATTCGAGAAGGGAAAAGATTAGGTATTTTGAAAATATGCACTTTTATATTTGAAAATATAGAATAAATAGATCCATAGCTGTATTATATATAATAATTCATTATATGATATACATAATTTATTGATGATTTCTTTGTGTGGTTTAATTTTTATTGTATAAAGCTATAAGTGGCAATAATGACAAGAGGATTATTGTATGTGTTGGGTTTAGAGTAGTAAAATTCTATTAAGCCACTGTATTAGAAGAACTGGTATAGTATATTCAGAATTATTATAAACCTACTAAAAAGTCCAATTACTTATAACAATGAAACTGCAATAAAACCTTTCAACCACAACTGGAATGTTATACCGAAATCCGTTCAGGTCCGGAGTAATGTATATTTTTAATTCTAATTTTAATTTTGTTATATTTGTAGGAAATAAGTTAACAGACCAGAGTTGATTTTAATATTAAATTAAATAAAATACGATAATAATATAATACATTAAGGCAGACGATTCGACGCCGCTGCGGTTGAGGGAACAGGATATTGCTTCTCATCACCAAACAGACCAAGAGAGGTTACAAACCTGGCTACGGAAGCCACTTCATGGACGGCATCCGAATGAGGTCAATCAGGACAATGTCGACAACCCAGCGTCGAACTACTGGTTGATTTCAGGACAGATATTTCCGGAAACGGAGGGCTTCTTGTTAGGTATCCAAGACCAAGTTATTCCGACAAAGATCTATCGGAAGTTCATCATTAGAGATCCTTCAATAGAAAATGACCAATGCAGATATGGCTGTCGAACATCGGAGACAATTCAGCATATAACTGGAGGATGCCAAGCGTTTGCCGCAAGCGAGTATAAGGAAAGACACGACTCAGCCGCTAAGATACTCCACCAAGAGTTAGCAGAAAAGTTAAACCTATTACAGGTAGGAAAAGTGCCTTATTACAAGTACAATCCGGAGCCTATTCTTGAGAACAACCAGTTCAAGTTATATTGGGACCGAACGGTTCTGACGGATCAAACAGTAGCTCATAATAGACCAGACATTATACTAATAGATAAAATTTCTAGGCGAACTACACTAATCGACATTGCTGTACCTAACAACAACAACCTAAAGCCAAAATACAACAAGAAGATCGCCAAATACAGAGATCTGGAAGTCCAAATCCGAAGACAATCGGCAATGAACAGCGTCCAAACGATTCCCATAATACTGTCAACAGCTGGAGTGATACCAAAGAACCTCCTGTGGAACGTCAAGGAACTGGGCCTTAGTGAGCATCTGTATAAGCCGATGCAGAAACCAATTCTCCTAGCAACCGCGCGAACCGTCCGAAAGTTCATAGGAAATACAGCAGACCACGTCACCTAGGACCCGATAACATGGAAAGGGTTCCCACAGAGCTTCATACTTTTAGTGTCTTTGTATGCCTGGTATGAGTGAATGTTCCCTGGAGGGAGTGCGAAGCCGTTAGGCTTGTAAATCTTATAATACATTATAATATTTGCATATGTATAAATACTTACTTAACGCTAAGTTCTGTATTACTAAACTAAATCTATTTCACTGTCGCTACTGTCATTTAGATTAATAACTAATTTTTCTGTTGCATTTTTAAGATAGACATAGGTTTTTCTATTTCCTTTACATGTTTTACAGAATTTTCCCAGCTAATTTGAGAATATTTTTTCGCTTCACTATCAATTAAAGCTAATACATTAGAATTAAGTGTAGGTGAAATATTATTACGATGAATTCCTGCTTTAAGTTGGTGCCATATTTGCTCGATGGGATTGAATATACAGTGGTAAGGTGGTAACCGCAACAATGTGACCCATACTTTCCGCAAGTTCGTCGCAATAATATTGTTTTTTAATAGACAAACTTTTAAGCACTTCCAATAATTCTTTTTTTGTATAGTTTTCATGAAAATATATATCATTATCGTACATATAGTCTTGAATTTTGGCTCTTGGATCGTTTGAACAAGGTACTTTGTTTAATTGTCTACTATGGTAACTCGCGTTGTCCATAACAATAACACTATTTGGCGGAATATTAGGCAATAATTTAGTTCTAAACTAATCTTCAAATCGCTCCGCTGTTGTGTTGTCATGATAGTCAACATAAGAATCTTTAATGTTTTTGAAAGAGACAAAGCATTCGGCACAAACTCATTTTCAGATCCAGCATGTAAAATTTTTATTCTTTTACCGCGGTTTGACGACGCACGTGTCACACACTTACCGCTAGAATCGTGCCATTCACTGGTTGAGTCGTCATTGGTATCAATCCATGTTTTATCTAAATAAATTATTGGTCTTTTTTGAGTTCTGCATTCACTGATTTCTCTCAAATACTTCCCCAGCCATTCTTCAAGACGCCTGGATTCCATTAGAATTTGTCTTTTATAAATCTTTTAGAATTTAAATCACATTCCTTGGATGTACTTCCACAAAGTCGTTCTTGTGCACTTAATTTCGGTTTCATCTCTTTCAAGTATTTTCATTATACTGTCTAAAGTTGGAACATATTGGTCTTCATCCATTTTATAAATTTTTCGTCGTATAATGTCTTCGTCACCATGGTCTAACTTTCTCAAAACTCCAGCATCACTTCTTTATTTGCGTTCTAAAATGGGTTTTTGCGTAATTTTCCACACGGTGGAAAAAGTTTTCCATGTAAGTAAAGCTGTTTCCTCTACAGCTTTCTTAAGGCACAAATTACCGCTCTCCATTAAGGTTAGAAACACGTTTTTAATAATTTCTTTAGCATCTGTTGATAGATGTACTTTTCTATTTGTTTCACTTTCACAAATCTCACTAGAGCTCCAAGGCCGCCACATTTCTAAAATTATTAGGTTTACGGTAGCAAATGAAATACGAAATAACCATGTGTACTATGACTAAAGACACAATTTAAACCGGCTATTTCGGTTCAGATTCAATTATATTATACATAGTAAATGTAAATAATACCTAAAATTTTATCTGCATTTGCTAATTCATCCGGGCCTGTGTGGCTGTAAATTTATACCTGCCCTATGCTTACTCGGTTTCTAATAATTCTGAATACACTATACTACCAAACTTCATTCTATCTTCAAATCAAAATTCAAAAAATCTAGCAAAATTTATGTTTTTGTAGCCCAATCAATACAGATTTTTTTATGAAAAAAAAATTTAACAGACTTCAAGACTAGTCCATAAATGACTAAAATACAAAATCCAACTTCAATTGAGTATTGAGATTTTTTTAAACAATAAAAATGGCAAAAAAGGTGATTTTCTAATCGAGGTAATCTTTTTCTGTTCAGTTACTACCTGATAGTTCATGTCAAAATTTTACCTAAGAGACACGATATCTATTGGTTTCGATATGGATTCTATTGGAATTGTATCCAAAATCTTCATATGTCTCATAAAATTTCCAGGTTTGAGGTTTTCAGTCTGGAATAGCTTGAGGGTATTTGTTGTTGCCAGCATCATCAGAGCTAAATGCAGTATAGGGAGGTTCAGTATTGTCTCGATTGCTGCGGTGGAGCATGATGGCATGACCACTCATTTTTAATTTAGAGAGACGCCAGGATACGCGAATGTTGGGAGACATACAATATTTTCCCTTTTGATGTTAAGAATAGTGCTACACTGATGTATTCTAATCGCGATCGTTTTTCTTTCGGTAGAATCTATGTATACCCCGAACTGTTTACCACACTTGTCGAGATTTTTTCATACTGTTTATAAACCTTCAAGGATTGCAGTATCATCTGCATAGCAAGCATTGTTTTTTTATGCTATTGCTAACTGAAATATTTTCTCAACGTAAATATTAAACAGAACAAGTAGCAGTGCATATCTCTACCAGTATCTAATGGGTATGGGTTTTCCTTGTCTATTTCCTACTGACGGCAATGCTGTTCTTTTATTTGCGTTTACCTCTCTATGGAAGTAAAAGGAGACAGAGCGATATTCGCTATATTTATCATGCTGGTTTTTAACTAGCCCACGTTCAAACACCAAGTTTACTATTTTGGCAGCTATCAATCAATGGTCAGTCTTCTTAGTTCGGTCAACGAAGATCAGTTTCAGTGGCTCTCAGCATAATTCAAATTTCATTAGCAGTAATTTTTGACAGGGTTATTTTCTTGGCAAAGTTTGTCTAATTTAATTTTTATTTTCTTGCACTGCAGGTTGTTTTAATGTCTGAATAGCGTATTTCCGAAATCTATGTCTTTTTGATTGTAGTTTACATCCGCAATAGGGGGTATGATCTGAGCCAATATCTGCTCCCGAGTAGGTTGCAACAAGTGATTCTGATACTTTTGAAATTTGTTTTTATATTATATTTCCTATCCGTCTTAATGAAATTTCCAAATGTTGAGTCTTCTAAGGTGTAGTTTATAGAAAGTGTTTTTGTCAACCAAATTTTCATCACAAAAGAACTGAATTAGTGTGTCACCTCGCTCGATTCTATCGCTTAACCCAAAAGCCCCTGTTTTACCTTCTACAGTCACGCTACTGCCCATTGCGTTGAAATTACCCTTTAATACATTGATATTTTAAAGTTTTAATGACTGCTCAAAAAGTAATTCGATAATATAAAAAATGAACCAAAAATAATGCATAGGAATAATTTCTCAAGAAAACGAGAAACAGAAACAACTGAATACGTTGATATTTTTGCGTTTTATAATTCGACAAATGTTGGTTCAAAAAGTAATAATATTTCAGCTTTTTAAATACTTTTCGACATGCGTCAGCATCAAAACTTCTCATAATGTAAAAATTTAAATTTAATCCATTCAAATAACTGCATTAATCATCTGATATTCTGGTCATATAATCCTTAAGGATCAAAGGATTGCTTAATGCGTTTAAGCCTTTAATGGCTCCTGCATAAGGTGAATGATCCAGATCACGATTTAAGCCATTGCCGTTACGGCTTTTACAACGAAAATATAGCGTCACAGGAATATTTTTTTTCAGAGCAGACAAATCTGTTATAATAGTTTCTCGTGTCCAAGTATAATAATATGAAAAAGTAAACCTTCTATTTTTCATAACTATTAAATAATAAGACCACTTTATTACTATAGAGATTCAAGGATCATGATTTTTAAAACAAATATTTCGGTGCTCCTCACAAATTAAAGAGCTAATAGCTTTGTTCGCGGGTCACTTTCCGAACTGATTCAGAATTAACCGGTTCAGGATTTTTTTTATCGCGAACGATTTTGGAATTTTGAATCGTCCACTGTGTTATGAGTCTCCTTATTTAACACACGGTGTTAAATGCTGATTAAACTAGTTGTTTTTTTTTGTTTTAAATAACTTAAAACTGTATTTTTTTTTTAGGTTTTATTAGTTGCATTATTTTAAAGAAATATTGAATTATAATTGTTATTCTAATATAATATAAAGTCTAACTGTCAGTTCTTTTTAGAATAAAACGTCTTATTTTTTGCTGAATAGAATTTTTGATAAACAAATATATATTTTAACCGAGATCTATTGTTTGCTCCTTATTTTGTGTTATGTTCATATTTTGGGAGCCTCAAAGTAAATCTAATTCTAAACATACGCCTAATAAAAAGATGTGGGTGTTTCTAAACAAAAAATAATACGCAATAGTTTTAGATCCATTTCTTTCTGATTCAAAAAACATTTTTCACAAAACTAAAAAACTATACGATGCAACTTCATTTATCGCAAACCATAATAGATGCCAGTTCTCGTACCATTTCTCAGCTTGACTGAAAATGGGGGCAAAATGTCCTCAAGATAATTAGTACTTTTAGGAATTTTGAATAACTCTAAAATTTCTTTTAAGTCCTCATCGCTGGACGATAAATGATTTGACTTAATGGGAGTATTCACTAAAAATATCTATTTTTTTTAGGTTTAAACTAACACTTTTTTAACTTTTTAATTAGGATTCTAGGTAGATTAACACTAATCAAAGTAAAACCAATATAATATAGTAAAATATATACTGGAACATCAAATGCAACAAATGACATAAACAAAAGAAAAACCTAAAATAAAATAAAAACAATTGTCAAATAGTTGCACATTGCGGCCGCAGCATGAAAGCTGGCGCTGCATAAAATTCCGAACTTACAGTCCTTCTTTAATCCTTAGAACCGGTAGAACTGGTTCAGAATCGATTTCGAATCGAATTATTTTCTCCGCGAACATGGGACTGTAACTAAAAATGCTGAACTTTTTATTCGCGAACGCTACTTTTTGAACTGCGCATGCGTATTAGTCCAGAATCGGTTCTAAATCCTTTTCGCGAACAAAGCTAATAACAAATTATAAAAATGAAGTTGACAGTTAATTATAATGCTTAAATGTACTCAGAATTAGTTCAATGAACCACGGTTTTTCTCTTTCAGGCCGCTTAAGGGAAAACGATAGATTGGCAGTTTTTTTTATGAATTTAGCTCTAATTATCTCTCCGAGATATATTAGCAGGAAGGCATTTTCAATGCCCGGCTGTAAATTATCAACAGTCAAACGATGTCTAGTATACACTAAAGTAGTGAGAAGCTTAACAATTAAAAACATATTAAGACATGAATAGGCGGAATTGTTATACATAAGCAAAGATTATTATAACTAACACTCTAGACATGCCACCAAATTATTTTTCCGTAGCAAAATCGAAATAAGAACAAATTGAAGTTGGCGCTCCACGAGTTTCGAGGAAAGGTAGCAGTGTTACCAGATGCTTAATTTTAAACCCATTAGTTGCAGCTAAAAAGATGGATAGGTAGCTTAGTTTAACTAGCAATATCAAAGGGAGACAATTATTGAAAACTGGGCTTTAGGAGGTTGTCTGCATAAGATAGAAACCTATGTTGAATGATCTAGAGCAGTTTTTATTGAAAATCGATGTAAAATTATATATAACACTAATCAACAAATACAAAAAAAAAATTGCGACTTATGTTATAATGGCTGTCCGTGGGAGTTTAAAGCATCCTGAACGAAAATTTTCCACCTCGTGTAGGTTTTGAATTATAGAATGTATGAGTTATTTTTATTTAATACAAGCATTTTTATATAATATTTATACGTAAGTCCAAAACAATAAAAAGAACAAAATATTTTAAGGATAAAAAAATTTAAATGGGAGGGTAAGAAGTAAATTTTAAGAGACATGCAGCAGCCCATTTTGCAGTAGCTTTCAAGTTTTTCGTAGGTTTCAATTTTTTTTGTTTCCTAAAAACTCCGAAAAAATTGTTTTAAAAGCCCTCCATGCAGCTAATTCAACATCACTTAATTTTTTGATCAAACTGTTAATTCCTTAGAATTTTTCTAATTTGTGGTCCAACAAATATCTCTTCCTGAAACTTAACATCACTTAGTTTAGGAAAAATTTATTTACAGTATTTAAATGTATCTCCTTATTTATCTAATGCTTTAACGAAATTTTTAACCAATCCCAGTTTAATGTGTAATGGAGGTAACAGTCCTTTTTTGGGATCAACAAGAGGTATATTTTTTACGTAGCTTGACTTGAAATATAATGACCTCTCGGAAGCCATTGTTTTACTTGATAATGGCTCTGTGTTGCTCTACTATCCCAAAGAAAAGAAAACAGCAATAAATCCACCCTGAAGCCCTAGTAATAGTCCTATGACTTTTAGGTCACCACATATTTGCCCCTTATAAGTATCATAGCTTATTGCATTTAGAATCAGTGACATACTTTCCTATGTTTCCTTCATGTCAAATGCATATATAATAGGAATACAGGATCTTTTGTTGTCTTTATGGAGCAGAACTGCATTTAAACTTATTTTAGATGAATCTATAAATAAGCGAGTTCCGGGTTATGTGGAAATAATTTTTCCATAACACTATTTGGATTAACATAAGCACACCTTTTATGTTTGGCAACATATGTGAGGAGCCTAGTCTCGATCTTGATCGTCAACACGACATCCAAAATATTTATGATAAGCTACTTTGGTCATTTCGCTAATTGTCCTTTTCTGCGATTTAGAGGTAAATTGACCACATATGTAGCAAAAACTATCCGCAGGGTTAACACAGCCATGTTTCTGTACTTTATACATTTTTGTAGTGTCGCGTACGTCGGTTCAGAGATGTGATACTACGTTAACAGGCGTCAACTAACTTTATTCAACACAAAGATAATACTAATACACTTGTTCGCGCACGCTTCTCTATCTAATACTGACCACTACTCGTGCTAATACTGATGTTACGACTGCCGACCAGCTGCTTTTATAGCCGTTCCGTAATTCTGGAACTTTTTAGAAACATCGGATACTTCTCGAATACGGAGGCCATCTATAAGTAGATACGGGGCAGAGTAAAATTTGGAATTATGTAGGTTTACATGATTGGGTAGCCTTAGGTGTTTGAGATTTCGTGGTTGACTTGTCATCCCTAGACCCCCCACATGGTGTTGTCACCTTGCGCACAATTTTCCTAACTTACAGAAAACGTAAATTTTGCAATGTCGCGCTCCGATATATTAAAAATTACTTTTTAAAATAATTTATTTTTGCTGAAAAATCATAACTCAAAAATCTTTCATGTTAGAGACCAAAAATTAACCAAAGAATGCCTCTTACGTTACAGTCGCAAATTGGCTGTAAAGTAGTGTAATTAGTAGAAGAAAAAAAGCGAAATACTGATACCTTATGATAACGATTACATACAAAAAAATATCAAATAATTGGTATTTTTTAAAAAAGCTAAAATATTTTAGGTTATAAATATTATTTACGAAAGTGGCATTATTTTTATTGTTCCAATAAAATTGTTAAGATAAGTAATTAAACTTTAAGTGCCCAAATTTGAGTGATTTTATTATGAGATTTTTTATCATTCACATTAATATGACCCGCAGTCAAGGCCTTTTGGCAGCCAACGTAGGGGGCTAAAAGTTTTCTCTGGTTAATTTATTATTAGTATTATTATGGGTTGATCGCACTATGAAAGCCGAATTGACAACCAAATTTGTCAGGAAGGTAAGGCGGGTATTACGAACTAACTTACATAGTAGAAATTTGTTTAAGGCGCTCAAAAAGTATGCTTGCTCTACGCTGAGCTACTCTTTTGGAATTGTAAAATGGAGCAGGACGGACATCCAAAACCTGCCAAGAAAAATAAGGACACTCCTAACAAAGACACAAAAACATCACCCTCGGAGTATTATTGAACGTACAATGCTTCCAAGACACCAAGGAGGAAGAGGATTGGTGGATATTGGTAAGCAGCTCGACCAACATATAATAAACTTACGTTCATATTTCTACAGGTTAGCGGACTCTTCCACACTACATCGAGCAATATGAGGGAACAAGATATTACTTCTCATCACCAAACAGATGAAGAGAAGTTACAAACCTGGCTACAGAAGCCACTTCAAGGACGGCATCTAAATGAGGTTAATCAGGACAATGTCGACAACTCAGCGTCGAACTACTGGTTGATTTCAGAACAGTTGTTTCCGGAAACGGAGAGCTTCTTGTTAGCTATCTAAGACCAGGTTATTCCGACGAAGAACTATCGGAAGTTCATCATTAGAGATTCCTCAATAGAAAATGACCAATGCAGATATGGCTGTCGAACATCAGAGACCATCCAGCACATAACTGTAGGATGCCCAGCGTTTGCCGCAACCGAGTATAAGGAAAGACACGACTCAGCCGCTAAGATACTCCACCAAGAGTTAGCAGAAAGTTAAACCTATTACAGGTAGGAAAAATACCTTATTACAAGTACAATCCGGAGCCTATTCTTAAGAACAACCAGTTCAAGTTATATTGGAACCGAACGGTTCTGACGGATCAAACAGTAGCTCATAATAGACCAGACATTATACTAATAGATAAAATTTCTAAGCGAACTACACTCATCGACATGACTGTACCTAACAACAACAGCCTAAGGCCAAAATACAACGAGAAGATCGCCAAATACAGAGATCTGGAGGTGCAAATCGGAAGACAATGGGCAATGAACAACGTCCAAACGATTCCCATAATACTGTCAACAACTGGAGTGATACCAAAGCCGATGCAGAAAGCAATTCTCCTTGCAACCGCGCGAACCGTCCGAAAGTTCGTGGGAAATACAGCAGACTACGTCACCTACGACCCGAAAACATAGAAAGGGTTCCCACAGAGCTTCATCTTTGTGTACCTGGTATGAGTCAATATTCCCTGGAGGGAGTGCGAAGCCATTTGGCTTGTAAATCTGACATTATGGGTTGTATTTTATAAATTCATATACTAACATTATCGTGAGTCTAGTGTCTGTAGAATAAAGCATATGGTGACCTTTGTGCTAAATAGTTGTGCTGAGGCTTCAGAAATATTTAATATGTGGTATTATTCTGCTCCCCTATATTATATATTTATATCCAAGAAATAAATGGACAGAACCCCATATTATCATTATCGACAAGGCTTCTAACTATTTACTTGTACATTAATTAACAACGTTGGTTGATTGATGTCTATTTTAGTACATTTTTCATTATCCTTTTCGCTCAAGTTTGAACTTATGCAGATCTCTGGCGAAAATGTTTTCATCTTAACGAAATAAAGTTCTTTTAATTAAATTAATGATAAAAAAAAGTAGCACATGTTACTTGTAATGACGAAAACACCATATTTAAAATAACTATAAACTCTCCCTCAAATTTAATTAATAGAATCCTTTGTTCGGATTAAGAAAACCTATGTGTAATTTTCTCTACATTTAAGCAGGCACATTGTGAACGATATACATACATATATAGCTTAAACATAAATGCAGGAGGAAAATTAAAACATTTTGCATTCTCTAGGTGTGCGACGTGGGAATATAATGTGAAACCGGAAATGTTCAGTTTTTTTATTTAAATTAAATAAAATTGTCAATTTAAAGATGGTGAGGCTATGTTTGCAGTTATTAAATCCAAAGAAAAATGAAGATGAGAACTAAAGTCTTACATGGAAAATAGTAAACGGAATCCAGGAAGCTTATCAGACATTTTAAATATATCGCAGTGTTTAGAAATATTCTATTTTTAAACTAAAAGAAATTATCATATAATTTTGATTTGAAGGGTCGAAAAACATCTATCAAGGAGCAACAAAATCAAATTTTTTATAAAGCTGAGTTTTCCTTTATTATACTAATTGTTGTTCTCGAATGTAATGAAGAAGTGATAGTACATTATTAGCCTTTTTTATGAAAGATCATTAGGCATAAGCACCATTTACATCTCTAGCTTCCTTTTACCTCAGTATTATGAATTTGTAAAATATTAGTATTAATCCTTTAAAAAACAAATGAAGTTATTGTCAAAAAATGTTATGTGTAATAATTTCAATAAGTTAATTTTACTGATGACGTAGTTTGGTTTCATCCTATTGATAACTCAGTATTGCCATTAACTCCATTTACTCAGCATTAACAGCCTATAAGAGATGAGCACAAAAAAATGTTGTTTTGAGACTATTTAATATATAACAGTACAAAATGAAAACTACTGAATGTGTCAAGTTGTGAAAATGGTAACTTTGAACATGATGATGCCAGAAATTACATGACATCAAAAATTTGGCCCATTTGATTGCCTTGAAGCGTATACTTCATTTAAAACAAATAATATTCTTCTGTAAAAAATAAAATTTAGCAAATTAAAATAAAATGATTATTCTTTAATTGATATAAGTATTGTTTTGGTGATATACAAAGTAGATATAGTCAAAAAATTTTTTGTGTGTATACATCTCAGTATCGTTCAAATGGAATCGGACTTATTTTAATCGGATTACTGTGGTGGACAACGAGCTCTAAAAGTAAGTATTAACGTATTAAAATGTATTTAATGCTTTATTTGTTACATATAATATGTAACCCTGGAGCGAAACCACATCAAACAAGCTACTTTTTGCTAATAAGCTACTAGTAGATTTAATTGAATTTAGAGAAAGTGTAATCCTAAAGATTTTATAAATATAGAACTAATAATATAGAATTATATTTTTGAGCGTCAACCTAAGACAATAAAGGTTAACTTTTAACAGCTGAATGAAGTATTCGTGCTAACCTTCCTCATATTTTGATAAGTAAAATTAATGTTAAAATTAGTAACGTAACAGACCTTTTCTTCCGCTTCCGCAAAGGCGGAAACTCAGCAAGTGGTTATACTCCTGATTCTGGTTTCACGTCTACATTTCTTATGATGGTAGTTTAATGGAATGCGATGCAGAATAATGACCACAATATGACATATTTTAAGGAAAGAATCTCAAGAGATGATTTGATGATCTTTTAATATATGATGAAAAATAAACAAGCTACGAAACTTTAGTGTTAGAAACATATTATTTCCTTATTAAATTTTAATTATTAATAATAATTCGCTCAGATTCTTTGAATTAAATATTTAACATAAGTTAACTTGAACTTTATCATAATGGATTAATGAAATGGTTTTATATACTTCTGGTTTTGTTTTCGGTTCTGCTTCTGTTTCCTTTAATAAACATTAAAGATTCACACTGATATTTTAGTTTGATCGTGGTTCGAAGCCAACGTTAAACCGTAGGTCCAGGTGCTAGACGGTCTCCATTATTGACGCGATTTTATCAAATTTATAACTTTAGTGTGCATGAATGTTTTGGCGTCCGTGTAACATATCATTAAGATCACTAATTAAAATAAAAACAATGCACTGATTTTGCAATTTAAAAGATGCATAACATACATTTAAAAGTAACTCTGTGACTCAATACTGTCTTTTAATACAAAGCTTTTTATCTGCCCCCTATTATAATATCGTCGAAAATATTTTTCTAGAAACATATTTTATTTCTAATTAAATACGATTCCCTAAAATGGCCCTTAAAAACAGCATTTCCTCTTGTCCTTCTACTTATAACAAATATAGCCCGAAACTGCAGCAACTGGTTAAAATATCTTATAGGAGGTCGCTTTAATTTACTTCATGGCGGCATTCTGATGGAATGTCACATCAACTTCTATGCGGAAATTGAGAAAGTATTGTAACAGAAGACTCTAACATAGTCTGACTGGCAGGCGTGCTTCTTTATCAACCGTGCTATATTCGAAACTCCTGCAGGTTGTCTGACATACCATTTTTTTAATGTTTGGCGTTTTTTAATTCGAGTTAATTTTAATGAAGTTTACTCTCACGCTTCGGGCAATCAGTTTATTTTTTAGAATTCGACATTTCTACAGTTAATTAAACGGAGATGAGTACGGCTCGTTTGGTTGTCACTCTATTTAACACTTATTTAAATTTGTAAAGAATTTTAGGTATTTTAAATTTCTTATTGTCGAATATATGTTATTGAAAAACGAAGTTGCAAAATTTATTATTAGAAGTAAAGACAGATTTTTTTGATTATCTGAATAAATTTTAAATTTATTTTTTTGAATTAAAATATAAAAAATATTTTTTATTATTTTTTGATCTTTTGTGCGGAATTTTTAAACAAATAATTTTTAGTTAAGAACTGCAGGTATTCCAAGATAGTGCTTGTTTTGTTTTAGTTTTTGCGGTTCTGAATAGAGTCGGGTTTACCTAAGGGCGTTCAGGTCCAGAGCTTCCATATTTTAAGGGACCCTCATAAACATGAATCGGTTTCTGAGTGTGGAACCCCATATAATTTGTGTCCAGATCCTCATAATCTTTAAATTTCGCCCTGGTTCTGAACAGAAATATCAATCTAGTTTTAATATCTTAAGGGTTATACTAAAATAAAGTGAGGAAATTGCTAAAACGAATTTATTTTGTAAATATATTTTAGTTGGAATTAAAGTATTTTACTAACTTCATTTTTGCGGCTGTCTGTCTTTCTGCAATCAAATTTTCTAATTTATATTCTATACACTTTCACATACCCGATTGATCTGCAATTTTGAATATGTATGTAGTTTCTATGGCAACAATATACTATGGTACTTCACATGTACTTTGTCCTGTTATGCAATTTTGTAACAAATATGTCACATCCCTTACCATATTCTAATAACCTGTAATTTTGCCTGTATCTCTAGATTCCAGGATAATAAGATATAAAGATATTTTACATCTGTCTATTATAAATTTTTCAAACACATATTTAATACCCTTTTACACAAATTGAAATTTTTCATACGATTGCAATAGTCCTATTGAGCTGATCTGATGATGAGCGTCCCAAGGCGATCAACGAAACTTCTCAAAGGATTAGACTTATCGTCTCACTTGTTTCAAAGAAATTTTCAATGAAAGATGATATCCAAGGTCTCACGATAGAGTCGAAAGGTAGTCAAAGGAAGTCATCAACTAAATCCGCCGTGTTTAAACTTACTTGATGAAAGGCGTATGATAATTCACAATGCCCGCAGTATTAGCTCTCCCTTCGCCTATAATACTATTCCAATTAGATTATTAACTTGTGTATTTAACTGGTTTACATTATAGTGCTATAATAAGTAAGACAAGCTGTGAAATATTCCTGAAAAAGTTAATTTATCCAAATTATTGTGTATTTCCAGTAATAATTTACTGTTAAAAAAAAGCTTGTTTTTTTTTTAATTCTTATAAGCCTATTTATTATGATTCTTTTAAAATAGGGTCAAATAATAATATTCTATTTGTAAATTTTTTAAAACAATCATGAAAAGATTATTTTTTTGGAAAAAAAGCAGTAGGATATTTTGTGAAATCCTTCTAACCAATTATTCTGGTATTAAAAGAAAACAAATAATATTATAATTTCAAATTTTGAAGTCATAAAGAAACAATCGCGACTACTTCATAAGGATTTCCGAGGGACCAGTATCTAACACATTAATTTTCTTTCGTTGTTACTAGTTTTACACAGGGTTCAACCAATTTAAATCATATGATTTAAATCACGTTTTTAATCAACGATTTAAATCGCATGATTTTTTAATTTTAATCCCTGATTTAAATCAAAAGCAAATCAAAACTAGAAATATAAGTGTAAATATAAAATAAATATAAAACATTACAAAATAATCATAAGTAAGAAAACATTTCTTAAAACAAGGAGGTAGTTTATGAATAATAAGACACATTTTCAATTTTCATTGTAATATCTGTAAAGGAATACTAATTTCCTGCTTTTTCTATTCCTAATTTATTTCTAATATGCCAGTGAACGAGCCCGGATGTAGATAAAATCCTTTTTACTGAAGCTGATGATGAAACAGCTCATAAAAACTGCTTTCGAATTGGGAGAAAATGTTCAACTTCAGGAATGTTTTTTTGTGAGACCCACTAACATTAGATAAAACCTCCTTTGAAAACATAATTGTTGAAAATGGTTCCATTTTAGCTTGGAGTTTTATAGTAAATGGAAAGATCTAATATTTTTCATACATTTCTTTCACAATATTTACAGCTTGGTTGTTCTCTAAATCAGTCAGGTTTTATTTGGTTTTAGTTACATCTAACATATAAGCTATAAAGTGATAGTCCATAAGTGCCTGTTTATATCGTTTTTGAACAATATCAAGCTGGGATAACGGTAATTCTAATTCATCCCCGAATATACTACTCAATTCCTTCTATATTTCTACTGTATCCGATAGGAAACAAGCTTTTATAGTAATTTATTAATTGCCACGGCTACAGGCTTCAAGATTTTCAGATATTCCTCAGCTGATCTTTTAAGACCAATGTTTGAAACTTATTCGTATATAGTCGAATCTATGTCTTTTCTATTTTCTTCACAAATTTTTAACAGTTTCTTCCATTGGCTTACATATTATCTATACAATCTGCCATACTGTTCCACCTTACCTCACTCGAAAGTACTCGTGCTTTTTCATCAGCCTGTTTGTACTTTGTTCCTGCAAAGCAGTTATTTCTGAAATATTTGGTGACTTGTGTAATATGTGCTTTAACGTCTCCTATTTCTAAATATTTGCAGAGAAGATTTAGAAGGTAAGCTTATGTTATAACTCTTTCAGTAATGTCTAACTAGTTTTTCTCATAACTGCCATGTTGGCCGCATTATCTGTTACAATCGATTTAAAGTCACAGTTGTATGTAGATTTACCAGATGAAATCAAATGGCAAGCAATCTTAGTTAAATAACCGCTAGTGTGAGGATTTCCCGAAGTATCTATTGTTTCATATAAGAATGCACGTCCCTCTTCAGTAGTTATTGTGGCACAGACTACAGACTCATTAAAAACATCAGACCAACCATCAATCCACACGTTAACGCCCTGTCCAGAAAAACCTCCAAAACATTTTGCTTTCTCATTATCATAAAATTGATCTAAAAGGGTTATAAAAATTATTTTTCCTGAAGGGAGAGAATGAACCAGGTGGTAACACTTCGATAGCCCTTTTTACATGCGGATTGTCAACACATCTAAACTTACTGTTAGTTGCATATATAGTTTTGGCAATTTGTATGTCTATTTCTTGCGTTTTATTTGCAGGTATTTGCATAACAAAGTTTTCTAAATTTGCTGAGGAGCTGGTTCTTTTTTTCTTAGAGTTAATTAGTGAATCTGTAAATTGTATTGCCTCGGGTAATGATAAACTTGGAGACAAATCTTTGCTTGGAAATGATCGTGTCCAGTACCTACAATTTTGTGAAGAAAATACTCCATTATAAAACTATCTATTAACTAGCATTATCAAACAATACTTCAAACGAGAACATCATCTCCATGTTGCAGTCTCTTAATAAATTTTGGTTTGAACGCCCGAAATTTGTTGCTTACTAAAATATTATGAATATGAGACTTGTTAGGTATCTGCTGTTTTCCTTAAGGATAATTTAGGATTTTTTCATAATATCGGACTAAAGTTAGCATGGTCAATTTGTTATTTAGTAACTAATTTTGGCAAAACACAAATAATGTATATTACATTGATAATGAGACAGTAGTATTCATTATCGAATTATTTCATCTCATCTCTCAAATCAAAAATAGGAATATTTGTTACAATGCCTTTCCTCAAAATTTTTTTCTTTCTTACGAAAATTAATTTTTAATTTCTGTTTATTAAACTATGTATTTAGAATTTGGAACAACTATTTAAATAAAATGTGTAAAAAAATTACCGGTACGGTATTTTATTTAAGATTAATTACATACTTTTTAATATATCGAACATCCTGTATCCGTTATAATGGTTTTGACTACTGTTTTTGAAATTCGAATGCAAGCAAAACATGGCTTATTCTCGAAAAATAAAAAATATTGAAGTTTACTGGAGTGCGGTATCCCATCCGTGGACACACTGTATTTTATCAGTTTTTCATAAAAACAATATAGATGATTATTATTCAACTCTCCACTACTTTTCATCAAGATTTTTTGGTAAAATCATCGGCCATATGTCAATAAAAACGAATAAATTTTATCTTTTTTATCTGGATTTATTATTCACTAACCTGTTAAATATACGTACTATAGTATATACTGCGAGGGTTTGCATTAATGTAAAAGCTTTAACATATTTTGTTATTTCATTGAAAATACCAACTGAGGAGTAAATAATGGGATTACCTTTTAAAATATGTCAACAAATATATATATATATATATATATATATATATATATATATATATATATATATATATATATATATATATATATATATATATATATATATATATATATAATATTTGTTTAACACATTTTTTAGTGGTATAGCGACAGGCTATAAAATAGTTTAAGTGTTATAAAAGTGACGTTACTTCTAAATGTATCTGATTTTTTATGTTTTTATGTCATCAACGTTATTACAACCTAGATTTTTCTCTGGGATAATCGCATTTATTTTTAAGCTTTTTTATTTCTTAAAAAATTTTCGTTGAATGAGCATTTTGCACATTTGCTTAATTAATGTTTTCTTTTTAGTTAGTTTTCTCAATCTTTTTAGAATACGTATATGTACCTGCAACATTTATTATAAAAATTGTTTCAAAACCACTCATCCACTGAAAGTTTTTTAAGAGTAAAAAAGGCTTTCAAATACATGCAGTGATAGAAATCAATATTTTCTTAAAAGTTTGACGTCTTCCACTGCCTAAACAAACCAGAGTCAGATATAGTTAAGTTTACTTAAATCAACCTATTTTAACATCAAGAGACTGTCATCAAACGTTGGTTTGGAATAGGCTTGACGGTGTCTATTTTAACCTAAAATCTCATTGTATTATACGACGCAAGTGCCGTCTAGTTCCGTCAAAGTATAGAATTGGTCCAAACTTTAATACTTTAAAACGTAAAATAAAATCACACACGTAGATTGCATCAAAACGTTATTGAAAAACGTTTTAAAGGGTAACAGAATACACATAATTGAATAAAAATTATCAACCCCGCTATATCCTTTTGGAACTAAATGGGTTTAAAACTAAATATAAACTACAGACCAATCTACAATAATGTTTCCTTTAAAAGAGTTTGAAAGCCATTTTTTCAAATTATTGAATCATAAACTCACTATTCGATCTAGAAAATATATAATGTGTATATAATGAAGATTTAGCACCACGTGATAGATCATTACGTGAAAGGAATAGTACAAGTACATATAAAATTTTTTCGTATAGGTCTCCTCTTCGGAGATATGGGCCCCCCATGAGCTGCAATTTTTGTACACATAATTATCGAACCAACAGGTATATTTCAATTTTTTTTAACATGCTGTATACCAGGTAAGACCCTTTAAATTACTATTCAAGAAAGTGTTGTGAATTATTCACAGGTGCAGGGGCGGACTAACTATGACACTCATGACCTTATTTTTTTACGCCCTGTATGATAAGAATTTTGGACAACATTTTTTACATACCTTTAACTATTAATTAAAAATTAAGTACTCTTCATTCATATCGCCAATCCTAACCGTTTTCAAAAAAACGTCATTTTATTTTTACTGTTAGTACCCTAACTTTTGCCAGGTTGAATATGAAAAAGAGGAATTTCCCCTGTCACCATAGTTTCAATAAAATGTTAAACTAAATGCTAAGTTAAAAACTTTTTAAGAGGGAACAACATGGACTCCATAAAGTCTGATACACTCGCAGGTATGACGAATTGAGGACTCCTGTACCCGCCACACTAACTCAGTATTGTATCTTATTTGATCCCAATGAAACGTGATTCTTTGTAGAAGTTCCTCCCTACTATCGAACGGAGTGGAATACATCAAAATTATGAGGTGGCCTCATAGGTAAAAATCCAACGGCGTTAGGTCGGTGATCCTCCGGGAAGCCAGGTTGTAGGTCATCCTCTACCTATCAAACGATCCGGATAGACGATATTCAGGTACTCCCGCACAGTATCGCTGAAATGAGGTGGTGCCCATCGTGCATGTAGCACATGTTTCGGTGGGTTTCAAGTAGTAAGTGCTCTGCTAAATCTCCAAATAAATTTCTCCATTCAATCCTGCTGGCAGTACGAATGGTCCAATTAAAAAATTGCCAAGATTTCTACAAAAACATTAATTGATTGGAACTGATGTTGATGATGCGAAACAATAGTTGCACGAGGATTTTTATCAGCCCATACATGTGAGTTGTGTAAATTTATGATACCATATTTGGTAAGCCTTGCTTCGTTCGTGATGAGAATAGTGCTAATGAAGTTTACATTATTTCTTTGCTGATCGAATAACCAGTTTGTAAACTGCATTCTACGGGGGAAATCTTCAGGAATCAGTTCATGCTCTTTTTTCAAATGAAATGGATATAACAGCTTTTCTTGAAGAACTCCATGTACTATTGTTTGTGACGTATTAAACTGTGCTGATAATTTTCGAGTGCTCGTTGAAGGAATGTCATCTACAGCATTTAAAATATTTTCCTTTAATAGCGGCGTATGTACTGTTCTTGCCCGACCAGCATCAGTACTTCTTTTTTTAAAATTTCCTAAAATTATGACGAAATTTAATAATATTACCTTGTTAAATGGAATCACTTACCATTCTCTCTTAGACGTTAGTCAACGAGTTGAAATGTTTTCTGATCTGAAACAGTACGATTAGGATATCTGTCCTGATGTAACCTCATGGCTTCCAAAACATTGTAAGATGCAAGACCATACATCAAATGCATATCTGCATACTCAATACATGTGTACTCCATATTTCGAATTATTTCACAATTAATTTTGACTACGAAATTCAAAAATCAGTAAATTACTATCCAAGTAAAGAATCAATGTGTCAGCAATATGAAAGTTGACAAGTTCCAAAATGCAGGATATTTATTTTTTCATATCTAGCAACGTTTGCAACAACAATACTTTGATTTTGGTGCCGATAAAATAAAACGCCCATTTTTTGCGAACCTATTTTTTATCATAAGGTTGAAGGTCGTACATTGGATAGGAACAAAGATGTATTTTTTATCGAAATACGCCAAATACACGATGACGTTTTTTCAAAAACGGTTAAGATTAGCGACATGAATGAAGAGTCCTTAATTTTTCGTCAATACTTGACGGTATGTAAAAAATGTTGTCCAAAGTTCTTATCATACAGGGCATAAAAAAGGGGGTCATGAGTGTCACAGCTACTCCGTCCCTGCAGCAGTGAGTAATTCACAACACTTTCTTGGATAGTAATTTAAAAGGACTTATTTGGTATATATTATATTTAAAAAATTGAAATATACCTGGTGTTTCAATAATCATATGTAAAAAATTTGATTCCATTGCAGCTCTTTGGAAGCCTCTCCGAAGAGGAGGCCTAAATGAAAAAAGTTTATATGAACTTGTATTATTCTCTTCATGTGTTTTTTTTCATATCCGGGAAGTTTCCTAGATTTTCCCGGACACCCTTTATATTCTACTTATATTGTAAATACGTAGAGGCTTAATGATATAATATGGCGTAAATCTCGTTCAAGTATCATTAATCTGCAGTATGCTGATTGACATTATAAGCTATAAGTGGTTTTAAGTGGTGTCACTATTCAATTTTAACAATCTAATAATACTGCAAGTAAAGAGAAGATAATACTTATCCTTAATTTAATTTGGCTGCAACATGGTAAGCATTAGATTAATATTTCCCTACTAACTTAAAGAAAATTAACCTAACAAAATAATTTAGATTACGTAAAAATATTCGCTTAACTCTAAATCACGTTTATTCGTAAATTATATTCTCATTCATATTATCACAAAATGAAACATTTTTTCTTCGTCAAGCTCTTTGGAATGTACTTCCATTAAAAGGAAAGATATTTTATTTGATCTTATCTTTTAATCGAATTAAATCTTACTGCACAACGTTAATTTACAATGTGCAAAATTTATTTTATCGTAGTTGGCGACGATGCATCAACCTGACAGTCTCGCCAAATACCTGTTCCATTGCAGAATAAGTACTTTTATCTTTCTTCTGCTCGTAAAAATACATATTCTTAAGTAAATTAGGGACTAAAATTTTTAATCTGTTACGTGGTTAATGAAAAATTCTTTTTTGTTATTCAAAAATGTGTGGTTTTGCCAGTGTAGAGAAAATACAGAAAAAAATACAACCCATTAACAATATATTTCTTGACTAATATGTGGTTATCGGACTTGCATTGACTCTAATCGTTATCAAGTATAAACTGAATGTTTTGTCTTAAGACTACGAGCTTATATAGGGACTGTGTCCATGGAAGCGCAAAGTTTCGCTTCACTATACACACCTCAAGGGTTTGATGTTACAAAGTACTGGTTGCTAAAGATTAGATATTTCAACACTCTGAAGATTCCATTATTGTTTTTGATATAAGCTGCTCCTTCTTCAACATTGTCTACAACCTTCAAACAACTTACTTCTTCAAAATGAGAGAAATAACGTATTGTTAAAAATCGATTAAAATTAAAATGAAATCTTGAGTGAAAGAAAAAGATGAAGTGTGAATTACCACAAATTACATCACAATGAACTTGTTTTTATCGCAGCTTTGCGATTCGATCGAAGCGATCCGATGCAGTTATATCCACTTGAAATCCATGTATGTATGTAGAAATAGGGATCGATCTACTGTGACCTCATAGAACTATTGTGTTCCCCTGCCAAGTCGTTAGAGATACTTAAAAACTAGAGCAGGTCCTCCATATCTTCCTCAGAAACCTTTGGATGTTGGGCGGCTTTAAAGGAGGAAGCTGCCCTTTTTCCAGTGTGCTCAAAAGAAACAAATTCTAGGTTTTTTTTTAAAGCGCTGCACCAAAAGGGTATGGTTAGAGGTTTGATCTTTCTCGTCGCAAAATCAGCACTCCTTTCTCTCTACCAATCCAAGTTTCATGAGGTGTTCTTTCAGGTGGCAATGCCCCGTCAGGATTCCCGTGAGAACTGTAAGGTAATTATAGGCTTATGCATTCCTTGAATCTCTTCTGGTTATAGTTCCCAAGAAGTATCTTCGCTTGTCTCAATCCTTACAGATCCGTCCAGTAATTGTATCTCCTGCTGTCTTTCTCTCTTTTCGATTATTCCAGCACTATACTGCTGCTTACTCCACAAAAAGGTTCGGGCCCTAAAAATAACATGCCCCCTTTCTCGCGAGCTTGTCTACTATTTCATTTCCCTCAATCCCGATGTGTTTCCGTACTAGTAAGAGGATAACCTTATTATTTCTTCATCTTGGAGCTGATTACTTGGGAACTCAGCGCAATAATGACTGCTTGACTATCCGACATGATAATAATATCTTGTCCGCGATAGTTTTTCTCTTTGCTGAATTGAATATATTTCCTGATGGCGCCTAGAAGATACTTGGTGACTTATTCAAGCTTTCATTGTGTCTGATTCTGAATCCATATTCCAGTTTCCACTGTTGTTTTGGAGCCTTCTGTATACCATTTAATGAAATTTCTGTTTAGTTTTTCAATGGTAGTTCTGTCCCATTCATTTTTGCGAAATCCATGTAACTAACGGTTCTGGTTGACATTTTGTCGGTTAATATGTTGGATCCAATAAAAACTTAAATTTTTACTGTTTATTACGTTAATTTCAAGTGGATAAAACTGCATGGGGTTGGTCCGGTCGAATCAGAAAGCTGCGTTAGCAACAAGGTCAATGACTAAAGATAAGCAATATTGCAGATGTTTATAGGCTCTTTTTAAAAAAAAAACATAGAGCAATACAGGCAGAAGCTTGTATAAATACTACACCTGAGAAAAATGTACCAAATACTAGTTTAAATAGTTAGTTTTAGTTAAATAAGTTGTTTCGAAGTAAATATCATTTAAGGCAAGAAAATTACATTTAACATTTAAAATTTTCCATCAAAAATATATTTTCGTTTTTCTAGTTAAAAATTACTCTGAAGATGGGTTAGATAAAACAAACTGAAACGTTAGTGAAAAGACAAAAATGCTTTAATTTTACATAAAATCCTGTAAAGATATTTACCACAACCCATTAAAAGAAATAAAATTCCCAGGTTGTACAGTTAATCTGGGGAAATTATAATGTTACGAATTCTAGCTAGTTAATAGACACATTATAAGTGGAAGTCAAGGACTTTTAGGATACAGCAATTTTTATATGTATAAAAATTTTATGCAATCCAGAAATTATATTATTTAATATTTTATGATATTTAAAAAAAATTTCGTTCAATCCTAAGAACTTCAGTTCAATCAATTTTTTTGCAAACATGGCGCGTCCTTGGCAACAAGGCAGGTCATCACGTGTTGGTTACCAAGGCTACACGAGTGCTCATGAAACACTAAATATTATATCCTATCCATTTTTAATTGGATTATTTAAGTCAGTATGGTTAGGTAACTGATATATCTATAGGTAAATAGCTTCGAACATACTCCTCATTGGTAGACAGTCTGTTAAGAAGTTCTGGTTGCCTAACTTATTATGTTATTTTCGAAATTGAAAATTGCGATTTGCTATACCCCAAAGTCACTAATGGGTACTGAATTTTGTAGACCAGCAAAGTCAAAAACGCCGACGAAAAAATGTGTTGGTGCACATCGTGCACCAATCATATTTTTGAAAAATTAGTACGTATCGGCATGCGCACAATCAATTTTCTGTTATCGATCGATTGATTTGCTAATATAACTTGTAAACAAACCGTACCGGTTCCACACCATTTTTATGTTTTGTGGTTTTTGCCTTATGAATTGTGTATGAATTAGACTTATTTATAATATTTTAAGTGACTTATTTATTTGTGCTTTATTCAGTTCCTAAACAGGTAAAAGGGAAATTGTCATTTTTGGTAGAAAATTATTTCTATTACAGATTTTAAGGCTTTATATTTAGTCTTATGTCCTTAATGTTCCTATATGAGCCTTTATTTCTTGATATATAAGTATAAATTATAACAATATCATAAGCAAATCAAGACAGACCAGCTAGAAGGTCTAACTTCTATTACAACTAGATCGGGCATAAGAATTAAACCTTCTTAGTAAATCTGGCTGATGCTTTCAGTGATGTATTTTGTTTGTTGTAATAATAATTTTTTGTCACAAAATTTTAGGGTGAAGAGTTTTTAGATATGGCCTAGATTGTTTCCCATATATACACAGGGTAACACAATACTGCTCAGATCGAACGAAAGCGAAAAATTGCAGTTTTCAAAAAGGCACAATATAAAAAGATAAAAGGTTAAGAGGGATAGTTTAATTAAGCCTAATAAATCAAACACATATTTTTTACAATCCCACAGCAACTGCATTTTATATTATTTTTGAATTTTACTTAAAATTCCAACGATATTTTGTATATTTATAGTTTTCAAGATATGAATCTCCGAAAAACTATTTATTTCGTACTTTAACAAATTATACCATTTTAAATACGCAACTCGAAGAAACATTTTTAACATTTCTATCTTGGTTTCTTCTCTATCGAAAATTCAAGTTTATTATAACGGCAAGCAAAAAATTCTTGATCTAGTTGAATCCGACGTTATTTTCTTTTTTAACAGAGAATGAAACCCGAAACCGAAATATACCTTCTGTCTGAAAATAAATAGAACATTTTAATTCAAATCACGTGCGTATGTAGAATCAAACGTGTAGTATTTTTAAAAGTTGGTACAAAGGTTAGTGACAATTATGTAAAATTTTGATGACGCTATACACATTATATAATAAATAAGTTAAGTTGCTGAAATTAACTGAGCAAAGAATTTGCATTACATTTTCTCTTTCGGAAAAAATTAACTTTACGAAAACGTTGCAAATTTAAAATAAGACTTATCTGGAGGATTGTACGGTATCATATCTATCTAACAGCATTATATTTAGATTTGTTCATATGGGTCAATTAGAGTCAAATATCCTTCATTAGACCCGTTCGTTTTGACACTAATTTTGAATTTTGCGACGATACCATTCACCGACGCATATTTCTTTGATGTTTACTAAAAGTGATATTACCCTGGCTCACGCAGTGTGTATTTAAGCTATTCACGAGTAATAACCCATCCCGTGAGAGGCTATGAAAGCGCCCTCTATATATATATATATATATATATATATATATATATCACAAATAATTAAACAAACGATGTCTTATTCAAAATATTTCTAGAATTTTCTTTAACAATCTAAACATAGTATGGCATGCTAGGTGTGCTATGCTAAAATTCTTTAATTTTTTACTGCCCCAATTTAAAAAGTTTCCGCAATATATGTAAACATTATCCAGTGCTAATAAGCCACCGTGTATAGTGTTAGCCTGATATAACTATTTCTAAAATTATTAGTACCCGCTATTATAATATATATTTAAATACCACTCTTATCGGAAAGTTTCAGGATGGCTTATGAATTGTATATATATTATATTTATTTATTATTACGATATAAATTAATAATTTATTCGAATCAACCCGAATAAACTGGACTTTAACATACATATTCGTGACAAAGTGAATATGATTTTATTTTATTTCTTTATAATGAGAATTCTAACTAAATAAACAGGTTGTTTACAATTGTATAAAATAGGTTTTTAAAATTTAAGCAAATATATTAATATTGTTAAATATTTGGAATGTCATCTTTCATTGTAGGGAAAAACAATTTTGAAATAAAAATAATTAAGCTTCTGTAGTTTCCACAAATTCAACGTTTATTAAAAACATATTTTTCTACTGAAAAACAGTGAGTTTGTTTTCATACACATGAGATTTTTGTTACTTAAAAATTACACTTGACTTCATTACTTCTTCTGACAATAAGATTAATTTAAAATAGTATTATTTATATTTCACTACTTTAACATTATTGGCTAGTGCTAAAAATATCTAAAATATAAAAATTATTGTATATATATATATATATATATATATATATATATATATATATATGTGTTAAGGTGAGTCGAAAATTTCCAGGAGGCGCTTGATGCACGCGCCCCCTGCCAAAAGTTGGTAAGTGGCACGAAACTTACTACCGCATTGTTTGGATAAATATAGAGGAAGGTTTTTCGATCGTACCTAACCTCAAAAGGCTAAAAATCATCATTTTAGTGGCATAAAACAAAGGCAAATATTCTATATACCTTACTAACAGGTTTTTGGGATCGCTGAAATCAAATCCGATGTCCATTTTCAGAAATTCAAGATGGCGAATCCCAAAATGAGGCTGTTCCGTAAAAACAATTAGATGTTAGTTACAAAGAGGTATTAAAATGTTAATAAAAATATATCTGTCTCTACCTAGAAAGTAGATAATATAATCTAGTAGAAAACTCCTAGTAACTAACCTGAAAAACAAAAATCGTTCTTCCATTAGCATAAAACGAAGTCAACGACATTGTGGGTATACAATATATATATATATATATATATATATATATATATATATATATATATATATATATATATATATATATATATACACAAAACAGTTTTTGGGTAGTTGAATTCAAATAGGGTGTCTGTTTTCCGAAATTCTAGATCACAGCTCCAAATGGTGGATATTCAGGTGAAAATTATCAAATAATAAATACAAAGAGTACATAACCTCTTAAACACTAAAGATTTTAACCCTTAACCCATTGATCCTTAACTAATAGCCCCGAAATCTATGAGGCCTAAACCATTGAAGCTTAAGTCAATAATTCTGGAACCTATGCCAGTAAGCCAGTTCGTGAAATTAATCTTCCTTTGCATACTAATAATCTTGTTATGTGATTTCATTCATAAATACAGTTGCTTATATACATTAAAATATATCCGCATATTGTAGTTTTGTTAAACTGATTATGAGTATCTGGCTTGATTTCTATCGTTTTATCGAAATTTTAATTGTTCATTATTCTCTTTATAATACGGCAAAAAAAAAGTATAGAGTAAAATAAAGTAACAATTTGTCAGCTCTCGATTTGAAATACTAAAATTTGTAAAAACTTTTTTCACGCGCTAATCAACTTTTTCCTCAAGCTAATCATCAATTTTGGCAATTTTATTTATAAACCTAATTGAGCATTTTTACCCAGAAATTCTTGGGTAAGCACCATAATTGTTTAGGTTGGATATAGCCCACCGGTCCCCACCTACTTACATCAATAATTGTTATATGCGTAATTAAAAAGTGTAAAATATTTATCATCAAAGCATCACTATTATACAGAATTTATTCATAATTAATAATAAATATTACGTGTTAGTTATATTAATTTTAAACGGTAATTAATTGCTTACTACTAATTTAATACGGAAACTTTGTAAAGTTAATTAAACTTTACATATTTAAGGTTAGTAATAGAAATCATATTTCATTTATTTGTAACGTTATGAGGAATGAATGCTAACAATTTTATAGCTAACCTCATCTTATATATATATATATATATATATATATATATATATATATATATATATATATATATATATCGAAACTCGATATACGAAATGCGTTACCCGCACTTTTTAACACAAGAGTAATCTTTATTAACAAACTTATGTCAGTTTAGCCGAGATTTATTTTATTTTGAAACTACATGGACGAAAACGTATCTGTTCGTTTATTTGTTTAGCTTAAAAAACACGCAAAAACGGTGCTCTCATTACGGTAATCAGTGGTGCGACACCTGGCTTTGACTGCGGAACGCGTAGTAGATTTGGTTGCCGGTACCGAATAGCGCGAACCCCATCCTTTGGGTAACGCGTTTCGTGTATCGAGTTTTGATATATATCTTTTTTAATCCATCGTCGCGCCATCACATGGCAATTTTATGCAACATTGTTGGGACACCCTATACATATTCTTATTTAGGAGAATGGAAATGAAATACTAATTTGTTTACAAAAGGCAATTTTTTTTATCGAAATAATAGTTTTGTCAAATATCTTTACGTAATTTTTAAAATACAAATATAACAATTTCGTAATAAATTAATTCAATTGTAGCAAAAAATAACATCGGTAAAAATTGCCTATCAGTTTTATGTTACGTTCAATTTTACTATAAATATATTCATGTTATCATAAGAAATCCATTTTTCTTCGATAAGCGTCCTCCGTCAAGATATTATCGAATTACACAGTAAGTTTGTTCTGTCTTTTACAGGGCCATGGGAGTCACAGTCCGAATAGCTGGAGTGGATTGAACTTGGCAATCATGCATACTCCACAAACTTTTAGCAGTGTTTCCATTTACCCACATCTGGTCTATATTCTGCTATTACTTCAATGTAATGGTAAGTCATTTTCTATAAAGTTCGATTTTATTATTATAGCCTAGCACTCGGATGCGTTTTTCTTTCTTTTGTTAAATCCGAACCGAACAAACTTTTACATTAACTGTATTATTATTTGCGCCTAAACCGAGTCAAATCTAAATAGGTTTAAACTTTTTTGGATACAGAAAATTCAGAAATAATTTAAACCTTATTGTTCTGTTTCTATTTATAAAAATGAGAATATATAAAAATGTGAGATTATTGAAAATATATTTATAGGCTTTTCATCTCTTAACAAAGATTTTTAACATTAAAATGATTCGAAAGCAAAAAAAAAATTAAAATTATTAATTTATTTAACTAGCATTTCAAAAATAAATATAATAATTCAAAATATTTCCTTTTAAATGTATGTTTTAATAATTTTGTCACAGAACCCAAGTAATTTATTTTTATTACTACACACACAGTACGTCTTTATTTTTAGAGAGTGGATTTGAATTATATTAAAATAGACATTTTGTCATTAGTAATAATAATAAATTAAGACTTAGATTTAGATATTAGACATATTTTAAACTTGTATTTAAAAGGAACTACTATGTTTTATACCACTAAACTTATTAAGTAAACAGTGACTGCAGTTTCAACTCACAGAGTTATTTTCAAACTGAATTAAAATTTTCTTATTTCTGTGTGCATCATGGATCAAGCCTCTCTCTTTGGGGGGGGGGGAGTGATATCAAAAAAATACAGTATGGCAAGTGAGAGCAAGTTGGGGTTGTCGACAAGGGGAGAGATGCCAACAACATTCACATTTCTAGGTAAGAGACAGGGTCGGGTATATTTTTATAAATTCAAAGATCTTGGGGGCGGGGCAATTGTCTCCTCCAAAGAGCTTCAAATTCAGAACTGATGGCTTCCCCCTCCCCCCGTCAACAACTTGCTTTCACTTGCCATACTGTACTTTTGTGATATCACCTTACCCCCCCCCATACCCAAAAAAAAGGGAGAGGTTGGATCATTAACTTAGCAATTACAATCCGCGGTTGTGTTGAAATATGATAAAAATATTTTAAAACAATAATTAGTTCAGATTAGTTAAAAATTATGAAAACTGCTCACCTAAAATTTTGTGGAAAAATCACACAAGACATGTAAAACTTTTATACAACTTTAGTTTTTGTTCCAAAAATAAGGAGTTAACTTTTCAAATACTTTCTACATTGACGATTTTAAATTTAAAATTACAAATATGAACATGAACAAAGAGAAAAAATTTGTTATATACAATTCCATATTTTATTTCTTCCATTTTTTCAAAAACTGCAAATAATTTTATTACATTTTCATTACCTGCTTGCACAAACACAATCTGTTTATTGTACCCTTCAATTTATTTATTTCAGGAAATTTTCCACTTAGCTAAGTTCAAGCAATTTTCTGTGTATGACTTTTCATTCACAATTTAATTCGTAAATTTCATTCATAAAATATTATTAGGTCGGTGTACTCAGGGTCGTAACTAGATTCCTTCTACTCTCAGGAGCTTGTTTCTTGCAAACAGAGTATTTTTTAAAATTAAAGTGATTCGCGTAAAATGTTTCGCTAATAATAAATATTAAACACGTGCTAATTTAATGGGGCGTTTAGGATCGCTAAGTTTTAGTAACCATGCAGCAAGAGGACATAAAATAAGGTATAACGGCAAAAATATTAGTTATATTATTCCCTAGATTCAGTAAGTGAGTTTTGGTGGTTAGAATTTATTCGAGATAGGTTACTTTCAGATTACTGCTGTATCTCTCGAATCATCAAAATTATAGGCCTTTTCAATAAAAAATTCATATTTATTATAAAAATATATGATTTTTACAGTTTCGGGAAAAAAAACAGAAAACTACTAACTATATTATGTTGATACGTCCAATGGTGAAATTCAATTATATTGACGACTGATGACATTCAAATCCTTAACACTCACAGAATTTATTTTTCCGCAATCCTGTGACAAAGCCTGTCCTGAGTTGTATTTCTTTATACTACAAAACCTCTTGCGATGCACATATTATGCATTGCGAATATTTTTTTAACTTGACTCATGATTATCAAAGACCATGATATTTTTCTTCCTTACTAAGTCAATTTCTTTAGGTCTCTTGCACGGGACCCCCCAAGAAGACTATTGATTTTCCACCCCCCTTCCTCTCTCCTCTTCTTCCTTCATCCATTCACCTTTCTTTTTTCTTCTTCTTCCCTTTTTACTTTCCCTTCTTCTGTACTTGTTCTTTTTTTTTCTCTTCCCATCTCCCTACCTTCTTATCTCAATAGTAAGGGGGTGACGAGCTCACGAGCCCAGGGCCTCAGTCATGTTGTTAGTGTCTTGTATAGTCCAATAAATGTTTGTCATATTTAATGTGGACAGTAGAAATAATAGATTAAACCTTACTGTGCGGGGATCCGGAACACCAGTATAGTCAATAAGGTGGGTGTGCGAGTAGTGTACTTTCTGTACAGGGTGAGTCAACGATTGGATGAAGTAGGTTTGTGCCTTTTCGGTGAAATTTACAAAGAAACTATATTTATTGTTTGATACAGTTTATTTTTACGCAGATTTTAAAAATATTTAGGACTCTACAGGGTGAGCCAAAAAACTAGGACAGCATAAAGTTGTATTTTTTTAAATAGAGCACCCTATATACGAATCGTATTTTCGATTTAGCTTATAATTTTAAATCTTTTTTATTAAGGGTTTACTATAACAAAACTTTATAGTTTCTGAGATAATTAAGTTTAAAGAAAAAAAGTCACATTTTCAAGCATCAATTCAATCCTAAAAAACGTTTTCAATTTTGTGACAAATATATTCAAATTTGGAATTTAGCAAGGCCAAGGACAAGTTAACATAATTTTTACCTAATATTTGCAATAAAAGCTACAGGGTGTTGAACACATCGGCTCAAATTTGAACAAGTTTAAATGAATAAATATCTTTTTTTTTAATGGTACACCCTGTATATTTTCATGTTATTTAATAGAGTAATAAGAACCCTAAAAGTTTTGTTCAATATATCCTATACCTATTTATAATAGTTTTTGAGATATTTTAGTTTTTCTTATTTTCCATACTTTTTTACAGAAGTAGTCTTCATTATCATAGTAGCCATGTAAAATAATAAAAAGAAACTACAGAAACAAATAGAATGTGGTTAAATATGTTGAAATACATTATTCGTTATATTACAACGGCAATAGTTTAATTAAACATAATGTGAAAAAATTACCACAACAATAACGACAAGGCAAATACATATTTACTTTTATACTAAATTGAAACAAAAAAAAATTACCTATTAAATACTGAGATTAATTATTTCTTTTTAATAAGTGTTCGAATAAACGACCCTCTTGTGCAATGCACAAATTTAGTCTTTTTTGCAGATTTTCTCGGACCCTGGACAAAATTAGTGGCGTTATTGTTCTACAGATATCCCTAATCCTGTTTCGCATATCTTCTACTGTTGTTGGTGGATTAACATACACCTTATTGTTAATATAACCCCATAGGAAGAAATCTAATGGGGTGATGTCGCAAGACCTTGGTGGCCACTCAATGAAACCCCCACGTCCAATCCATTTTTGCGGATATCGTTGGTCCAAAAACGCACGAACTTCACGATGGTAATGCGGAGGCGCACCATCGTGCTGGAACCACATACTGTCGAGCTCGTCCCTATCGAGACCTTGAAGCAGTTGGGGTAGTTCTTCTTGTAGAAAGTTCAGGTAACTATGGCCATTTAGTGGTTCATTAAAAAAGTGGGATCCAATAATTCGATTATGATGAATACCACACCAAACATTTAATGACCAGTGGTTTTGATGTTGCACCTCTCTAATCCAAAATGGGTTTTCTGTGGCATAATAATGCATGTTGCGTCTATTTACGGACCGTTACTTCTAAAAGTAGCTTCATCACTAAACATTACCTTGCATAATAAATTTGGATTTAATTGAATCTCCGCATTTATTGTACGACAAAAGTTTACACGACTTTCAAAATCCTGTCCATGCAATTCTTGGTGTAATTCCATGTGATATGGATGATACCTATATTTCTTGGTAGTACGATTAGCGGTGGATTGTGATGTTTCACATAATGCTGCTAACTGACGGCTACCAATATAAGGATTTTCCTGAACATTTAACAATACTTGTAGTTCTTTTTCTTCATTAGTTACTGGTTTGTTGACCACTTTACGTTTTGGATAATCAACAGTACCAGAAGAATCAAATCTTTGCATTAAGTTTTGAAAAGTATGGGTATTAGGCTGGCGTCGATCAGGCAATTTTTTTGAGCCTCTCCTATTGTATAAATCATATCTATTAACTCATTCTTTGGAAAATTCATTTTACAATATAAGATGAATGCAAAAAAAACCAAACTACACTACATAAAAACCAAAAGAAGCGATTGCGGTTATAAATTTGACACACAGAAAAATGTTCTTTTACATTGTTTTTGCCATGGTTACTATGATAATGAAGACTATTTCTGTAAAAAAGTATGGAAAATAAGAAAAACTGAAATATCTCAAAAACTATTATAAATAGGTATAAGATATATTGAATAAAACTTTTAGGGTTTTTATTACTCTATTAAATAACATTTAAAAAAAAGATATTTATTCATTTAAATTTGTTTAAATTTGAGCCGATGTGTTCAACACCCTGTAGCTTTTATTGCAAATATTAGGTAAAAATTATGTTAACTTGTCCTTGGCCTTGCTAAATTCCAAATTTGAATATATTTGTCACAAAATTGAAAACATTATTTAGGATTGAATTGATGCTTGAAAATGTGACTTTTTTTCTTTAAACTTAATTATCTCAGAAACTATAAAGTTTTGTTATAGTAAACCCTTAATAAAAAAGATTTAAAATTATAAGCTAAATCGAAAATACGATTCGTATATAGGGTGCTCTATTTAAAAAAATACAACTTTATGCTGTCCTAGTTTTTTGGCTCACCCTGTAGAGTCCTAAATATTTTTAAAATCTGCGTAAAAATAAACTGTATCAAACAATAAATATAGTTTCTTTGTTAATTTCACCGAAAAGGCACAAACCTACTTCATCCAATCGTTGACTCACCCTGTACATTGAAATGAATTCACATGTGCCTTAACATTGCAGGAATTTATGTTAATATTCATAGTATATTGCATGAGATTCCGGGCGATGGACTCAATTTTCTTTTTCATTTTTAATATACAGGGCGAAATTGAAAATTTTCCATTTACAATCCCCTCTCATACTTTAGTTAATATATAAGTTAATGAAAAAGTAAAAATAGACTATATAATGCTACTAGGCAACGCACGTCAGTTGTTTCAATCATGACTAGGAAGATATTTGTTTAAGTACTCCTCGTAAATAGTGGTACAGAGAGTTTGCAGCGCTTTTAGTTAGTGGTTTGGCTACGTGTAAATGCCTTAATTTATCTCCGATGTGGTCAAAGAGTAATGATTCTTAGAAATGTACCAAGTTACCGCATCTAAAATACAATAATCCAAAACGTCGAATTATAATTTTACAAAAGTAATTATTAAAAATTATTACCTCTTTAAAAATGTGCCATGACCATTATATATTATTTTTTTATCAGTAGATTCAACTACTAAATTTTAAATAAATAAAAAAATCGAATGTTACTATTACGATAAAAAATATAAAAATCATTGGTTTAATTACTGGTAATTTGACGACACCATAATGTTAATTAAATCAATAAAAAGCCTTAATGACTTCATTATATGACACAACCAATAATATGGGTTTGTAATTTTATTATAATGTAACACACATAAAAACTTTATATTTTACTAATGATTAATATTTTTATTAATTTAGCAAAATGGTAAAACTATAATATAATTCTTCAGATGGAATTTAATTACGAGTATGATCATGATTTAATCCAAGTATTTACTTATTCGGCTTTTTAGAAGCTTTTAATTCCCTGATTTAATTACTAACTTGTTTAAAAGGAGAAACTGTATTAAAATTAAAACTATGCATTGTTTAGTTATTCTTTATTTAATCAAAGACCTTGTTTTTAACGCCACAACCAGGTATATTTCAATTTTTTTTTAATATGATTTATACCAGGTACGATCCTTCAAATTTTTATCCAAGAAAGTGTTGTGTTTTCTTTACGCCCTGTATGATGCAAACTTTGGACAACGTTATTTATATACCTTTAACTATCGACTAGAAATTAAGCACTCTTCATTCATGTCGCTAATCCTAACTGTTTTCGAAAAAACGTCATTTTATTTACACTGTTAGTCTCCTAACTTTTCGGATTGAATATGAAAAAGAAGAATTTTCCCCTGTCACCATAGTTTCAATAAAAAGTTAAACTAACTACTTAGTTATAAAACTTCGTAAGAAGGTGCAACATGGGTTCCATAATGTTTGATACACTCGCGGGCATGACGAATTGAGGACTGCTGTACCCGCCACATTAACTTAGCATTATGCCTTACTTGATCACAATGAAACGTGATTCTTCGTAGAAGTTCCTACCTACTATCAACCGGAGTAGAATACACCAAAGTTTTTAAGTATCTTCACAGGTAAAAATTCGACGGCGTTACATCGGGCGATCGAGGAGGCCAGACAATAGGTCCTCCTCTACAGATTCAATGGTTTGGATCGACGCTGTTCAGGTGCTCCTGCACATCAACGCTGAAATAAGGTGGTGTCCCGTCGTGCATGTCGTACATGTTTAAGAGGATTTCAAGCGGTAAGTGTTCTACTGAATCATGAAGGGCGTTCTAGAGGAACTCCAAATAAAGTTCTCCATTCATTCGTACCGGCAATACGAATGATCCAATCGAAAAATTGCCAATGATTCCTGCTTAGACATTAATTAATTGGAACTGATGTTGATCATGCGAAACAATAGTTGCATGAGGATTTTCATCAAACCATACATGTGAGTTGTGTAAATTTATGATACCATTTTTTCTAAACCCCTAAACAAGTTTACATCATTTCGTTGCTGATCCAGTAGCCAGTTTACAAACTGCATTCTACGGGAAAAATCTTCAGGAATCAGTTCATGCAGTTTTTCAAATGATATGGATATAATGGCTGTTCTTGAAGAACTTCATGTACTATTGTTTTCGACGTATTAAACTGCGCTGATAATTTTTGACAGTTCCTTAAAATGTCATTTAAAATATTTTTCTCTAATTGCGGAGTACCGCGATTCCCCGATCAGCAGCAGGACTTCTTTTCCCAAGATTTTCTAAAATTATGAAGAAATTTAATAATATTACCTTATTAAATGGAATCGCCCACTATTCTCCCTTAGACGTTGATCAACTCGTTGAAATATTTTCTGATTTGGAAGAGTACGATTAGGATATCTGTCATGATATAACCTCCTGGCTTCCAAAGCATTGCAAGATGCAAGACTACACATCCGACGCATATCTGCATACTCAATAAATGTGTATCCCATATTTCGAATTATTCCACAATTAATTTCATATATATATATATATATATATATATATATATATATATATATATATATATATATATATATATATATATATATATATATATATTTACGTACCTTGAGTAGCTATCGCTAACACCAACAAACCACCAAGGACTTGTATTTTATATTCGGGGACATGATAAATAAAAAATTAAAGGAATTTAGAGGTGATAGAGACTTTTTTTTATGTTATTCAGGGAATATCTGTGTCTAAATTATATTGTTGTAAATTTTACTGAGATTGTTTATGTCAGTTCTATCATTTACTGTATGTGTTTCCTTTTTAATGTTTAATTTATGATAATTTTTGTCCTTATCGACTATTTTGGTATTTTCAAAGTTAAAAGAGTGTTTTTCATCCTTTTCATGTTTTGTCAATGCTGTAGTAGCATTTTTGGTATATTTATATCCATTTAGTCGATTTTTTAGTAATTGACTTGTCATTCTTATATATTGTTTTGGGCAGTTTGCACATGGAACTGAATATACAATATTGGAAGTTTTCATAGTTGGTGTTTTGCTTTTTAATATTGTAAAAATTGAGTTTAGTTGGTTGTAACTCTTGTGGCATGCTACAATATTGTGTTTTTTTAAATATATTTCAATTTTTCTGAAAGGTGTGTTGTATAAGGTAATGCTATGTATTGTTTTTGTATTTCCTGTTGTGAATCATCCTTGTTTTTGGTTCTTAGGATGTTGTAGTGTTTGTATGTTCTTTTTTAAATATTTTCGTCAATATCTTTAATATTAAAATTGTTCTGTATAAGTGTGTCTTTAACTTTTCTTAAAATCGAGGGTCTGAATGTAGGAGACGTTAATAAAATGGCTCTGTCAACCAAGTTCACGATTACACCCCTTTTTTGGTTTCTTGAATGGTTTGAAAAGTTGTTCAAATATCTTCCGGACCAGGTTGGTTTTGTATACCACGGCGTTTGAATTTTGTCATTCTGGCGTATTAGTCATATCCAGGAATTTTATTTTTTCGTTTACTTTAGATTTTAATTTGTATATATATATATATATATATATATATATATATATATATATATATATATTTAATAAATTTATTATTTAAATTTTTATCATTCGAATTTTTGTGCTTTTAACCCTTCAATTGAATCGTATTAAGCTTAAGGTTAAACCCCGTATGAGAACCCTTAAATAGCCAAGATAAATTTTAATAGCCGGAGTTGAACATTTAGGCTAATTGTAGCTTTATAATATGAATCCCCTTGTAGGTAATATATAACAGGTAATTTAAAATGCCTTCGCGGCTCTGCAGATCTAGTAATAAAATTATGAACGCGTGAAATTGTAACATAGGTGTAAGCAATGTTATTTAATATAGAGTTGTATGTGGCGGGGTAGCGTGTGCATCCCCACCGCATGCAGTATAGCTAGAACGGGTATTTAATTATGGTAGAACATTTATGTGTTGCGGCATTGTACACAAGCTCTCTAGAATGATTTTAACACCGCGACCAACGATTTTTTAATGCGATTTATGTACTTGGTGTTAATTAGCGTCCAGAATTTTAACATAAGTAAATTAAAGTCGTAATTCTAAGAGGATATGGATTCAAATGATAAACCAAAAATGGCACTAATGAATTGAATCAATTTAGGACTTGCTTTAATAAAAACTATGCACACATAAATCAGTAAGGACTACCAGGAAACAGTAGTATTTGGGTCTTTGATTACATACTATAAGCACGTGTATTTTGTAATCAAAAGTAGAGAAGAGATAAAGACAGATGCTGCTATTCAGACATAAATTAGTGAACAGCTTGCTAAACCTGATTAAGGCAACCAACTTGTTCGCATAGAACAGATATAACAGACGACATAATAAATCACTAGGCTGCAGTGCTTTTCAACACTGGTCTGCTATATCATTCAATTCAACAATCAATCAATTAATCAAAGCAGGTGCAGAAATGACAAATTTCTCAAGATGGAACTTTAATTAATTGAACATATTGATGTTCATGCTTCTAGAAACTATTCTAAACTGTAGAATAAGTAACGTTGCTGATAGCCCCAAAATTTTTTGATTATTCTCATTTAACATCACTAAATTTTTAATTGTATTATAAAAATTCTTTTAATATAATTCTAAATAAAAATGGCTTCTCAAATAAGATAATACATCTAATTCTTCTAATAGTGCCGTGCGTTGGCGATTATCTTAAGGTCAGACGTCTATCTTTAGCGGCATGACAAAGCTCTCCAGTATTATTTATGCCTGCCCAGTGCTTTGTATTTCATAGCCACGACATTTGTTTGCGACCCACTTCTCTCTTGCCCTCAATCTTCCCGTGAATAATTAGTTGAGGGATTAAATATGTTTTTCCTCTCAGGATATGACACAGGTATTTTTCGTGCCTTGATCAAGTTGAATAGTTCTCTTTCAGTAATCGCTCTTCTCAAGACCTCTTCATTCCTCACCCTATCAATCCATGGTATGAGGAACCTTCTTCGCCAGGTCCACGTATCGAAAGCTTCCAGCCTATTAATGGAAGATGTTTTTAACGTCCATGTCTCTATGCCATACAACAATATAGACCACACATAGCATTTAACCATTCTGTAGCGTAGTTTAAAAGAGAGATTGCGGTTACATAGTAGTATTTTAAATTTGACAAAGCTTATCTTGCTTGTTCGACACGGTATTTTATTTCTTGTTGAGGATCTCATTGCTCATTTATAGTCATTCCAAGTATTTAAATGTTTTCACTTGCTCGATTGGAGTACTATCTATTTGCAGTTGTGTTTCTTCTTATTGCCATGCATTTAGTCTTTAGTGCATTTATCTTCAAGCCTTATGTATTTCCTACACTATTTATTTTATTTAGCAGTAACTACATCTCTTGTTCGTTATCTGTGATTATCGCAGTATCATCTGCATAACGAATGTTATTTATCGGGTATCCGTTGACCACTATACCTCAATCAGACCCTTCAAGTGCCTTCGCAAAAACATTCTCCACATAAGGGTTGAACAACATAGGAAATAAAATGCACACTTGTCATACCCTTCTTAAAATTTCAAATTCTTCTGTGTTGGTTGACTTGTTTCCAGTGGAGGTTCTGAATAACTCTTATATCTTTTTCGTCAATGTTAGCGTTGTGTAACATTTGTATCACTAGCTTTCTAAACATTCTCGTGTGGAGGATACGAAGAAATACCTTAAGTAAATCGCTCGTTAACCTGATTATTCGGCGGTTTTTGCATTTTACCGCTTTTTGCGACTTAGGTATCGTTATGAATGTTAAAAAAAAGCCAGTCCGTTGGAATATAGCCTGTTTTATATATAGCACAATACATTTAAATAACTATAATCTCATGAACCAGATCATGGACATCTTGAAGATATAGAAAAGGGAAATGAACGATTTACACAATGTGAATAAAAATATAAAAGAATAAAAAATGCAAATGAGAGAATATCATGAAAAAATTAAAAACTAAGGACGAGGCCTCGGTGAACTCAAATCTTATTTATGATGAAATAGCACATCTTATAACTATTCAACAAAGAAAACTTTTAGAGAGAATTTTAAGAAGTATTACCTGCAAACAATGAGAATATCTCGTGGGAAGTAATTGATGTAGTACAAGAAAAAAGACTAAGTAAAGTACTAAATAAATAAAAACTAGCACAGCACTAAAAAATAAAGAAATATTTGTTCACTGAAATGAAGATTAGGAGATATCAAAACTAACTAAGGCATATCAAAATATTCAGAAATATGATGGATGTGTCAATTTATAGATTAAAAAAATATATCACTGAAGTTATATTAAATAAAGAACAAATTGAGGTTGGCCAAAATAGTTTAAAAGCAAATCTGAAAAGAAGAAATTTGCTATCTTGATCCCAATCGGTAAAAAATTTAACGCTCTAGAATAAAATTAACAACATCTGCATTTTAAACAATTGTAAATCGAACTTTGCCAAAAATAAATGCATTCAATTGTGTGGTGAAATGTCAGCATAGCTCGAAATTTCCACTTTGGTTGGTTCTAAAACAAATCTAAGATAAACACAATAAGTTAGGATTAATTTTGACATTATCTGTATTTTTAGGATGTCCTAAAATGGAAATATAATAAAATTGTGAAATGGTGATCTTTTTTCTGACTTCCTATGCGGAATAGTGGAAACAGGGAGTTTTTTAGTTATTTAATGCGTATTCTCTATTTTAGTATCGTACCATATGTATTTAAAACTTTTTGAGAGGTCCTTTAGAACTTATCTACAAAAAAATTGGTACTTTTTTTTCAAAGCATTCATCAATATTATAAGTTCTATCAAAATGCCTTTGCAAAATTTGTACTGTTTTACATTTCATATAAAATACAAAATTATATTACAATATACGGAAAAACTCTAAAATTAGAGAAAAAAAAATTACACAGAACTAGGCAGAATTTACAGTTTTCCTAAATGTGGTGAAGAAAATTATGATATTTTACTATTATTACTAAAATAATTTCGTAGCACTATTTAAATTGGTTAGTATTATCCTAATAATAGATTATATTTTTACAGAATTAAGATAAATGTTTTAGATAAAGTAATACATTTAAAATATTATAACTTATACATTTGTTTTATTGCTTGCCAAAATCATAAAAAAGTAGTAAAATTTGTATAATAAATTAATATCAACATATAAACAAATTTACTTCTAAATTTTAAGTACATATTTTCTATTGTTTAAAATACTAACTTTAAAAAGAATTTAATGAATTTCAGTTTATAAGTGTGCCTCGTATAAAGCTGTTTTAGTACTCATATTTTAAACAATGTAAAAATGTAATGTTAAAAAGTTAAATTTTAAACAATGGTGCTTAAAGCTGGTTGTAAAATGTTTTAACAACTTTAACATTGAACTTTGAAAATTATTATTTTAAACCACTCCTGTGAATTATGTTATTGTCAGGTGCAATAATATGAAGGGGGTATTGTTGTTTTGATTTTCCAACAGCTTTTCAAACTGTCATCATTATTCATCAACATATGGGGTTGTTCGAATTTATTTATTTGATTATACGACTTTTAATTACCTGCTTTACATCGAACGAATAAATTTATGTCGAGCTATAAAAATCTACTAATTATGGATTATATGAAAAAAATATATAAGGAAAACTAAAAATTTTGTGTTAATTGGTTGCCCTTCCTTTTTAATTAAAAAACAATTTCAAATGACATGTATATGCGTAATCACGTAACTGTCAAATTTGATAATTATTTTGTTTATATTATTTCGTACAATTTCCAGAAAATGAAGAGGAGTGATTTTTTATGTGAATTTTAAATAACTGATTCAAGTTTAATGAAATTTTATTGGCGCATTCGTCATTTTCCTAAAAAAAAAACATTTTTTAAAGTCACATTTAGTAACAAACATACGTTCGAAACTTTGGTATAAAAAAATAATTTTATATAGGTTTGCTTATGTGGAGCAAATCACTCGTTTCTTAGACATTGAAATTAATTTAAAAGACTTTTCCGCCAGATGTATTCGTTGTATTTTTTCTCAGCTTTCTATTGGGGTAATAAAGTTTTTGTAGATTTGGCTCTTTGACCATAAAAAAATACAAAACGAATAATCACGGATAGGCCATTTTTAATTTTTTTTTTCGTAGTTTAGATCGAAAGTTGATGACTTTTACGTTCACAGGGGTATTTTTCAGAATAGTTTTTTTTTATATTTTCGAGAAATGAAGCGCCAACCATCAGACGGCTCGTACAAAAGACACAGCTACTTTGTTTACGATCGATTATCGAAGTCGAGACTAGAGGTTATGTTAGCTAATGTTATTGTTGTGAAAAGTAGATGTTGACTTAATCTAGTTCAGTTAATTTAATTCCTGAAAAATAGCGAAATGTGGTAATATGTTGTTTGCGGTAAATTCTTCAACTGTTGGAGACTATTTTAAGAAAGTTGAGATAAAAAACCTTTCATATAATTTGTGTGGCAAAATAATGCAATTTTGAGACTGTGTAACTCATTTATGGACTGGCCTTTTTTAAATAGAACCTATATATGATTTTTTTGAGTTCCGACACTGATATATTTAAAAATAAGAATATATCAAAAATCCAATATTGTTATTAACAGCCTTAATTGCATATATATTATGGGAGTTATTCAAGATCGTATTGTCGGAGTTATTTTAAAATCAAAAAATGTCAGACGATGAATTTTTGATTAGATATAATTTTCAACTGGTATAATAGAGTGGTACTGCAAGATACCTGGTATTATCTTAGCCTTGTCCATTTAGGTTTTTCAGCATACATACAATATTTTTAGCATTCCGAAGTATGCCAGTTTTATTACTAAAATAGGTTTGTTATTTTATCTCATGAAATACAATTAACTCATTTTCCTTTGAATAATTTTTTTTTATAAAATTAGGATTGAAATCCAGGATTTTTTTAACTTTCTTATTTTTTTGAAGCCTTTTTATACAAATTTTCATTAAATATTTTTTTATGATTGTAGTATTACTGTCTGTGAAATTAATTTATTTCTTAAATTAATAATTAATTCCTAAATATCAAAGGAAATGCTCATCTGCCAACTTACCCATTTTTACACTTAATTTATGTAGCAATTAGGCAAGTCACTACTAACATTCTATTTTTAAACCATTATTTACTATACAGGTCACCTTATTATTTTCTGTTATTTGAAATATGCCACTGTCTGCATGCATATTTGTTATTCAGTTTTTATCCATAAAAATGTTACAAATATTAATTTAAATTATTCAAAAAGCGAGAATCTACACAATTTATGTTAATTGTGACCTATTTGCGTACAACAATGGCATACCTAATTGTTACGGAAAAAAAATCTTTGTTTCACGATCTTACAACTGAAATAACTTTTTTTCAATATGTTGTTGCACTATAACACTAGAAGCCTAGATTTTTAAGTTAGATTTAAAGTGTAAACTATCTCAGTATTTATTTAGTTTGTATATAGAAAATCATTTAAACCACTCAATTAATCCAAGCTTAAATTATAGCAGTTTAAATTAACTCATCATTTTAATTTAGACTATTTATTCCAAGTCCCACCCGTATAAATTTAGTGCACTTTTGTACGGAGTGTCCCATTTTTGGCACTTTTAGGGGTATTGGAGTGTTATCAAAGATGAAGTGTTGCGGTTTTCACTTTAGGGTCCTACTTTTTAACGAAACGAAAAATTCCGGTGTCAAATTTGTCATGGCTCTCTTATTTTCTAATCTACAAGGGGGTTTTAATAATCCTTTTTTTAGGGACATCTCGAATTTCCGTTATACGTGAATTTACCGAAAAGGTAAAAACTGATTTTTATAGAGTCTTTTCCGTAGAGTTGTGGCGCAGTCAGTTTTTTGTTCTAAAAAGTTTAGTTTTTGAGATATTAACCAAACTTATTATTATTACATTTTTTACTTTAAACAACACTATTATTATAAAACCAGACTATTGAAATTTGATTGCAAAGAAACAAGACCAATATTATTTCATAAAACTAAAGGAACAAAAACAATGAGAAACTCTGAAACTAAAAACAACCAATAGTTTTTTTAAAGATGGTTTTCAAAATGACGGCCCTTTTCTCGATTGCAATATCGGCACAGTTTTGTTATTCTTCTAATTGCATTTAAAAGAATCATAGGTTTATTATGAAGAGTTTGGAAGGCCTCGCGAAGTTTCGCTATAGATCATTATCAAAATTTCAGTAAGAAAGAAAAAATTGTTTAAAAATTTCACTTTACTCCGTTGATTCATAGATGTCGTTCGACTGGCGATATTTTTCAGTCTGACATCGAAGTTGGCAGACCGCAAACGTAATATCCTGCCGACATACCTTGAAATTTATGGTTCATATCAGTTATTTCCTGCTAATGCTGCTCTCGGTCCGATACAGCTCCACTGACGAGATCATGAGGTGATCGAAACGCGTATGGAGAGAGGACCAGAGCGATATTTGCAGGAAATAAACTGTTTGTACATATATTTTTCATATTCTCTGCCTGAAAGGAGAATTACATATATAAAAAAACTATTTAAATACGGCAGAAAGATTTCTTTATTTCTTACTGAAATGTGTTTAGAAGATCTAAATTCCGTCACAGCTAAGTCAGGTTTAAGTGAATTTGGAAGTGTAAGTCTAATAAGAAATCATGGAGAAATTTTAAAAACTGAAATATAAGAAGGAGATTCAGTAGAAGAAACGAACTTGCATACCAAAGACCATTATAGCTAAGACCTGAAAATTTGTTTAATGAAAAAAATGTTTTTTTTTCAACAAATGTTTTATGAAGCATTCGTTTTGTTGAATGTATGTGTCATATAATATTTAATCTTAATAATATTTAAAATATAACAAGTTATTTGGTATAGAATTTTCTTGACGCTTTTATATTAGTTACGTTAAAAAATAATAGAAATGCAACCCAGGTTGCTACCCATAAAATAATCTAAAAAAGGCACCTCTAACTAAATAATAGAATCTCATAAAAAATGAATCTTCAGTTACTATCATAAAGTATTATAGATTCTCATAAAAACCCTTTGTGTCAGCTGCCGATAAAAAATAATAAAATATACCCCAGGCAGAAATCTATAAAAAATCATAGAACAATATAGAGAGATACTAAAAGTATATCTAAAAATTCTCATAAAATATTTAAATTATAAAGTTTCATAGAATCCCATCAAATTAGAAATGATTTACATGTTTTTAAAATTGTCACTAGTGTCAAAACTTATTAACAGATAGACAATATACATCCAATAAGCTCATATAATGGTAATATACATTTTTTTAAGTATAGATAAGATGATTATTTAGGATTATTTTAACACTTTATTTATAAAAATTGGTAATACATTTTGAATTATTCTGCCTTGATATTTAATCTATCATAATAAATAAATATATGTATGTATGTATATATATATATATATATATATATATATATATATATATATATATATATATATATATATATATATATATATATATATATATATATAATGTTCTACCCGATGTTTTTATATTATATCTATCAAAGTAATTCTAACTCTGTAAGCTTAAAAGCCGTATGAATTCAATGCAATAAATTATTTTGTATTTACTCATTTTAAGAAGCTGTTGGGAGTTTAAGCTTTTCAAAAAATATTTGTTCAACGAGGAGTACAATGCATTGCCTGAAGCGAACATGCCAATACAATTTCTTTCTATTGTGACAAGTTTTAAATGCTATCAATTTTTCTAGATCGAAAAACTAATGGCTTTAAATTTGTTTTGTTGATTACAAATCCATAAATGTTTCAAATTTAAGGCAAAAAGAGGAAAATATTTTAACATTCTCTATGTCCAAACAGAATTTTATTTATAGGTTTATTTTCATAGAGGATGGAAGAAATGCAGTGCCGTAATTATTTTACATGTCCACATGCTCGTATACTACACCCCGTTTTAATTGAAAATTTAGATAGTTTGTTTTAACACTAACGAACGGGGCATTTATATTAAATAAAACATTTTTTGTTCGTCGTTCCAGCTTTGACTTTGATATTTTGTAAGCAATTAAGTATTATTTTATTTTAAAACAGAAAGATTTCAAAAAAATATTCAAATTTAAGAAGTCACATAGTTATGAAGATAAACTAATCAACATCACAGCTAAAATATTTCGATTATGGCTTATTCACTTCCTGAGAACAACCACATTTTTTAAGTACGCTCATTGGTTCGAAGTCTTTTTACTTAAATTTAGACAAATAATATTATATTGTTATATTAACCTGTATTTCCAGAATAATGACAAGTTTTCAATAACTAATTTCAAAATTAAATAACTCACCAGCTGGTATGAAGCCTTTTATATTCTTTTTGGTGGTCTCATAAGATTCTAGACGATCGTTGGCATAGTCATCTTGAAGTAAAAAAACAAAAGAGAAAAGAAAATAATAAACTCATAAACCAAAAACAATAAAAAAAATATACAATATTAAATCTACAATTATTAAATTTATTTCAATTTAAAATATGGTAGTTTATAACTTATTTTGTACTTCTTAATAGAATTTTGTAATTTAAGTTTAGTTGTTTCATAAAAATAAATTATTTTGGGTGAAATTTTAGAAATTTTATATTTATTACACATCTGTGCATCATTTTAAGATCATTGTACTAGACCGATAAATAGCGACACTCCTGCGAGACGAAAAAGGAAATTATTTTGCAAGAACTGAATTTAAAATAAAATTCATCCCACTTGACGAGTCCAGATTTCTATTAAACGTATAAGATTTCTCGTTTCATGAAAAATATAATCAATTATTCTTGTTGACATATTTTCTAATTGTTTTGAATAAGGTATTTCTTTGAACCTTCAATGTAGGATGTGATAATATAGTAACGCAGTACAATCTTATGCAGTGCCATTTTGTATTCAAGCCCTTATTACGTCCAACTTTCAAGTTTTAAGCAGAACTAGAATTAACAAAGACAATTCAAACACTAAGTTAGATATCCCTATAAAACAAGTCACACAAGTGGGGTGAAACATACGATAAAGTTAAAACATTTTTTATAATTAATTAAAACAAATATATACCATATTCATATAATAATAAAATCAAAACGCAAAAATTAATTACACCATATTTTTTAAAATTTATTAATAATAGGAAAACTGTTTCGTTATCAAAATTTCATCTTTCTATAAACATGGCTTCCTTATTTAATATTTCTTTCCCTTCTGTCAAAAGACTGTTAGCTTCCTTTCTGGGATAGGTGACTTCCGGAAAGGATATACTCCATACAAATGACAAATTTCACATTTATATAAAGGAAATAAAGAGAATAAACCATTAAACACATTTTTGATGTTTAGTGAAATTCCCTGTCAGATTAAATCGTTTTATAATATTTTTATAACCCAAAAAGGTAAAAAGTATTTATTATTTTATATGATATATACAATGACAGGAAGAATGTATACGAACAACGAAAAGAATAAATTTAATTTTTGATTGTTTTAAAATTTGCAAGTTTAAACAGCTTACATCAAAAAAAAAAATAAAACTTAAAATGGAATAATATTAATAATAATAATCATCTTCGATACATGGATGATCTTAAACTGATGCTGACGGGATATCGGAATGCAATTTAGACTTGACAAGTGCCGTATTTTCAACATCGTTAAAGGTAAGATACAACCAGGAGCATTTGAAATGCAAAACGGTGAAACTATTGCTGCAATGGAAGCAGAACAAACACACAACTACCTAGGTATGAAACAATCTAAAAGAATTGACCATCGCATTATGAAGGCCGAATTGACAGCCGAATTTGTCAGGGGGGTAAGGGGGGTATTACGAACTAACTTAAATAGTAGAAATTTGTTTAAGGCGCTCAACACGTACGCTTGCTCTGCATTTACCTACTCTTTTGGAATTGTAAAATGGAGCAGGACGGATATCCAAAACCTGCAAAGAAAAATAAGAACACCCCTAACAACAGCACAAAAACATCACCCTCGGAGTACTATTGAACGTACAATGCTTCCAAGACATCAAGAAAGAAGAGGCTTGGTGGATATTGGTAAGCAGCTCGATCAACGAGTAACAAAATTTACGTTCATATTTCCGCAGGTTAACGGACTCTTACACTCTACATCGAGCAATATGCGAGGCAGAGGATTCAACGCTGCTACAGCTGAGGGAACACGATATTGCTTCTCACCACCAAACAGAAACAAGAGAAGTTACAAACCTGCCTACAGAAACCACTTCATGGACGGCATCCAAATAAGGTCAATCAGGACAATGTCGACAACTCAGCGTCGAACTACTGGTTGATTTCTCAGGACAGATGTTTCCGGAAACGGACCAGGTTATTTCGAAGAAGAACTATCGGAAGTTCATCATCAGAGATCCCTCAATAGAAAATGACCAATATAGATATGGCTGTCGAACATCAGAGACAAACTAGCACATAACTGGAGGACTCAGTTACTAAAATACTCAACCAAGAGTTAGCTGATAGCAGGTAGGAAAAGTGCCTTATCACAAATACAATCCGGAGCCTATTTTCGAGAACAACCAGTTAAAGTTATATTGAGACCGAACGATTCTGACGGATCAAACAGTTGCTGATAATAGACCAGATATTATACTAACAGATAAAATTTCTAGACAAACTACATTAATCGACATTGCTGTACCCAACTACAACAATTTAAGGCCAAAATACAACGAGAAGATCGCCAAATACAGAGATCTGGAGGTGCAAATCGGAAAGCAGTTCTCCTTGCAACCGCATGAACCGTCCGAAAGTACGTAGAAGATATAGCAGACCACGTCACCTAGGGTCCGATAATATGAAAAGGGTTCCCACAGATCGTACTTTTGGTACCTTTGTGTACCTGGCATGAGTAAATATTCCCTGTAGGGAGGCGAAGCCGTTTGGCTTGAGATCAGTTAAAATAAGGATTAAGCCAATATACACTTTTCAAAATTATCTTAAAAATTTAAATGTTTTACTGAAAAGCCCTGATTTCCGCTTCTTTAGCTGGTCACGGATTCTAGCTTTATTAATGTAAAGTTTCTGCTTTGAATAAATCCATAGAAAAAAAGTGGTTGATATGGAATTTCTTATAATTATCTACCGTCCCGTTTGCCTTATTGGTCTGGTTTTGTAAGATGTGACGCCATCCTGCTATAACTTTATCTCTGGTCTATTTTGTAAGTCTTAAAGAACGAAATTTTGCAGTATGACCTTATGCTGTTCACTATTTATGTTTAAAGGAGTTTCGTTATCATTGTCAAATAAAAACGTTGGTTTTATAATTTCTCTGGGACAAGAAACAGGAGTGGAAACCATGCCCGTCTAAAAGAACAAAATTTTGCAGTATGACCTTATGCTGTTCACTATTTATGGTTAAAGGAGTTCCGTTATCAGTTTCAAATAAAAACGTTGATTTTTTAATGTTTCTAGGACAAAAGCAGGAGTAGAAACCATGCCATGCGAGAACTTAATACATATTTAGATTTTTGTTTGCTCCACTCTATATAAGTTTCAGCTTCGATGAAGTCACTTAAATTTTTTTCACTACAACCACTTTTAACATGACGTGGGATGGGCAAGCATAAATTCTAATTAATTTTCGAGCAGTCATTGTTTTAAAGTTGTATAGAAAGCCTATAGAAAACTGAATTAAAAACTTTTTTAATGATATACCAAGAGAAATGAAAATGATTCCATCTTTATAAATCTAGTACTTTATAATGAATGCCTGTTGTATGGGGTCGAATTACCTATCTTTTTGCATATTTAATAATGAATACTATACATAAGAGTACAATCAAATATTTAGCCTAAAAGAGGACCGAATGGTGAATTATTTCATAATGGCGTATAATAATTTATTAATATGTGTCTAGCAAAAGTACCAAAAGATACTTAAAAATTATTTTGTTTAAACATTACATTTGCCTTTAAATGGAGATATGAAAAATATAGACATAAAAATGTATTTTTTATTCAGAAATAATAATTTTATAATTAGTTGCAATATTAATTATAAGTAACAACCTAAAGAAAAATGACGATATCGAATTCATTTATTGAAAAAGTCATTTAACAAGTTTTTCTTACACGTCAAAAACCTAAATAAAATGTAAAAGCGGACAAATGCAAATATTATTTCAAAGTCTTAAGAAAAAGAATACAGCATACGTCAAAGAAAATGGATATCATTTCAGCGACTGGTGTAAGTTCTAAAAGATATGCGAAACTATGTAATAACTTTAAAATAGAAGCAAAACAAATATTGTTGGGAACATCTCGTGCGGCTCCAAACAACAGTCAGAAGGAAAGTGACAGGAGCCGAGCTTAACGTCAAACCAAACAATATTAAACTAAACTTTTCCTCTTAGGCAACGAGCTTGTAAAACGGGCTCTAGCCAAACTTTTCGTGTATAAGTTTTTCTTTCGCCAAACTCTAAGGGCTCGATATGCCTTGCTCCTTTCCCCAAAACACCCAAAGAAATTATAATATTGATGCCTCTTCTCTTCTACTTTTACCTGAATTCGTGCAAACGTCACCGAAAATATTAAGCTGGCTTAAAATGTCTAGTACGGCTTTTAAAATGCCTGTAAATGTTTTGTCTTTCCAAATTATTTTACGTCACTTGAATTTCTCTATAAAATATTTTGTAAACTTTATAAAATTTGAATTTATTAAATATACCGAGTGGCACTGACGAAAAACAAAAAAAAAACATACTATTTTTCCGGAAAATAAACATTTTTAAGAAAAAATCGTTTTTTTCCAGTTTATAGATACAGTTTAAAATAATCTATTAAAATTTCAATTACTCTGACATTTTTTTACAACATATCAAGACCTAGTTGAAATAATACTTTGATTTTTTCCTAGTCCTGTGAATAGAAGTTGTTTAATCCTAAAACTGCTAAATTTTCCATTTTTTCTCCTTTAGTTAGGAAAACATATTCTCAATTTGCCAACCTTTAAATTTTTATAGCATTATTTGTAAACAATTTCGTCATGGATATTTTTCCCTGACAAAAAATTTAAGTGCCATATTATTTCTTTTTAACACAAAATTAAAAAGCCATTAATACACAGGGTGTCTATTTAGTACAGGGATATTCAATTGCATCTGTATTCTTAAATTGATGAAAAATTTTAGCGACGAAATGTTAATGGGGTTCAAAGGAATACTTTTTAGAAATAGTTGAGCTTATTTAAGCTGTATCAAAAAAGCGTGATGCATAATTTTTATTTTTTTTTTGTAAACATAGTGATAGATACTTTTTTTTTTATCGAAATTGAAGTCTTATTGAACCCTCTCAGCATTTCAAAAATGTTTTGCTTTAAAATGCCAAGTAACCAAATTATTGAATTTTTAAAAAAATTTTGACAGAAACAATATTTCATTTAACTTAAACTACCCACACCACGGTTCTCTACTTTTTTGCAGAAGTCTCTGAGAAGTCTTAACTGAGATAATTTTATCTCACAATAGTACGATATTTATTTTTTCTTATACAGAATGTCCAAAATTTTTATTTAAATGTTGATATTTTCTTAAAATCAAAATTTCAGTAAGAAATAAATTAGATTTGTTTATGTCTTGAACATGTGTATGGCAATATTATTTCTTCTGTGCATTTTAAAATTATTGAATTAGTACTGTTGTCGTCGCCAACACCGTATAAAGAATGGGCAAAATAAGTATTTATCGAAAGAATTACGACTTACAATTGTCGAGTTAAAAAGACAAGGTGTAAAGCAATGCACTATAGCAAAAAATTTAGGTTACTGGGAATGTTAATAATCTGCCAAAGTTAGGTAATCCTAGAAAAACTACCCCTTATGTTGAAAAGTGCATTAAAAGAATTTAGACAACTGATTTGCATAAGTCATCCGTCCAAATTAGTGCAGAAATTCACCAACATTTCAACACAGACATAACGGCTCGAACTGTGAGAAGACATCTTTGTGAAGTTGCATTGTTTGAAAAAGTTCCTGTCAAAAAACTCTTACTTTCCAAAAAAAAAACCGAAAGACCAGAGGCATTTAAATTGGACACCTCAAAACTAGGGTACGGTGCTTTGGATTAATGAAAGTAAATTTAAAGTATTTGGTTCAGACGGAAGTTCGTTTGTTCGAAGGCCTGTAGGAAAAAAAATTATATTAAGTATCAAAAACCTACTGTGAAGCATGGGAATGACAGTGTTATTGTCTGGGGATGCTTCTTCAGGTCTTGGACGGATCTAATAGTGAAAATAACTGGAAAAAGAGATCGATTTATGTACCGCGATATATTACAGAATACTATATTGCCCTATGCCGAAGAAGAAATGCCGCTTTTATGGAGACACCAACAAGATAATGACCCCAAACACTCATCCCATTTAGTAACAAAATGATTTTTACAGAAAAGCGATAATTTACTGGAGCAGCCTTCTCAATTGCCGGACCTAAATCCGATTGAGCACCTTTGGGAACACTTGGAGCGAAATTCGGGAAATAATAATTTATAATGAATATCATCTATGAGAAGTTTTACAAGCCATATGGCGGAAGATTCCAGTTGATATATGTCAAAATCTTGTCGATTCAATGCTAATAAGATGTAAGGAAGTCATTAAGGCAAAGGGCTTTTCAACAAAATACTGAACATTGCATCTTTAATTTGTACAAACTTAATTATAAAATTAAACATTGATACTTTTTTATTTAATTGCAATTTTTATTTGAGTGTAAATGTGATTGATGTTGCCGTTGCAGTGTTTTACGATTTCTCCAAAGCGTTTGATTGCGTGAATTATGGGATTATTACTCAGTAAGCTCTTCAACTATCGCTTCAGAGGTATTGCTCAGGAGTGGTCTCAATCATTCTTGTCAGGTAGAATTCAGATTGTTGAATCAAAGTAATAAATTTCTTTCTTTTTTAAGTCATACTTTAAATTTTAATGAGGTTTTCCAAAAATAATAAATCATGGCTTAAGTATTAAAATTTAAGTGACATACTAATTTCAGCCAAAAAATATCAAAATATTTTATAATTTGGCAAAAAACTTATGACAAAAAATTTTAAAATTGAAGAGAGAGTTCAATGGGACTCCAAAAGAATTGCTACTTTAAAAGAAGATAAGAATTATACATCAGTCTTTTTTTGGTTTACTTTGTATAAGCTAAGCTCTTTTTAAAATGTACTCTTTTTAACCCCTAAAGATTGTAATCTTTTCATTAATTTAATAGACTCCCTGCATACACCAGGTGCGGAGCCAAGGGGGGGGGAGAGGCGATCGCAGTAAATTTATAAAAGCTTATAATATTTAAATATAATTAAATATAATTAGATTTACGGCAGTCCTCAGTTACAGTTTTATAACTCTTTCTAGTTTTTTAATAGAGTATAGGAATGTGTATGCTTACGATCGCCCCTCCCCTGCCCAAGAGCTTTAAGTTCAGGAAAATAGACCCGACCCTGCCTTTTACACTACAAATCGGAATGTTGCTGGTGTCTCCCCCCCCCCCGTCGACAATTTGCTTTCGCTTGTCATACTGTACTTTTGTGATATCACCCCCCCCCCCAAAGAGAGAGGCTGGATCCGCCCCTGGCATACACAGCGATAAAAATTAAAAAATTATTACATAGACGTAATATTTACAATAAAGCTCCTCTTCTTCATAAAATATTTTTAATCTTTTATAATGTATAAGTAGGTAAACTATATATATAAAATATTTTTCAGTATACATATTCTAGTAATACTGATACAAGCTATGAATGCCATTACGATCGTTTACCTTCATATCAAAAACAATTTTCAAATAAATTTCTAGTACCCATTTTCAGCATTATTAAATTTATGAGGTGACATTTCATGGCGTGAGCTTTCGTCATTCATAGAAAAAAGGGGTATTTGTCCAAATAACACGGTGCGCTTGTTCAATTTAAATGAAACGAAATGAGAAAAGTTGGATCGTAAATCAAAAATCAGACGACATGATTCATAAATGTTTGTACGAGTTTATTGAAAAAGTGCTAAGTCCGGTGCCATAAATAGCAATCAAAAAGGGACAGTAAATTACACATCGACGTTATCGCGAAAAACTAGAGATTCTCGAAGAGCCCAAGTGAAGTGGATTATCCCTCCCGTGTGATGGGTTCAACTTATTAACTCCCAATGATTTTTCGCCCAAGCTATGTCAACGCTTTTTCCAAACTAATTTCAAATGGCTTTCTACGTCAACGCGTATTAAAATAATAAAATATAGTGTTTTTAGAAACATTTATACAGTGTGTCTCACTTTCTATTTATTAATAAAATGAACGAAATCAAATGTTATTTTACATAGAGACTTCTTTCAAATGGGGAATGATTTAACCACCAATCTGTTTAAATTCTGATCTGAAGCTTCTTCAAAACTGGATGTGCTTAAACTAGACGTATAACTATATCTAAATTAACTGCAAATAAGCACTTGCAGATTTTTAATTACAAATCAATAAGCTAATCTAAAAACTGCACCACTTAATACGGGGGATAGAATATGGTGATTAAACAGTCTATTTTCGCACTATTAATCACAGAAAACGCTTTCGAACACCGAAAACATGTTCGCGGTGATGTTTTCCGAGTAGCTAATCACGAAATTAGTCTCAGGATAGCATAATTCAAGATGGCAGATGGATACAATACGTAAATCAATTAAAAATTGTTCAGAACCGCCCAAAAATGGAAGTTTCGTAGATAATTTGGCGAAATGTTTTGTGGACATCTGACTGTAGACACTTAAAAGAACAAATTTAGCGATATATCGTTTTGAACGTGAGTTGTAGCAAAGTGTAGTCATGAGAAAGACTTCTCACGACTACTTCTCGTACAGAAATTCATAACCACTAGTTCTCAATAGTAATTCATACGGCTACTGTTTGTTATAACTTACCGTCAAAACAGTATATCCCCAAGTTTATTCCGTTTCCACCCTTACTAAAGTTTCTTCTCCTTCGTTCTATCACGGTTCATCCCAAGGACCATTCATGCATTCTTGAAGGTAATTGCATTCACTTTCTACAAACGGTTGTATATTTGCTGCAGGTGTAGCCTTCTTGATGTTTTGGTCTTAGATAGTTTCTCTCCAGCGACCCGGAAAACAATTTTGAGTTGCTGCAAAGAATTTTCAGAAATTAATAGTGTGAAAATAGACAATGCTCGAAAAAACAAACGCTTTGCCTCGAAAGCCAAGAGAAAAGCTCCACAACTTAAGTGCTTCATGTCAGAGGGACCACACAAAATCGCAAAAATTTTCAAGGGACACATCATCGAAACAATTTTCACTAATACCTTGCCAATACCTAAAGAAAAAATTCCAGGGAGTATACGAAATTCCATGCAGAGAATGAGGTTTATCATACGTAGGTCAAAACAACCATAAAATAAGCGCCAGAAGAGACGAACATGCAACACTCCTTAAACGCAGGACATAAGATCAACTTACCAGGAACAAAAATGTAATAGAGAGGTGAAAACCTATCCACAAGAGTTATAAAGGAGACCATGAAAATTGCAAAGCAGTCCAACAACAACTTAAATTGCAGAGACGACAGCCAGCGGTTGCCTAATACTTGGAAAAGCCTGCCAATGAAAGATCAACTAGTAGTAGGTAGTAAAGTAACGGATGATAACTACGAACACGCTCCACTAACACACATAACAGTCTGTACCTGACTGGTAAGCATCAGTTCGCCCACAAATGCCGTATAGTGAGCTTTAAAAATGGTAAATGAGATTTTACCGAAACAACAGCTGTCCTACAGTACTGAGCAGGATATATAGAGCACCACTGGGAAAATGTACAGAGATTAGAGGCAATTATATGGAAAAAGAAGATACAAATTGGTCTAGTTCTTATTTTCAATAATTCAGAAGTGTAGACGGATAACTAAAAAAAATATTATATTTAGGAATGTGACATTGTAAAAATAAGGTGAGTTATAAAAATCACATTCTCCTTTCATATTTCAAAAATATCGTTCTTTATTTTGGAGAATTTCTTTTTCATGTAGGTACCTGTCTAGTCTAATTTTAGTGTTTTATGTGTTTTAATAGAAAATAAGTATCTATGTTAAATAAACAGAAAACTTTATGAATAAAGTGGAAATGATTCCTCTTCTATTTTATAACCTGTCCTAACATTTTATTGAAATCGTGCATCCTAATAAATATTATATACTTTAAAAACATGATAGCTTTGCTGTTACATGTTTTGAACTCCTAATCCATTCAGTGAAGGAGTAGATCAAAGAAATTTCGTTTCTTATATTTTGTATTCTAGATTGTGAATAGCAAAAAAATAATAATTTTCGATTCAAGTCGAATTGAAAAACATATTCCACCAAAATAATTTTTCCCAATTAAATATATGTTATTAGCTAATCCTTCAATTTAAACTACCCGTGATGTTGCCAGTATATACTTGATAAAGCATATTTTATCATATTATTAATATAATATTTTGTATAATTAAACTAGCATTGTCATTGTCAGAAACGATTATAAATGTAAATTGTCTAGCCCAAACTATTTAGGAGAATTAGAATGCCTGAAATTTATACTGATGGGAAAGGTTCAGCTTCTAATTGATTGCTACACAATTTTACAATGGTATTTTCCTTCTGTTACTTTGATATTTCATTACCATAAAATAAATTAATTTTAGATAAAGTAATACCACCATCGCTATCTTTGAAACGGTAATATATCAGGTAGGTTAAAATAGAGGGAAGATATAATTTTTAGAATACATTTGAGGCATGTCATAGCCAAATTCTTGCTGTTTTCAGAAATAGTAGAGAAATTTCAAAAATAAACAAGACTTATTTTTTTAAGATCTTATTAAAGTTTAATTTCAAAAAAAGTTTCTTATAAAGTTTTAAATACGGATCTGTACTTTTTATCCTGTTTTTAAGTAATTTTTTGCCCCAAATACAATCATATATTATGTCATTTCTCTACGTTTTATATTAAATATATATTATTTAGCTTATTTCCTATTACGGCCCTGAATTTTCTTGTAATGCTTGTCTCAACAGGAACTTCAATTTCGAATTGAGTACTGTTCTCGTATTTTATAGTTTTTTAATTGAAACCTGTATTAGTTTATGGCTGCAATGATATTTTATTTTTGTTTTGAGAATAGGTCATTGTCACTGGAGACCAGGTAGAGAAAATAAGTTACACGATGCTTAACTAGGTTAGTTATCTTGACGGAAGAACCCTTCTTTTGTTAACTTTCTTCTGCGTTTTTCTTTGATGGAAAGATAGAGCCAAAATTTTGCCGTCTTCCGTAATATTGCTTTTCTCGATTGTAATATCTTCATTCAATATCGGTTGTTATATTTCCACGCAGGCGGACACCTAGTGGATACCGAGTGAAGGGACCTATGTTTTCAGAAAATTCTTAGTCTTGACATAAGTAAATGAAATCCTAAAGGCGCACACCTGGATGGGTACAAAATGGGTGGTGGATAGAGGTAAAGGAAGCGAAAATTCAGGGCAAAAAATTGTCATCAGTAATATGTCCGTTATTTCTATCACGTTATATTGGAACCCTAAAAAATCAAAATCCAAAAATGGGGACAGCTAAGTGGATACAGAGGGCCATAAAACGGGGTCAAATGTACCACTTACCTGGAGCGCTTATCTCGTATGTAGACTCTCATATCTCGATAACCACTCGATCGATTTGGACTTATAAGGTCTCATTTTTTTTTAAACTAATACAGAATCTATAAAAGATTTATCGACATATCTATAAAAATTAATTTTATAGCAAATTTTTCGATTTATTTTATTTTGAAATTGGAAAATGCACTTATTTTGCGAACCATGATTTTACAGGATTTCTTTCGTCAATACAATTTAAGCACGCATGTGGCTTAATCTGCCATGTTTAAAAGCGTTATAGTCTTTGGAGACTTAGATGATGCCCGTATTGTTGCGTTCACCTATTCAAAATATTGACTCCAAAATTAAGGAAATGAGATGCTGCTCAAGCCCACGCGCCATTTTGATTTGAATATACATCGAATCGTCTTTAATTTTATCGCGCCAAAAACAAGGATTTTCATGGCTTTTTAGAACAAAATACAATATTCGGATCAAAAAAATAACTATAGAAAATTCATCTGCATTGAAACGACAAGATAAAAACTAAGGCACGTGATTTTAATTGATATATTAATCAATATTTTTGGAGTAAGTGATACATCGGTAAGTAAAAACACCTAAAATATGACTTTATACGTCAAAAACTATCTAGTGATACTTGTCTTATGAGCGTCTCCACATACACAAGTATCCAAATATCAAAAAATTTGTATAAAGTTAATATTTTTTGATGTATTGTAGAAATAAATACAGATAATTCATTATCTTTTAAAAAATAATAAAATTGATATGGTAAAGTCAAAATTGAGACAGATGTCTAGCATTCTAAATATTTAGGTAAGTAAAAACCCACAGTGTTTCTATGATATATTAGAATTTTCATTTCATGGTCATAGTACTGGATTCATATTTCAACGATCCTTTTAAATCTGCCAGTTCTCTCTTAACTTAGCCAAAAAAAGTTTGGAAATCAATAAACGAGTTTGCTTTTGGGGTATTACTAACATGTGAGGTACTCATCTTGCGCATGAAGTAAATAAATGAATGAATGCATAACAGTGGTAATATTCGAGCTTAGATGCTTAGGCCTCGATGAGCCCATTACAGTTTACAATGATTACAAGTCATTCGACGCCGATCTCCTTAGCAAATCCAAGCAGCCTAGTTATCTGACCTTGCCTAGCTGCTTCGGATGATATTGTATCCCAAAATATCTCTGTCTGAGTCCGTCGAGTGACAAACACTTTCTGAGGACATGGTCAACAATTTCATCCTCTTCCAGGCACTATCTGTATACCGAATCATCTGCCATGCCAATCCTATGAAGAGAAAGAGAGAGAGAAAAAGCTCCCTAATAAGATCCAATTAATGTTTTTTGACACATCACATTCCAGTGACTTCCTTCAGCATTCAATAAATAAGCTTTCCGGCGACAATTTCAGTTTTCTCTACACAGCAGAAATTAGAACAGGTAAAATGGGTTGGGGGTCGTATGGTTCAGCTGAGAACCCCTTCTTTGTCAAAAAATGTGTGTACCTAGTAATCCGGGGTCCACACAAGTCTAAATGAGCAGTTATTTTTTGTTAGATTATCATGTACTCTACTAGACACCAGTTGTAAAGTTACTATATTGGACCCCAGTGCCAATATTGCAGCCCTATCGTCTGAGCATATGTTTTGCACATGATTTTTTTAAAATTTAAATATACAGTCATAGGCAGTATCCTAAGATAAGTGAGTATGTCTTTCACTATCAGTCGTGTCTTGCAGAATAAGAACATATAGCTTATTAATGTTTTTTCTATACGTAATAGCTTCCCAGAGGTTCATCTGTATATTCATCTTCACACCATACTTGAATTCCTCGTGAATTTGAGTCTCTAGGTGTTTTATCGATGTTGATGGCTCGTCGTGCTCAATTTTGATATTAACATACCGCACTTCCAGCGAAATTTTGCACAAATGCTTTACTAATATTTAGCATAGATGGAATTTGATACCTAATATAAGAAGTAGGTTAGGGGTTGGGCAAAAAGATCCCTAGCATATACAAATTTTTTTTAATATATAAATCCTTTGTTGTGTAGATAATTAACTCCAATGTAAATTAAGTAAATCAAGTTACAGTTGTAGGGTAGCACTAAGATATAATTCATCTTATATTCTGAATTATTTCAGTACCAGTTTTTTTTCCAATCCGTAATTATTTCATCTAAGACTTGTCGTCGTCTCAACACACTTAAAGATGTTATTTTAATTTTACGATGGTTTTAAATACTTAATTCCATTATTACGAGAAAGATTATTTTGCTGACTTTGAATCAGACAAAAAGACGCCAGCAATAATGTTAGTTTTCTTTTAATTACAACATTTTAATTTACCCCAGTTAAACTTTTTTGATAATATATTATTTCTATATTTTTAAAAATGTCGAGTAATGTAATTTTAAACAGTAATAAACATTAACAAAGGAGCAACATATTTGAAAATGAAATTTTTTTACGTATTGAATAATTAGCTACGTGCATATCGAAGATTCATTACGTTAGGGTTCAGTAGCAGTTGTTTTCCTACATTATATTATTGTTTTATCCAAAATATTAATTAATACCCAATTTTTCAATCTGATAGAATATTGAAACATCGGAAATTGCATTTGATTGCCTTTTCAATGATATCTAGTTCGATCAGATGAGTAGAACAAAAATAACCCTGAGTTACGCTACGTACGGGGAGTGATCAAATTTTTCTGCAATTTTGCTTTCCGTCTACGCTTGCAAGACTTTATCGCAAAGGAAGCAAAAATGTTGAAGTTATTAAGATGGGAGAAAGAAATTTCGAACAGGAAGTGATCATAGATTAATTAGAGCTCGAGTAGTTCTGAACACAAAACTAGAACAAATAAAATCACCCCATAAACCGACATGAGCAATAAACATCACCAACCTAAGTAACAAACTTAGTGCACTCTCAAGAGCCTCTCGAAGAAATGCTACAAGATTCAACAGATAGTATAAACTTAATGAACACAATCTTAAATTGTACAAAAGAAATTGGAGGACCACAATAACGTAACCGCAATAGAGCTCTTCTGGAACAACGCAGACAAATGAAAGTTAACTCCAATATACAGAGAATAGAACACACCGAACTGTGTAACATAATAAGGAAAAAGATTGCAGACGATATAGGCATTTATAGCGAAAGACTTCTAGAAAATGCAATTGAAAATCGCAAAAACGACACCAAAAAAACGTTGACAATCAGCAGGAAATAAATTATAGCATTGATGAACGATGATGAAAGAATCACAAATAGGGATCAAATGATAGAACATGTAACCAAAATTCTATGGGGATCTATACAGAGCATCAGAAATACAAGAAGTAGGGGAAGAGGTAACTGCAGTTCTAGAAGACGTTCCAAATGTTCTCGTGGATGAAGTAGAGGAACCTCTTAAAAGCACAAAGAACGGCGAAGTAGCTGGCAATGACGTTAGTACAACCGAACTTCTAAATCACGCTGGGAAAACAAGTTGGAGAATCCTAGTACAATATATACAGGCTGCCTAAAAGCAAGCCATATTCCGAAACAGTAGAATATAATCCTCTTTCACAAAGAAAGGTAGCAAGAAAGATATGAGAAACTATAGACCAATTAGCTTGCCACCAGTAGTATTCAAAGAGCACACTTGATTATGTACAACCCCGAGAGCAAGCAAGCCTTAGAAGTGGTTACATTATATTGAATCATATTCAAACAGTAAAAGAAATAATGAGTCGCACAAACGATCTGTTGCTAGCGCTAGCATTCATACACTTTGAAGAGGCTTTCAACTCAGTACATCCTAGAGCAGTTATAGAAGCTCTGTCGATCAAAAAGTAGACAAACCATATTTAGAAATGTTAAATATTTAGAGAGGCCACAGCTAGAATAGACATATATTAAAAGACCGCAGAATATCCTACCTAAAAATGCGTTCAACAAGGGAACATAATATCCCCTAAGCTCCTTAAAGCAACCATAGAAAAAATATCTTCCGGAAATTAGACTGGAACAACAAAGGTATAGATGGAAGACACCTAAGCCATTTTAGATTCGCTGATGACATAATTCTGATTGCTAAAAGCAGTAAAGGATTGCATGAGCAAATTAATGACCTCAACACAGCAAGTAATGAAGTAGGTCTAAAAGTGAACCCACCAAAGACAAAGTAATGTTTAATGATCTGATTCTCAACGTCGAAATAAAGATAAATGAAACCACGCTGGAAGTAGTAGATGAATATATACACCTGTGGCAACTATACAGATCGGAATCAACAGTAGAATTAAATTAGCGTGGTTAATATTCGGACGAAATCCTAGAATCTTCAACTCGAGAATGCCACTATACGTACGGTTATGACACACGGGTGTAAAACTTGAAAATTAAAGAAAGAGATGTCCACAAATCTCCAAGTCACTCAAAGAGCCACGGAAAGATGCATATTAGGAATAATTAAAAGGGATCGTAAAGGAATAGATTGGATATTACGGAAACCCCAGGTAACCGATGTAATCCCAAGAAAAAAATTCCTAAAATGGCAATTGGCAGGACATGTAGCAAGAAGAACATACAAAAGATGGACCACTTCGACAAATATGTGGTGTCCCAGAAACGTCAAGAGACTAAGAGGGGCCCGAATCTCAGTGGGGATTATGATATCAGAAAACTGGTAGGAGCAGCTTGGTCCCGGACAGCTAAAGACAGAAAAACATGGGTACAAATGAGCAAAAATTACAACGATTTTGAATAAAGAACATACATGAGCGAGGTTATACAATAGTTGGAGAAGGAAAATGAAGCTGAGAATGAAATGTATGATGATGATAAGATTTATTCGTAAAATTTACTAAAATGAACAAGGAATAAGTCTATATTAAAGTATTGTATTAAAATAACATTTCCAGTTCAAAAATCAATGATGATAAGAAAAAAATCTGGTTAGAATTGTTTTAGCCATATTGAGACTTCAAGCATGCTAAAAATGCAATGCATTCTGTTTGTCTGCCAATTTGTTAATTTCATGCCACATTCTTTGAGAAATTAAATCAAAATAATTTAAGACTTGCGTTCATTGAAATGTTTTAACATTCCAATTATTTACTCGCTTTTAGGAATTTAAGTAAATAAAATTAGCTTTAAAAGCAGTTGAGATAAGAATACGTATTTCAATCCATTTTGTTACAGACATTCCCCGTAACTAATGCCGTTCTTTTTTAAACTTTCTAAGCATTCACAGACCGATTCCATTCAAAATCATGCGGTCATAGTCAAAAAAATAAAATGGTTTCTCCGTAAAATATGTTATTCTAGAACCCAAAAATCGAGATTATAAAGTTGAGCTTAGAACTTTTGCAGTGAAGAAAAATGAAAGTAATTTTTTATTCAAAATTGTATATTTTATGACGTAATTCAGTTTTCTCTATTGATTAAAGTCACATGAGTCAACTCAGAAAGGAATTGGAAAACCAAAATGTTTTCAAAATTTACAAAATGGCGGGCGTTTTTCCAAAAAAAAGCAAACGCGATTTTCTCAAAACTACATTTTTTTTTAGGGTCCCTTATTATATTCTTCTTCAATTAAAATTGTTTTGATGGGTGCTAAGATGCAGGGGGGAGACACAATAATTTTCTTTTCTTTTTTCAATGACAGATTCCATTTCAAATCATGCAATGAGATTTTTTCAAAAAAAAACTTTTTCCATGACATATATCAGTATAAAAACCAAGCAAGTGTTCATGAATCATGTGACCTTAATCAAAAGAGAAAACTGAATTACGTGGAATAGTTATAAAAATATACAATTTTGTATAAAAAATTACTTTTTTTTCACTGCAAAATTCGTGCACACTTTTTTAGGTTCTCAAATAATATATTTCAGGAAGGAAGCATTTTATTTTTTTGACTATTTTCATTGCATTATTTTGAATGGAAATCAGTCGATACTAGGTCAAAAATTAGATTTTATCGAACAAACCGACATAAAGGATGCGAGATAAAAAATTCTCTGTATATATATATATATATATATATATATATATATATATATATATATATATATATATATATATAAGATCTCATATATACTAGTTTGTGTATGATTTTCAAGATACTACACTGTAAAAAGGAAATACATTAAATTTAATATAAATATGATGGAAGCAAATTTCATAAACGTTTATAAAATGCATTAAATTTAATAATTTACATTAATCTAAATTAATTTATTCCATTAAATTTAATATAGTCGTACATTAAATTTAAAGTTTAATCATTACTTTTTAAGGTGACCGTGTACATTAAATGTAGAACTAGTGTTCATTGAATTTGAGATATGTTATCACTTATTTAATGCACCAATATTAATAGGAGTTCAAGAACTTCTGAAACTACCAGGAAAAGGTGGACATTTTTCCCATAGGTTGTGCCCACCATCTAGACTGGTTTCAAACTCATTGGTTCCCGTCAGTACGGGGCAGACATGTACACATCACCATAAGAAAAGCGAGTCTTTTAAAAAACTTATATCATAATAAACAATAAGTTCAATACAAGTAGTATTGGGGTATATGTGAATTAATTTTAATGTGCAGATGTTGAAATATCTTTTTAGTTACTTTATTGAAATTTAAGATACCATTTAAGCAAATTTAATATACAACAAACTGATATTTGAATGAATTGCTTTAAATTCAAAGTAAATGTAAATTATTCACGATTTTTGGTAAAAAATCATAAAATTTATTGTAGAATGGACGTTATTTTTAACAGTGTACTTGTATAGAGTACTTGTATAAATAACTTCTGCAACATAAATATAAAATTTTTGTTTGGACTAGAGATTCATGGTAGGTGAATCAAGTCATCCAAATTGAAGAATAAAAAATAAGAAATAGTTCGGTCCTCGAATGATACAGCTTCCATTTAGACAGAATTTAAGGTTATGTTCTTTCCAAGTTTTTTAAGTAGGGAATTTTGTTCCTTTATGTTTACTAAAAAACCTTTTATTCTGTGCAGAATATTCTAGTTACTATACTTTAAAATACCGAGAATAGTTTTTTACTCTCTTTCTTCATTCCCTTTTAAAAATATTTTCTGTTTAGTAAGTTATACAAATTAAAATTATATAAACAAAATATTACGTACTATAAAAGAAAAAATCCTTAAGAATACTGACGACACCTTCAATAATATTAACGTAGTTTTAAAAAAGTAACTAGTAAGTCAGCAAGTAATTTTAATACTTTTGTAAATCTACATTTTCCTCTTTTTTAAAGAGACTGAATCGAAATAGACTTTTAATTCTATTCAGCAGAGCTAATTAAGGAAATATCTAAAAATGGGAAATAAGCTTGTTCATTTACACTGGTAATTTATAGGGTTTTAATTAATTTTATTGTTTATTCTTTCTTTTTAAGCATACTCTTTCTTTTAGTTATTTTTTTTTTTCTAATATTTGTACTGACTATCTTGTAAGAATACAGAAAGTCTTCTCAATATCGCAATGGTTTTATTTTATTTATAAAAGTTGCACAAAAAGAATTGAAGTTGATTGGTAACAACCAAAAAAAAATTAATCATAACTTTGTGTGCGTACTCTTAACATTTAGGCCCTTGCGTTATAAGGCCGCTCTTTAAACCTGTATAAAATCGAGCTGTCCCGAAAAATCGAATTAACCTGAACTAAAACTGTTTGTTTATTTTACTTGTCAAATTTACAATTTATTACATGATTATCACTCAGTCTTGTAATCTACTTTATAACTAACAAATCATTTAAGAGTATTTTGAATTACATCATGTGATAAATTTCAGTTAAGATATTCTTAATAGATTGTGAGTGTTGTGATATATAGTGGTTATTATCCAACGTTTCGCCTACGATTGCATAAGGCAACTTCAGAAATCTTTCCTCCACGAGATTAAACTCTCCGTATTTTGTTCATATTATATTGACATTTACGTATATCAAGTTTTTAGTTTCTTCAGACTGTAGAAGAAAAAGTAGACAGTTTATTTCTTGCGAATTTCACTCTGGTTCTTGCTCCATATACGTTTCGGAAATTTAATCGTCTCGTTAGTGGAGCTGTAAGGAACCAAGAGCGAAATTCACAGAAACTAATTGTGTATACGAGGGTAACCGTTTATATTTCGCGAACTGGCAGTATTGGAGTTGCAAGGTGTAATCCTACCTATTTTTTATATATCATTGACCCAATTACAAGTAGCGGTTGTTAGGTTATGGTCAAGATTGACATGTCAGTTATTGAATGTCAGTTCAGACCAGGGATGATTCTAGCCTTTCTCCTTGAGGGGGAGGGATATCAAAACAACAAAGTACAGGTCGAAATTTCCTTCACCTTACTCGTATACAAGAGAGTACAGCGAGAAAAAGTTGATAGAATTAATTCAATATCAAGTCCAAGCTATCAAAATCACATTACCAAGGTCCTGCGAAATCTACGTTCTCAATGCAACAAGCAGGCGAGTATATTTTCCCGAATTCGAAGCTCTTGGAGGGGGAGAAACGATCACGAGTGACCCAACTGATTACTAATATCTAATTTAACTTATGATAAAATTACGGTTTCCCTACCTTAAAAAATAAATATAATGGAAGTCCTAAACTCACACGCAGATTCAAGGAGAGGCAGTGGGTAAGCCAGACACAGAAAAATGGCATAGACCAAAGTTATTTAGGACAATGGTGTCACCTATATGTCCTATTGGCTTTGCTTTTGAGGTCAAGTTACAAGATCATTCAAACGTCAAGTTAAGCTTTTTAAATAGAAACCTTCATTTTTCATTGCAGAAATGGAAAGGGGAGAAAATTTCTTATTTAACAATATAAATGACCTAGGAGGTAAAATCGCATATGGAGATCATTTGGAGGTCAAATATTCTTATACCATGAACTGGTGTAAATTTTCCAATAGTTCGACAACTAAAAATGATGGAGAAAAACTTGTCCTAAAAAAAGGTTCAGGAAATCGAAAGATGCATCTCAAGATGATCTTGGCCCTGACTTTCAAGATCATTTAAAGGGCAAATACATTTTTTTCGATAAAACTCCATATTTTCAACATCAGAAATGGAAAAAGCGCTAAATTTTACATTCAGATATGAATATAAGTGACCCTTCCTTTAATTTTGTGGTGGAATTTTTAGAAGGATTAACAAATAATTTAGTCAATACTTCATTTGTATCATTGCTTTTCTATAATATCAGTTACAGAGCAATTCTGAGCTAGCTACACAGTCCACCATAAAATCAAAGGGAGGGTCACTCATAACCATATCTGAATGTAAAATTTTACTCTCTTTCCTGACGCTGAAAGTATGGTGAAACAACTTATTTGACCTTCAAATGACCTTTAAAGTCAAGTTCAAAGTCAAATTTGAGGTCACCTTGAGATGCACCGTTTGATTTTCTGACACTTTTGTAGGACAAGTTTTTCTCCATCACTATTAGTTATCGAGCTATTGGATAATTTACACCAATCCATGGTATAAAAATATTTGATCTTCAAATAATCTCCAGATGCGATTTTACCCCCTATATTATTTATGTTTTTGGATAATATATATATATATATATATATATATATATATATATATATATGTGTGTGAGATGCATTAGCAGTGGTTATATCCACATTATGCTGTTGTAGTGCTGAAATCACATTCAGCAAACGTACCACTATATGCAACTCCGAATGTAAATAAAGTAAAATGCGAAACAGTAAATGCAAACTTCTCTCCATCATATCCTTTCTGTGTTAGAGGTTGCACAGTTAGAATAAATTGTTATAAAATACAATCTATCCTATTCCACCACCATCGAGATGGTGGCCTACCTGTACCACCATACCGAGAAGAAAGTCAAAGCTTACCCTCCCCGCCACAGTGAGACGGCAGAGGTACATGTTTCGTCTCTCACTAGACTCATCAGGGTACCGACATGCACCTTACTGTTTCGCATTTTACTTCATTTACATACGGAGTTGCATATAGTGGTACGTCTGCTGAATGTGATTTCAGCACTACAACAGCATAATGTGGATATAACCACTGCTAATGCCTCTCATATGGTGGTATCCGTGAAAGCCGTATAAACATATATACGCCACCGGGCGAGAGATCGGCGAAGCCGCGTTCAGTGTTGCATACTTCGTTCCGATTTGTCCTTTGCACAGCCAGGTGCATGTCGGTACCCTGATGAGTCTAGTGAGAGACGAAACATGTACCTCTGTCGTATCACTGTGGCGGGGAGGGTAAGCTTTGACCTTCTTCTCGGTATGGTGGTACAGGTAGGCCACCATCTCGATGGTGATGGAATAGGATATATTGTATTTTATAACAATTTATTCTAACTGTGCAACCTCTAACACAGAAAGGATATGATGGAGAGAAGTTTGCATTTACTGTTTCGCATTTTACTTCATATATATATATATATATATATATATATATATATATATATATATATATATATATATATATACCTTCGTATTAAATCTAAAACGCGTATTCAGAGAGATCCAGCGTAGAATTCGAAGGAAATACAATGATTCTCGTTCTTTTCAAGGTCTGAAGGAAAAAACGGCAACTTATTAAGGTAGTTCTTTATAGTTTATTTAATTTTCAAGTTTCTCACTCTCGGTATATGTATAGATGTGATTTGACTGTTGATACTTTAAAGTTCGGTATCAATAAGGTCGGCAGGTTAGTTCCGGTTAGTGAAAATTTGTTATAGAGAGCTGTTTTCTGCGAATTTCGCTCTTGATTCCTTACAATTCCACTGACGAGACCATTAGAAAGTCGAATCGTGTATGGGGGGAGAACCAGGATGAAATGCGAAAATAAACTGTATTTCCTTTCACGGTCTGATGGAGAAAAACAATAACTCTCTTGTAAAAGTAATGACACATGAATGTGCTGTCGTAAATATTAACAACCATTTGAATTTATTAACATCTTTAGTAAAAGTCAACCAATGTTATTTATCTTTAGCTAGAATGCCCAGGTTTAGAGTAAACGGGAAATGACTCATAACAAATAGAATATTATAATTCAGACTAACACGAAACGGAAACTGTTTCTATAAACCTAAACCGTATTATTCAGCAGCCAACAGGATAAACTTACGTAATATTAAGACCTCGTATATGAGCGAAAAAGAACTAAAATAATTTAACAAAATGAGGTTTTTACGAGAATAGAAAAAATATCTTTAAAAAAATGAGTATTTACTGTCGTGTATTTTTTAATTTTAAATATATTCTACAATCTACGAGTAAAAAACTTATGATATGCTTCAACCTACATGGAAAGATATTAGTTATTAAAACCTTACATAAAATGAAAAGCTGAAAAGTTCATGTCATCGATTTTTTTAAGTTACATTATCTTTCAGTTACAGACTATGTCAATAAAAAGGCAAATGACATATATAATTAGTTCCCCAAAAACGTAATGGCAAAATATAATTACTTAAAGGTTAAAGTAAGAAAGTCTTACGCCTCTGTTATTTATAATTGACTAATATCATCGAGGCATGCTGCTAACCAACTTCTCCACATAATTCAGTGATAAATATTTCCATATTTTTGCACTTAGCTGCTTTAGAGTGCATATATGTCGAAGTTGAACCACGCCTCTGTTATTTATAATTGACTGACATCATCGAGGCATGCTGCTAACCAACTTCTCCACATAATTCGGTGATAAATATTTCTATATTTCTACATTTAGCTGCTTTAGAGAGCAAATATGTTGAAGTTGAACCACGCCTCTGTTATTTATAATTGACTGACATCATCGAGGCATGCTGCTAATCAACTTCTCAACATAATTCGGTGATAAATATTTCCATATTTCTACACTTAGTTGCTTTAGAGTGCATATATGTTGAAGTTGAACCTTCATTACACTTCATACATTTTCAATAGAACTTGCATCAAGCGACGAAGAAGGCTACTCCATACTAGTAATGTTTTTTTCTCTTTTCCAGTCCTGACAAAAGCGACTATGGTGTTTTTAGGTCATTGTCTCCTTATAGTATCCATGAGTTATAAGCAGGTCCAAACCAGCATTCAGCAGACTTTATTAAATACTTTTAACTTGTATTAATTATTCTTACTCTCGTTTTGGTAATGTTTTCAGTGAAATGACACAAAAACCGAAATTCATAAAGATAGAAGCATCCCCGAAAATGCATTTGCAAAGATTTAAGAAATACTCGATTGCGCGTTCCCAATGCCGGGCGTTCCCACAGTGCCAGAAAGGAAGAAGAACAAATGCAGTAATATTTCTTTTTAATTGGTGGCGCCTAGAACCACACGATCCCAGACGCGATTGTCTGGATGTACGTAGAGTTGGGGGGTCTGAACACTGTGACATGGTAGATCTATTGTGACCCCCTACAGCTGCCCAGTAGTAAGTGTAACCTTATCTGCTAGACCAGGTTCTCCAGTCCTATTTAATTCTTAGGATGTTGGACGGCTCTAAGGTGAGTAGCTCCCCTCCTTCGATTTGGTGTGTTCCCACGAACCGCATCCTAGGGGTCTCTAGAGCACTGCACTCTGAAAAGATATGAACAGAGGTTTCGTCCTCCTCCTTACAGACTCTGCACACTTCTCTTTCTACCAGTCCGAGTTTCTTGAAGTGTTCCTTCAGGTGGCAATGCTCCTTCAGGACCCATGTCAGAACTCTGAGTTGGTTTTTACTTAAGCTTATACATTTTTTGAATTTCTTCTGGTCATATTTCCCCAGAATTATTTTTGCTTGTCTCAATCTTTGCAGCTCCGTGCAATAATTGAATCTCCTGCTTTCTTCTTCTATATTTAGTTCTTCCAGCATTACGCTGCTACTGATTCCACGGAAAGGCTCTGGCCCCAGAAATGGTATCTCAGTTCCCTTCCTCGCGAGCGTGTCTACTATTTCATTCTCCTCTATCCCGGTATGACCCCGAATCCACATAAAGGTGACTTTATTATTCTTACTACCAACGCGAATAATACTCTATGTCTAATTCTATGCTCAGCCTATTAAAGAGAGAGATTACTGTGTTCACTCTTCTTCCTCTCTCTCAGTGGTGGAATGGCCGACGCAATCTAGTATTCCCTAAATCTATGATCTATTTGAGTGTGAAATATTACCAGAGGTTTGAATGTTGCATTCTTCAAAGTCCACCATACTATTCTGAAGGTTTTTTAAACCGTTTAAAACATCGTTGGAACAACTTTTTGCAAATTTCAATTTGAATGTTTCAGTTTTCTGGAATCATCATCAACTTTTTTATTTCTAATGAGGGCTACACAACGGCAGAAAAGTAGTTTTTAGATTCGAAAATCTGCCACCAAAGCAAAGTTGTAGCTGTTTGGATGAATCTTTGCTTAAATTACTAGTGATTATCACGCACAACCGATAAAAATCAGCTCTAACTGCAATATAATATTTACTGAAAAGTTATTAGGCTTTGCCACGCTAAGAAAGGTCTATTTTTACATGTAAGTCATCTTTCTGTCTATAGTTTTAGGATTTTGAATTAACACTTCCTAAATTTTTGAATTTCTACTCTCAAAATCTATAAATATGGATTTGGGATGCCAATTCCTTTTTTTTATTCTTACATGAAAATTCATACTTTTAGGCAGCTAAATGCAAAATTTAGCTTGATAAGATAACCAGTTTTATGTTATAAGAGCTATACATAACCTTAAAGAAATGTTCACAAAAATATAATCTTAAATCTTCATGTTTTAATGTCGAGAAGATCTATTTTACATTCGCAACATACTGATTCGAACACACACTTTAGAATCTGGATGCATACATTATTAGTTCAAGTTATATTTATATTATATTATACAGAGTGCAACAAATTTTTTTATAATTGTTCGCCAAGTAAATATTAAACTTAAATATATAAAAGGAATAAAGGGAATGAATTATGCAACAGTTGTCTTTTGGGTAAGAAACTATAACTATTTCAAATAATTTTTAGAAGTCTATATTTGATATCAACTGCTCGCTCAGTAATGAAAATAAATAAAGTTTATATAAGTTAAATTATATAGTTTGAAATGCCCTAATAGCAAGCTAAAATTATTTCTAATGCACTACCCACACATTCCCGAGGCGCTAATATTTTATATGTGTATATATTAACAAAACCTTTGAATCAAATTACCGTAAATAGTGCATATATTTCTAATTAAATAATGTGTTAATATGATTTCATAACAGATTATACATATATGTTATACTATTTTTACTAAATCTCTAAATTAATTTATTTCATTAAGGATTTTATGAACATTACATACCCATTTATTGTTAGTTATAGTCAACAAAAAATAGTTATATATATATATATATATATATATATATATATATATATAATCGAACATTTTCGGGCATCCCGTGTATGCGCTCAGGACTGTAAGGCAGCTAACGTTTCAGTGAAATCTCATTCACCATTTTCAAAGCTCACTGTATGGCGGACACGAGCGAACAGACGCCTGCGACTCGGGTTCTGTCGGTCCCGTGTGTACGTCGGATGCGTTGGTTTTCCGAATGGTTCTAGCCAATCAGGTTGCGAGACCTGCTGCGCGTCATCGGCCCTGTTGTCAGTGTTTGGGGTTGCGTTGCCAAGTTACTAAGTGGTACTGGTTGATGTTTTGTAAACAGATTTTTTCAAGTATTAAGCACTCGCAGGCTATCATCTCTGCTATTTAAGTTGTTGGGGCCTCTTTGCAATTTCAATGGCTTCCCTTATAACTCTTGTGGACAAGTTTTCACATTTCGATAGAATTTTTGTTCCTGAGAAATTTATCTTATGTCCACTGTTGGGCCAGAGCAGAAGAAGTTGTTTTTTGCTTGACAGCGTTTATATGTTTGTCTCTTCTGGCGCTTATTTTACGGTTGGTTTGGTCTACGTAAGATGAGCTGCATCCTCCGCATGGAATTTCGTACACTTCCTGGTTTTCTAGAGGGATTCTTTCTTTAGGTGTTGGCAATAGATCTTTTACTTTACTATCTGTGGTGAAAATGGTTCATTTTTCAGTACATCATTTTAATTAAAATATAAAAAACAAAGTTTACTAAGTTTGGAATGTCAATGTAACGTTTCGGATGGAACTTCCCTGGTATTTTTCAAACATTATACATTCAAATACTGCAAAAAATATTACGTTTGAACACCCTGCTATTATAGATATTAATTAAAAATTAATCCTACCTTAATTTGAACACTCACAACACCAAAATAATAAAACAAACGGAGACAGAACAAACACAAACGTTTTAAAATAATAAATTATACTGAACTGGTATGCCGGAATTTTTTTTATAGTGTGTTTACTTTATATATATATATATATATATATATATATATATATATATATATATATATATATATATATATATATATATATATAATTTTAAAAATACGCCGTGTCTAATATTTTTCTGATATTTAGTATCATGGTCCCAAAAATCTCTTGAAAGATGCCTGTTTGACAGTCTAATATTGACATTTTGCAAATTCAGCTATTTTTTCTGCAACTGGCTGGACTTGCAGTCGTGTAGAATTGTTAAGTACCAAACTCATTAATGATCTGTGTTCTATTTTATTTGATTTGATTAATCTACACCAAAATCAGGTAACTATATCCAATATGAACAAATTAACCTCCAAAATTTGAAGGATCAGTAAAAGTTTCTTTTTGTTTGAGATGCCAGCTTTATTAAATTTTTTATTTATTTTCTCAGTTGTCTTCAAAATTTATCCTTTTCTTTAAGATTCCTTTTATTCTTGAAGTTCAGCATTTTCTTCAAAGTAGTAGCTACATGGTCACTTCAACCTAGTAGGTATATTTTTCTAAATATATTAGATCCGTTCTTAACAGAAATGATATATAATTTTCCGGTTACATTTACCAACTACATAGAAGATAAATTCATAGAAATATGTTTATGCTGTTTTCAGGCTTATTTCTTTTACCCGAGACCATTTATTGGTGACTGTAGTCCGAGAACAAGTACCTACAAACAGATAAGTAGCTGAATTGTTTGAATTTAAAAAAAAAGGTAATATCAATATAATGTGAAGGAAATTGAAATTTTCGTCGACAAATAAGGTCACTTTTGGTTCATATTAAACTTGATAGTTGAGTACACGTACCTGTAGAGACTAAGCCTTCCTGGAATTATCATTTTATCAATTTTTTGCGCTACAGATGGTCCCTTTAATTTGGTTTTTCGATAGGAGTAACTTCAGGAAGTGCTGTTTTGCATTTTGCAGCAAGTATATCATTAAACTCCGCCCATTTATAATTGCCACGACAATAAAAGCTAGCTGACTCCGGCACTGTGAATTTTTCAAACAATGAAAATTAATAATTTTACATATTCCATTTAATCCACTACTACTGCCAAAGTAATAAATTTTTGTGAAATTTCAACATAATAAACTAGGTATAAGTCAAGAAAAAAAGTAATGTTAGTGGTACAGTGATAATGTGATATTGGAACATAGGTCACTATAATATATTTTTAAATGATCTAATATAATCTACAATAAAAGTTAATAGGTTTTTGAAATTATGTGAAGTAAATGAAAATAATTCAATATTCACCAATTTATACTATAATCAGCTAAAATAAAACCTTTCTTCATAGAGCTTTTCATAAGTAACTTCTTTAATAATAATCTAAAAGATTAATTATTACAATAATAAGAGCTACCTAATTCGAAACATTTACCAAGCTACATAAATTTGTTCATATTTCCACTATTAACCCCTTTTAATTGCCTGACTTTAGTAACCAGTTTTTAATGATAAATGGCACTAGGGCAGCCGTTTATATTTCGGGAATAACAAATAAAAACAAATATTTATCAATGCAAATAGTTTTATTGTTTTTAAAATATTCTTCATGATGACGAATACACTTTTGCATTCGAAATATATTTTTGCCAGTGTGAAAATGGTATCCACAAAATATGATTTTCGAAAGTATCAACTGCATATTCTGGCGTGAAATATCGTTGTTCATTTTTCATGTACGGGAACAAAAAGAAATCATTGGGTGCCAAATCAGTACTGTTCGACCGATGGCCCATAATTCCAAGTTTTGAGTGCTCAAAAAGTCACTTGTTTGAGCATATGTATTAGAGCTCACATTGTTGTGGTAGAGAATAATCCGTTGTATCCGACTGATTTCCCTCAGTTCACTGAAAACTTTCAGCAAACAAATTGTTGTGACCGTTTTACGATTCTCTAAATTCATGGTTGCCACATTGCCAGTTTTTCCGAAATAATAGGAAACCGTTCTCTTCATGCGCGAGCAACTTTTGTTGGATTTGGCTGATAATGTATGATTCATAGGGTGGACTGCATTTACTTCAGGATTCACATGCATAGATCAAAGACTCGTTACTGGCCATGATCTTATAAATGTTGTACCAATTGACACGAATCGCTTTTTAAGCGATTGTAAAATTCTTCACGGCCAAATATTAAGGGAATATAATATAATATACGTTGGTGTTCACGGCATGTCACACAACGATCTTGCACTATCAGTTCAAGCATAGCATCGATATTTTCTTGAACTAGAACCGATTTTAGACGACCTCTACATGACTCATCCGCGAGCGAACGACGACCACGATTAAATTCACTCAACCAACGTCAAACCGTGTTTCATCGCCATATAAAGAATTTAATTCATCGATGCACATTTGCTGAGATAAATAATATAAAGAAGTAGATTTATTTGTCAAATATTATTTTTTTTTGTATATCTTATTCGTAGTTAACCATTTTGTTCGTTACTATTATAATATCAATAGGGTCACTCAAAGATTGCGAAAAATTCTAAAATTATTTTGAAATTAATGAACAGATTATATTTACCTATAAGAAAAAAAAACAACAAAAATGTTTTAATCTTAGACAAAAAAGATTCCTTTGTCTAATATTTGGATAGCTTGATTAACAAAAGCTACAATTGATACCACAAACAAACAGTATGTCTAGACGGTATAAAAAAAAACAATAGTTTTTCAATTAACAAACCAATGTTCTTTAGTCAGATAAAACTAGCAAGAAGCTACAATATACAAAAATTTCTACAAAACGTTATCAGGTATATAACCATATTAAAGAAAATCTTAGAAACATTTCTAATAACTATTCAAAATTTGCGCCGTATACTAATAAAATATTACAAAATTTAACCACAAATTTTAGTTTCAAAATATTTGAATCAGATCTTGAGTCCTACTTTTTTTGATGACAAAGGTCATTTGCTACCTAATTTTGTGGGCTGAATCTAAACTCACTAACCAGAATTATCTACCACCTGAATTCGAATGCACATATTTTGTGACCAACCTGAGACCCACAACCTACCGGGTGCAAAAAGCACCATGACAGATTAAAAGTATTTAGAGAATCACCTGAGATTCCTTTATAAAATTTTGGTTGTGTAAGATATTAATTTGACTCCTTCAAATATTTTTGAAGATGTAATGTTGCTAACCAATATGAAAGTCCAGATTTTAGATAGGACACCAATCATATTGTTGTTTTTTAATATTTTGTAGAATATCCTAGACATATTTTTATGACATATCCTATTCTTTTCTCTGATTTTTTTTATGGATATTATTTATTTTTCAATTTCCGGGAGATATACAAAATTATATCGTTCTTGACACTAAAACTAAAAATCTAAAAATTTTGCAACAGTTTCTCAGAAGATAAATGCGTTATTAATTTCGTTCTATACCGAAATAAAATTATACAGGGTGGGTATAAAGGTAACGCAAATCTTGTTTAAAAAATATCGGAAAAACGATTTTTTTATGGAACATCCAGTATTTGTTAGCTGTAGGGAATAAAAAATTGAATTACTTATCAAAATATGTACCAAGTTTCTATACCAATCTACAATGCTTTTGAAATTATAACATATTTTAATGAAAATGTAAATATTATTAATGTATTTAAAATAACTTTATCATTTATTAGGAACATTTAAAAAAATAAAGACGTAAAAAGAATAATCAGTAGATAAACTGGTAAAAAATTCTTCCTTAAACGGTCAAACATTTGAATACTGATAGCATGACATGGTTAGTTGTTGGTGCTTGTGCCTGCAATCTAAAGACATAAGTGTTTCTTTTACCCGATTTCGTAGTTCTTGTTCAGTATCGATAGGAGTTTTGTAAACAAGTTCTTTTACTCTACTTCAAAGATAAAAATCTAGAGAGGTAAGATCCGTTAACCTAGAAGGTCAACTCCATGATCCTAATCAACAAATTTACCCGTCGTCAAACACTCTCTAACGATATCATTCACACAGAAAGCTGGTGCACCATCTAATTGATATCAGCAATCGCACAGTAACTCCAAAGGTAATTCGTCACGGAAATCGATTACTGCTGTCCGTAATATTCCCAAATATTTTTCAGAGTTTACATTCTCATTATAAAACTGAAATTCGATTTTGGCAAAGATCATAAGGCAGAATTCGTTAAATTCAAATTTGTACTGAGAACCTTTCTCTCTCTCTCTCTCTCTCTCTCTCACACACACACACACACACACATAATACACGCATTTTCTTTAACAGAATAATGTGAGTTTTTTCTATTAAATCTACCTTCATCTTAAAATTTACTGTCAATAATTTAATTGGGATCCTGTGTACATATTAGGATGATTTAACACAATTATATGCATTCTGGCGAGTAAATGGGTCGCAAATTTATACACATGTATTCTATGTTTAAATAAAATTCTGTCAGACTTAAATGCTACCTCTTTCAGCCGTATAGATTGAAGCATGTGAAAACGAAAAAATATGCCACAACATTTATTTCATTTTCTTCTCTACCTGTTGCGGGACTAACCTAAATACTTAGCACCGTAACAGTAACTGGTAAAACTATTCTCTATTTTCTTAAATTTATTCTTGTTCATTGAAATGGAGTCTGGATAAAATTTTTTGAAGTTCTTGCGTGTCCTGAATATAATTTTGTTAACAGAATTTGACAAACTTTTTTATTCACCATGTATAATTTAATTTCAATATTGAAGAAAACTAATAACGCATTTGTCTTCTAGAAAGTTGTTGCAAAGATTTCAAATTTTTAGTAGCAGTGTCAAGAGAGATATGACTTTTTACAATGAAACCGTTTTTACTCCCGAAAATAACAAAATAATTAAGGTAGAAGGTATAGAATATGTCATAGAAAATATGCTCAAGATCTTTCACATAATACAAAGACACAATAATATATATCCTATTTAAAATTTGAACTTTGATATTAATTAGTGATAGATCTGGCAACATCTCATCCTTAAAAATATTTTAAGGGGTCCGAATACTATATGTTATAATCACAACCAAAATTTTAAAAATATATCTCAAAGGGTTTCTGAAATAATTCTAACACAGAAATTTGGCGCACCTAGGTTTTTTCTTAGGTTTTATGATTGATTTTCGTAGATATTTACGTGTAGAATTTAAATATGTTTACCAACATGTTCTGGTCTTTGAGATATTGAAGCTCAAATGTACCGAAAGATGGCCATTTTGTCACCTTAAGATTAGAATTACGTAGGGAATGATCCTTATCATGAAAAAAGAATGTCCTCTCCGTAGATAATGTTTTTGTATATGGGTTAAAGAAATGATCATTTGTTCTAGAAATTTACTACCAATGAATTTTTCATGGGAACTTAAACTTGAAATTCACCTTGGTGAAACTTTACGCATATCTAGTTTTTCGAATAAAATTGACAAAATTACTCCGGAAAGGCAACATTGGCTTGAATGGTTCGATTACATTATATTAAGGAAGTTGCTGCGATGGTGCCATATCACTTTGGACGAAATTTGTGTAGTAAAATCCAAGATGGCGCTAGTAATATGACAGAAAAAAAATTAATTTTGTTCGATTTTCTCCAAAATTGGTATGATGGGGTTTTCAGAGTCGCACATAACGAATCTGAAATTATTTTAAAAAATTTAAATGTAGCAGATCCAATATGGAGGATTAAAAATTTTACATCTCTCAATTTTGCCCAAAATCGATATTAGAGGATTTTTGGGAGTGTCAATTACGAATTTAAAATTATTTTTGAAAAATTCAATATACTGGATCTAATATGGTGTCCTACAAATTTTAAATTTCTCGATTTTTTCCGAAATTGGCTTTGGGGGTTCTTAAGGGTGTAAATTACGAATTCAAAATCATTTTTTAAAGATTCAATATGGCGAAATGCCGAACCAAAAATTTTACATTTTCCGATTTTGTTCAAAATTGGTACTGGGGGATTTCGAGGGTGGATTAAATCAAGAGGTTAGAATTATTTTTTTTTAATTTAACCTGGCGGACCAATATTAGGGGGTTTTCGGGGTCGTAGGTTACGAATTTGGAGCTAATTTTTTACAACTTAATAATCTTGATGTTGGAGGCTTCTTGGGGCGTATACAAACTTAATATGCAGGATAAAATATGTTGGACTAAAAAATTTACGTCCTAAGTTTTTTGAATATCGGTATTGGGAGGTTTTGGGGTCCACATTGCTAATCCAAAATTAATTTAAATTCATGATAGCGTATTTAATTTGGCAGATTCAATATTTGTTTGATACAATTTCATTCAAATCTGTTATTTGGAGAATTCTCAGAATCAAAGAAATTTTTGATCGTTCATTTTAGAGTAGTTTACAACTTTGGATAAAATGAATACTCTTTTGAGAACTTAGAATCATTGCGAGATACACTAATCTCGCTTAGTACTTAGTTGAAGTAATTTATGGACATCAGAACGAATTCAAAACAGAAATTGGAAAAAAAATATATATAAAAAGTCGGCGCCAAATTATTTCTAAATAAAACAAATAACTACTAACACGAGACATATACAAACTACGGTAAGAAAGCAATAAAAAGTATTTTTTGATGTATTTATGCAAATCACATTTTGTAAGGTATGAGTTTGGCGCCGACTTCACAAATTTCATTTTTATATAAAAACTTATATTGTTATTTTTCGCTTTTAGCGCATTTTAGAAGTTTTTTTATAAAAAATTTATCATGGTGGTGAATATTTTCATGAAAATTAGGTAACACTGCGATTGTACCACATTCATAAAACTAATTTTTTGTTGCAATCACAAAATGATGAACGCTACTATACAAAGCACAGTCGGTTGTTTCTATCAGGTTGGTAGATAGTCTTTCTAGTATCTCTTTTAAACCTTAAACTAAATAAAATTCCGTTATATAATTTTTATATAAAAGCAGAAGTTTAAAATAAGTAATCGATTTTAAAAGGCTCATAATATTTTCAAAAAGTAACTTTCTTATATAGTCTGACCTTTACTAATTTTATTTGTCCTCATTAACTTACAGAATATTTAACAGTTCATCTAAGTAAAGTAACTTATTTGTATATCTTTTAAATCGAAACTTTTAAAGTTAAGAAGACAAAAACTAGTAAAAGTGGCACAAAATGAGAAGCAATGAAATTAGAAACTTTGTATTTTTAAAAGTTGAATAATTTTTCTTAATTAATTATGTTTGCTTTGTGGGATGGGGTGGCTCGAGGCCAGAATAGGGACAAGAAAATGGCTTCGTGAAAATGACACAGGCGGTTCGCCGCATTGTAGCTCTGGTGTCATCGGCAGAAATCGTGGTAGACAACCGCAGGGCTGGATTAAAGTTACAAGTCTTAGGGCTATTACCACCACTAAGTTAGACGTGTCGAAAGAACAAAGTTTACCATTTTAACCATTACGCTGTTATTTTATATAAAATAATAAGCATGCTTGTCGAGTATCAAATATACTTTAAGCTTGTACATTTTATACTTGTTAAGTATTAAATGTAATTTGAATTTGTATATTATATATTTGTTGAATATTAAATATATTCTGGAACTGTATTGTCTTTGTGATACACAACTGACTTACACAAAAAATTCTTAGATCTATTGAGTAGTGACTTTCACACATTTCTAATCTTTACATTAATGAGGCCCTAAATTTATACAAGAAAAACTTCGACTTTTCTTTTCCCTAGAGGTATATACTTGTTACAGATAAATATGTTTCCAGACTTTCTTGAATTTACATCGATCAAAAAAAAAGTTTACTTTTTTACTGCTGTAACTAGAGTCCCAAAGAGAAACATCAATTCTAGCATAGGAGTAGTTATAAAGTCCGATTCCGCTTCGATAGCCAATAGATATAGACGTGCGCGAAAAGTGTGGAAAAGATTAATTGTAAAATGATGTCTAAACCTTTAACCCACTCGTGTTTAAAGTTGTTGATCGTAAGATCCCTATTACCGATTTAGAGAGAGATAGATACGTTGACACGTTTACTTAAAACCACTTGAAAAATTAATTTCTTTGTTATAAATAGAACAGAAGAAAAAAGTGAGAGAAAGTCTAAATATTAATAAGGGTGGATTCGCAGTGAGACAGTTTGAAAACTTGTAGTCCCATGCTTTAGCGTGTTAAAGCTGTATAAATAAATTGAACACATAGGTGTAGTTATAAAATCCGATTCCGCTTAGATAGCCAGTAGATATAGGCGCGCGCGAAAAATGTGGAAAAGATTAATTGTAAAATGACGTCTACACCTTTAACCCACTCGGGTTTAAAGTTGTTGATCGTAAGATCGCTATTACCAATTTAGAGAGAGATAGATACGTTGACACGTTTACTTAAAAACACTTGAAAAATTAATTTCTTTGTTATAAATAGAACAGAAGAAAAAGTGAGAGAAAGTCTAAATATTAATAAGGGTGGATTCGCAGTGAGATAGTTTGAAAACTTGTAGTCCCATGCTTTAGCGTGTTAAAGCTGTATAAATAAATTGAAGACATAGGTGTAGTTATAAAATCCGATTCCGCTTAGATAGCCAGTAGATATAGGCGCGCGCGAAAAATGTGGAAAAGATTAATTGTAAAATGACGTCTACACCTTTAACCCACTCGGGTTTAAAGTTGTTGATCGTAAGATCGCTATTACCAATTTAGAGAGGGATAGATACTTTGACACGTTTACTTAAAACCACTTAAAAAATTAATTTCTTTGTTACAAATAGAACAGAAGAAAAAAGTGAGAGAAAGTCTAAATATTAATAAACGTGGATTCGCAGTGAGACAGTTTGAAAACTTGTAGTCCCATGCTTTAGCGTGTTAAATCTGTATAAATAAATTGAAGACTTACTTCATAAACGTTAAATATTTTCACTCGTTTACGGGATAGCACATACATCAGAAAATTTCTTAAGACGTTTTAACAAGGATGCATGTACAAAAAAGGCGATTTATGTTGTTACAGGGACTACTAAGCTATGACATTTAGCTTAGCAGTCTTCGTATGCCTTGTACTGCCCCTAAAGGAATTATGCAGACACACCAGATATTTCACAAAGTGGAGCAGTAATTCAACGATAGAAGAATTTGAGCTATTTCAGACATGCCTACCACCAACGTTTATTGCAAGCTTGCTGATGTCGAGATCTACTTTAAAAAAATATAGCATTAATTTTCTTCAATCTGTGCACATCTCAATTGGTTCTGGATCAGTACTTACAAGATGAACGTGACATGCGGAAACCTGAAGTTATCTATCTCAAACAGATGAGATGAAATCATGTAGGAAGCATAGATAAAAAGCAGCTTTTATTACATTTGACGAATGATAATGATAATGATAATGGTGATTGGGGATTTTTTTAATGTGAAATTCTACTAGATTATTGTAACAACAAGCAAATATTTATTTTAGATATTTAAAATGATTTAAAATTTAGTGTTATAGGTCGTGGTGCTTGATATTCATAATTCATAAATTACGAGATAAGCAAGCTATCAATAGCCCTACAAATTGAAAGTCAATGATTGATAGTTATGAATGAATGAATGAAAAAGAGGGTGGTGATACTAGATCATCGATACCTAGGCCTCCATTGGGTCCTTTACATCCCACTATGGCTGCAGGTTATTCGAGGCCGATCGCCTTTGCGAATCCAAGCAGCCTCTTTAGTTGAACTTGCCTAACTGCTTCCGGTAACGAAATTGTATCTCCGAAATATCTCTGTCTCAGTCCGTTGAGTGCTGGGTACTCCCTGAGAACATGGTCAACAGTTTCATCCTCCTCCAAATATTATCTGCACGTCGGGTCGTCTTCGACACCGATTCTATGTATATGGCCTCTAAGGTGACAATGTCCTGTCAACAATCCCACCACAATTCGCAGCTCTTTCCTTCCCAGCAACGCTTTTAATCCCCTTTTGCCAATAGCAATTGGGAAGGTAGTATTGGTTGGGGTCCATACGGTTCAGTTGCCGAACCGTCTGTTTCCTCATTCCCGTGTATGCCCGAGTTACCCGGGACCCATACGAGTCTGACTGTGCAGCCGTTCTTTGTCATACCATTTAGTTCGTCCTTGCACTCGGGCACCAGTCGCAAAGTTACGCCACTGGGCTTCAGTGCCAGTATCGCAGCCTTACTGTCTGAGCAGATATTGAATACCCTATTCCTGTCTATATCCGTCTCACAGAGTTGGCCACACTGCAGAAGAGCATAAATTTCCGCTGTTAAGATTGTCGCACCTTGTCCGAGAGAGTAGTACTCTCTGACTCCTGTGCTCCTGCCCAATACTCCTGCTCCGGCTCTTTCATCTTGTCGAGATTCATCAGTATACCACCAGAATCCATCTTTCGGAAGATTTTGTTCTCCCTCCCAATCCTCTGTACTTGGTAGAAATATCTCCACTGAAAGGTTTGGTTGATTGATAGTTAAAAAGTAAAAAAAAATTTCTTGTCGCCATTTACAAAAACGATACTTGTCTACCACACTATAAAAATTTACTTTACCACTAACAAAATTAACTTATTTATTAAACTAAACTCTAGACCTTTTAGATAACTGTTTAAGAATGAAGAAAAATGCTGCATAGTGCGACTTACCGAAATTGGTATTTCTGGAAAAGTTTAAATATGATATTCCAAAATTATTTTGAAGGATATTCATGGTGTTTTATGTCACTAAATTCTTCAATTCTTTTACAAACTTTTCATGTATTAAAACTATTACAAAGTTACAAAAAAACTATTACTAAGTGCTATCCAATTTCATTGCAGTATAAAACACAAAACCCGTTGAGATCTGGTACTGTCATATCAAAGCGAACAGCACGATCCGCAACCCTTTTAACGAAATAATATCTTGCTCGGCGCATTCACCAAAATTTGCATTAATAAAATTCTGCAAATATTTCACAAATTAGGCGACTAAATAAAAAATATTGTATGCATATTTAATTGTAGTTTTAAAGACATATTCATTGGTACCCTATTCGATTGGATAAACAAAAAAAGCCCAATTACTTTTTTCACAGTATTTTTTTTTATATTTCATAAATTAATTGACGTAACTTACCCGTAATAATTTTCATTCTATATATTTAGTAAGAGCTAATATACCAGTTTTTTTCATATTTCTAAAATTTGCTGTTAGACCGTTAGAAGACGGGGGCATAAAAAGCCATTGTGGAGATTTCCATTTCGCGAACAAAGCGACTAAATAAAAAATGTAACATAAGGCTTTTATTTGTATATTTCAAGACCTATCCAATGATACCCCACTTTATGGGCAAGTACTCTAAATTTTTTTCTAGTTTCTCTTCAGATCTCTCTTTGGGTTACCGGAACGCATGTGCCTACAAAATTTATAAGTTATAAGGCTGTGACATACAGACGGACGAACATGACGAAACTATAAGAGTTCCCACAGAACCTTCAAAACGAAAAATGGGAACATTCTAATTAATATTAGGAAAACGATTGTTCCAGACATGAAAAACCACAATGAAAAGAAAGCCATTAGGTACTATTAGCATACTACCCCTGCCTAAATTGCATTTTGTGGATACCTGTATCTCGTAAACTAGTAAGATATTATTCAGTTATGTTCTGAGAAAACAAGGATTTTATAAATATTATACAATTTTTTTTACCAAAAAGAAATTAGATTTAGCCTAAATATGTATTTTCTTTTATATATTCACTTTTCAAAATATTCTAACACATTTATATGTATAGCATTTTCCTTTAATTAATATTTTGTAAATTTCATTTTTTTGCCTGCAACACCAATAATTTTTAAGTCAATTCCTGGACGGTTTTATGAACTTTACGAAATGTCTTGGCGGGGGCGTGTTTACTTTTAGTGTTATTTTTAGTTGTACAGAAAAATTTTGAATTTTCTTTTTTTGACAATGTTTACAAACATTTTGAGAAAATTTTCTTTTTTCCTTCATAATATTACACATTAATGATTTATAATTAAAACCCATATTTTGAGTGCAAATTTTTCTCGAATATCTACTATCTACAAGATCAATTTCCGATCCATCAAAAATTATCCAATTTTAAGTGTTTATCAGCTCCTATACTCAAATATACGTAAAATCTAGATTAGTCTTTGTTAATAGATATATTTGATGATAAATGTTAATTAAATGTTTGTCCTGTAGACAACAGGATAAAGCTGGATTACAGGAATACACGGAAGGTAAATTACATATTACGAAACATATGGTTATTGTATTATCAGTTAAATATCTCTTAACTCCAACTAAAAAATGCTGATGGTGTTACTAAAAAGACCAGACGATTAAAAAAGTATATAATGAGGTTTTTAATTAAATAAAACCTTTAGTTTGCCCTAAATAAACTGTAATGAAAAAATGTAAAATATTTGTAGTAGAAAACGGTCAGTGAATATTTTGTTTGTTGTATAGTTTCCCGTTTCTTAGTTAATTAAGTTTAATGTTATTTATTTCTATTTTAAAGTTATAACATAGTTCGCATATTCTCGGCAACTTATTGGGCAAAGCGGGCACGCTTTGTTGTGCTGCAAGTATGAAGAATCTAGCTGCTAAATTAATCTTAACTGCCGGGTATTCATTTATGCAGAGGGTTGGATCGTTATGCTTTTTCTTGCCATGGACTTCTTTAATGGATATGCAACCGTTTATATAGTCAGTATAGACTTCATAAAACAGTAGCGGAGTAATAAATATTTTTTTAATTACTATTTATTCATTAAATAAAATTTTTATAAAAAAATTGAACCGACTTTTTATATGAAATTGAACTTTTTGAAGTCGGCGGCAAACTAATACCTGACAAAATGTGATTCGCATAAACAGATTAAAAATACTTAATTTGTAATTGCTTTCTTACCATAATTTGTATATATTTCTAGTTATTTATTTCATTTACAAATAATTTGGCGCCAACTTTTAGCGCACTTTTAAAAGTAAGTTCAATTTTTTTATAAAAATTGTATTTTTCTATTTTTAGTTTTAGAATTCATTATGATATCCATAAATTATTTGAACTAAGTACTAATCCAGATTAGTGTACCTCGCAATGACTCCAAGGTGGCAAAAAAGTACCCATTTTATCCAGACTTGTAAATCACCCTAAAATGAACCACTTTTGTTCTTAGAGTTCTCCAAATACCAGTAGAAGTGTGTCAAACACACATTTAGTCTGTCATAGTAAATCGACTATCTTAAATTTCAAATTCATTTTAGATTGGTAATATAGGCTCCAAAACCTTCCAATATCGATTTTTAAAGAACCACACAATATCATTTTTAGACAAAATCGGAATATGTAGAATTTTCTGTCATTCGTATTGTATCTTATCAACCTAATAGTTATAAAAAATTAACTTCATACTCATAATATACGACCTCGAAAACCCCCTAATACCAAATCTGCAAAAATGCAAATAAGATAAATTTTTCAACCCACCATATTGCATCCGCTATATTGAATTTCAATAAAATTACTTTAAGTCTTAATCTAATCTAAATCTAAACCCTTCAAAGCCCTCTAGTACCAATTTTGGATGATATTCGGAAATTTAAAATTTCTCAACATAGTCTCCTTTTAGCTCAATACACTTGACCCAGTGATGCTCCAACTTCTCTAACCCGTCTGAAAAATACGTTTTCTGTAGGTCTGCAAAGTAGGCCTCCGTGGCGGCGATAACCTCCTCATTCGACTCAAATTTCTGCCCGGCGAGTGACTTTTTCAAGTTTGGAACCAAAAAGTAGTCGCACGGGGCCAAATCTGGAGAATACGGCGGATGGGGCAGCAGTTTGTAGCACAATTCGAACAAATTAGCGGTGGCGACGGCGGAGGTGTGAGTCGATGCGTTTTCATGGCAGAAGGGCACTTTTCTCTTCGCCAAATGGGGCCGTTTTCTTTGCAATTCGGCATCGAATCGGCGCAATAATTCGGCATAGTGGAGCCCTGTGATTGTTTCGCCCTTCTTCAGGTAGTCGATGTAGATCACACCGTGTGAATCCCAGAAAACAGTGGCCATCACCTTTCCGGCAGATAAGACAGTCTTTGTCTTCTTCGGAGCACGTTCGCCGAGTGAAGTCCACTGTTTCGACTGTTCCTTGGTCTCTGGTGTGTACCAGTGGATCCATGTTTCTCGACGGTCACGAAACGACGCAGAAACTCCTTCGGATTGCGCTTAAACAGCGTCAAACACTGCTCTGAAGTGGTCTCACGGTTGCGCTTGTTGTTCGGAGTGAGCAAACGCGGCCCCCATCGCGCCGACAGTTTTCTCATGCCCGAAATTTCATGCAGGATATGACCAACGTGGTCTTTTGAGAAGCCTACTGTCTCAGCTATCTCGCGCACCTTCAATCGGCGGTCTGCCAATACGAGATCGTGGATTTTTGTCACGTTATCCTCCGTGGTAGCCGTTTTCGGAGCACCTGGGCGTGGCTCATCAAAAACCGATGTGCGACCACGTTGAAACTCGTTAAACCAATTTTTGACGATCGCCATCGAAGGAGAAGAGTCACCGTACACCGCATCCAAGCGCTCTTTGATTTCGCTGCGCCATTTCCCTTCCAAAAACAAGAATCGAATCACCGACCGATATTCCTCTTTTTCCATTTTTCTAAAATCCGCGGACACGCCCGCTTCCACGCGCGGTCAAAACAAAACTGCGAGTCTGATCCGACTGAAATTTTGACAGTAGCCTTCTACGAGAATGTACTACACAATAATAAATTTTTCTTGCGATAGTGGCGCCATCGGGCGGTGAGACTAAGTACTTACCGGACCGCCCTCGTATATAAGAATCATAAACTTGTTTCAAAGCCTATGCTAATGTATAATTCTCTTATTAAAGGCTCCATAGGTCACTTAACCTTCTTATTTCAAGATACAGTATTTCATATTTGCTTTTCGCATCCAAGATAAAGTTTTCAATAAAAAGAAAAGTTTGTTTTTAACTTTAAGTTAATGATCTACAATTTTTATTTAAAAATCCTCCGTGTCTATGCAGTACATAAATAATAAGTTCTCAGCTATCTCTAGAGACTGTCTGATTCCAAAATTTCTCGAAGCCCATTCAGGAATAATTTAGAGAAACAATCAACCATTGAATGGACGAATCTATATTTCAAAAGAAATGTCTTTAATGGATCTAATCAGCTTTATTTAAATTTCGTTGTCTTTGAAAGATTATTTATTTACAGTGAAACAATAAATACATATATATATATATATATATATATATATATATATATATATATATATATATATATATATATATATATATATATATATATATATATATATATATATATATATATATATATATAAGGTTATCATAGATCACCAGAAAAATTTCTGAATCAAAAGTTATATATTTTAGTTCAGCAAACACTAAAAATCTAAAATGCGTTATATTTATTCATTTAGAGAAATGAACATATTGTTTTGGATATTTTAGTAAACATGTAATCAGTTTTATTGTTTTGTTACAGCCTTGGCTGTAGCAACGAACATTTAATATGAATGATAAAACACGATGAGGAAAGTTTTCAGTTCTAGGTTTTTTCGAAAACTCAGGAACTATTATTGACCTGATAAAGTAATAACTCAGTTTAAAATAATTAACAGTTATAATCTCTACTAGAACCAAAGGACTCCGTACTAAACTAATGGAAAAAGCTAATCGGGCCAAATTGCGGGAGAAAGTAATTCCTTTGGTGCTGAACAAAAACTCTCATAGATACAATCCCGAAAAATGAACCGTTTTCGAAATACAAGGGGATGTAAACTTGAAAATCCCTCTGCAATGAAAAAGATCGCTGGTGGCAAGTAAATGTTCTAAAAGTATTTATACATACATATCTCCAAAAAGCTAACTTAGGTTATGTACGCGTGGTATATCAACCCCGCAAAATCGGACTTCATCGCCTAAAATGCCCTTGGAATCAAGCTCATTTTTAAACAACCGAACAATACATATATATATATATATATATATATATATATATATATATATATATATATATATATAAAGAACGTTTTTTAAAAAAAATTATAATCTTTTTTCTTATTTATTTGCTGTTATAAAAAGTAATATATCCACATCAATTGCAGACCAGGTTCTAATAACTGAATTTATTTTTAACATTCGAACAAAGCTACTTTCAAGATATGTACTCTTTTATAGTTTTCAATATTTTAACCTGTTGTGTCATTTTATTTTAGTTTTAAACTGTTGTAAAATATGTTTTATTAATTTTAATTAACTTTAAGAAATATAAATATAATAGTTCTGTAAGATAATAGATAATTTCTGTGATACATGTTTTATTGAAAAGAAAATTTGTAGTTTTGTAAATTCGACATAGATATAAAATAACTTTGAAGAAGCTCACTATGTTAGAGCGAAACGTCAGAAAAATTGTCGTTTTTTGATTTTCAAATAAAAAACCTATACCCAAGAAAGAATTCCAGAAAGATATATATATGATGATTTTTTTGAACGGTTGATATTTATTTTTTATTTTTATTATTTTCTTGTGATTAGGTTCACACTAAAATATCTTTTTCATCGTTCTTTATTTAGAACATCTTATATATATATATATATATATATATATATATATATATATATATATATATATATATATATATATATATGTTTTAAATGTTATATTATTGTTTTAAACGTTGAATTTTAATTCTGTGTCATGGTTGCGTTTATACTATATTTATAATTCGCTTTAAATTTTAGACGATCGTTTTTGAAGATGTTCTAAATAAAGTTCGAAATGTCAAAGCGATGAAAAACATATTTTAATGTGAACCTAATCACAAGTATATCATCAGAAGAATAACAATCAATAAATGAATATATATATATATATATATATATATATATATATATATATATGAATATATATATATATATATATATATATATATATATATATATATATAATTTCACAATCTATGCATTGGGAAAAGTTATTTAATTCTCCTTACGACCGTTGAGAAAGGGGGCAGACAGTATATTCTCTGAGAATTCCACTCTGGTTCTCTCTTTATACTAGTTTCGATTACCTATTGGTCTCATCAGTGAAACTTTACAGTTCATTACTAAACCGAGAGCAAAATTTACGGAAACAACTGTCTATTTAAAATCCCCATTTCGTAAAATGTTGGCAAGGTATAACCCGCAGAACGTGATGCCGGACTGTTATCTTCAACAGCACAAACGAACATCTAAATATACCACGGAGCGGTAGGAAATTATTTAAAAATAAATAACTTCACTGTCTATGTATCTGGAAAAGTTGATGAGACCAATAGGTGGTCGAAACGAGTATGTAGAGAGTGCAATTTGCAGATAATATACTCTCTACCCCCTTACTCGATGATCGTAAGGTGAATTAAATAGCTTTACATTTTTAATTAATACAGCACAATAGGCCTATATTGGCCGCAGTGCATGTGGCTTCAGGACAGACCCATGAAGAAGAAAAATAAAATAATACAACAATGGTCACAGAAAATATAAATTATTTATTCTAAACGAGTTAACAAAAGAAATACCTAGAGTTACCAAAAAATATATTTTTAATGGAATTTAACATTTCTAGTTAATAAAATTTAACTATAATGTTCATTTATTGTTATTAAAACATGTTCGTGGATGTCTGGCATCTCAAGTTACAAAGGACGTTATTTTTTTTATAAGCACATCTATTTGTTTTGCATTGTATTTTGGATTTTTTACATAAGCACTTCTTGAACCCTTGACCTCCAAATAAGGATTATTTTTTTAATAATCCCATGTAGACTTAGCTTAATTAGTGAGAGTGTTTCGGCAAATGTAATGATAGGTATTTAAATAGCGTTTCTATGAAGCCTATCTTTTATTATGCCAACTAAAGTATCAATTGGATATAAATTATTTTTTACATTTAACACGATCCCCGTAATGTTATTTTCATCTAATGAATCTCTGCCTTAAGTACATCAATCAAAACTGTGGAATCCAGTTACAGGTCTTTAAATTTCTTCCAAGAAGTATCTTTTATCTTTTCAGCTATTCTTTTTAGGTTTTTTGATCCATATCCTTTTCCTGGGGTCCAGTAGATTCTAGTCCACAACATGCTTTTTCTTCGCTGTCAACGGCTTGCCCTTCTGATGCACTTAACGTTGCAGTGGTTTTAACTGTCAAATCAGGAGCTGAAGTAGAGTTATTAGCTGGTTCGAGATGTCTTGTTACCAATAAAAAAATTGATTGATTCAGCACAAAAATTGCGTGGTAAACGATTTTTTACGCTAGAAGAAACGGTTGATGCGTTTAAAAACATGTTTTGGGGATACCATCTTCACAGACAAATATTTATTTTTGTGTGTTATTCCCGAAGTTTAAAGAGCTACCCTTGTATTATAACCATTGTCGTATTCGCTTAAATTCTATGGAGTGGTTGAGTAGGGTAACATCTGAGAACAGGTTTGAAAGAGTTAAATTAGTTCGGATTAGTTCAGATTAGTTCAGTTAGTTAGAGCGTTCATAAATAAGTCCTAGTACTACAAGGAAAAAGCTGCAAAAAACTATTTGAATTCATTTATCCACTTAGCTATCTTGACTTAACAATTTATTTTAGTATAACGATAAATACTTCATCATAATTACAAGTATAACAAAATTAATAAAATAAATATTTAATTAAATTCAGGAAAGAAAATTCAATTGGCTTTTATTCCAATTGTGTTTATTTACGATATTTTCTTCTAAAGAATATAAATGTCAACATAAATAAAAACTTTTTATGAATAAAAATTCTTTTCAGTGCCAAAGCAATTCTGGAGCAAGTTGGCCCGATTGACCCAACAGAAAGAACAATTCACAGCCTCGGCTCGACTCCACATCGGCGAACATTTGTCAACAAGAACGGTCGGTCAAACGCGGGTTGTCCATTCGATATGTCATCATGGCAATCACACCCCGAGCGCCAATCACTCTCCCACGGCTTCGAAATTGAAAAAGCGCGAGAGTCACGTCGGCAATAAAGCCGGCAGAGCGGCCGTCGGTACGCGTTCGCTGCGTTTATCACGATAACGTTAAGGTCAAGCGGCCCGCGCCACGACCCCCTTTGATACACTTTGAATCATATCCCTATCCCCAAAAGATTAACTAGGACGGTTGCGAGCAATGGCGCCTCGTTTCGCAAAGGGCACACTGAGTGCGACAACCTTTAACGTCAGCTTGCCCACACCGATGTTTTTATATCTTTTCTTATTGAAATTTAAACCTTAGACAACAAACTATATTTATTATTTTCCTTAATCTTCATTACTTTTGATATATTCGATATCTTAAAATTTTCTGTTTTAATCATAAATTTCTTATACTTGTTACTTTTGTCATATCTAGTCTATATTTAAGTAGAATTTTTTTATTGCGTGGAGCACAAGTTTAATGATACGGTATTCCTATTATAATACTGTAGGCTTTAATAAGTTAATTTTATTTCGTTTTTAATACAGTTAAAATGGGGGTATGTTAAGTTTTGGATTTATCGATTCAAAATTTGTTTTACATGTTATTATGATAAGTTTCAACAGAAGGACTGAATCTGAAACATTTGAACATAGAAATTTATTAACTGAAAACCAAACTTTAACAAAATGCATTCTTTTCGAGATATTAGCAACCGAAATTAAATATTTTTAATTTTGATGAACACCAATATAATAAAATTTTTATTAAAAAGTTGAACCGCCTTCTAAAAAAACGCTAAAAAGCGAAAAATCACAATAGAAATTTTAATGTGGAATTGAAAGTTTGGATGTCTGCATCAAATTAATACTGGACAAAGTGTAATTCACATAAAAAGCTTGGAAAATACTTTATCTGTGCTTGCTTCTGTTAGTTGGTATTTGTTCCATTTAGCAATAATTAGGAGCCGACTTCAAAAATTCCAATTACATATAAAAATTTATATTGTTATTATTCGCTTTTTACCACTATTTTTATCAGGCGGTTATTTTTTTTTGTAAAAATTTAATTTTTTAATTTTTCGTTATGAATTCGAACGGTATCATTTAAACGAAGTACTTAGCGACATGTTGGTGTATCTCGCAATGTTTTCAAGGTCACAAAAAAGTACCCATTTCATCCAAAGTTTTAAACTATATCCTGAACAACGAAAAATTGTTTAATTTTGAGAATGTTCCAAATACCAGTTTTAAATGAAATTGGACCAAATAAATATATAATCTTCCATAGTATATCCGCTATCTTGACTTTGAAGAAATTAATTTTAGATTTGTAATCTACGTAAATTTTTTAGTACAAATATATTTTATCTAGGATTTTGAGTTTGAAGAAACTAATTTAATAACTCAATATAAATTTTGGATGAAACTGGAAATATGCAAAACTTTTAATGCGCCATCTGTCATACTTAGTTGTAAGAAATTAACTTTAGATCGATAACTCACGATCCCTAAATCTCCCCAATTCCAATTTTAGAAAAAGTGAAAAAAGCCACTGTATTGGCTCCGCTATATTGAATTTCAAAAAAAAAATTTTTTAAACTGTTAATATACATCCTCAAAAACTCCCTAGCACCAATTTGGAACAAAATCGAGATGTAAAATTTTTAATCCGTCCTACTGAATTATTTTGAAATAATTTAAAATTCGTTATGCACGGCCCCGAACACTTCCCCATACCAAGCATTTTTTTCTGTGTAGATATATATATATATATATATATATATATATATATATATATATATATATATATATATATATATATATATATATATATATATGGTGTAATTCTGGTTAAGATTTCAATTCATTGATTGGTTTTAGCTGGATATTAACAATTGAAACCCAACTCAAAGAATCCAATATATATATATATATATATATATATATATATATATATATATATATATATATATATACATAGTCGTCAAATTTAGAACCTCTTTCTTTTTAGAAATTGGTTTAAAATAGTTCAACTTTCCTTGACATGCTGAAGGGTGTTGACTAAGGAATGGTCTTTGGTTGATATTTTGGAGTCGGAATTGTTAGAGTAGAAAAAAACTAACCTCTATCGAGGGCTTTAAAATGTTCTTTTTGAAATCTAAACTTCATAAGCACCCGTTGTATGATTATATGTTATATACTGTATAAGTAGCAAAATAATGTAGATATAAATAGACCCCATAATATTAAATATAATATATGTACGTACGAAAATAAAACAAGATAAAAGCTAGAAAATACATAAAACATGAAAAAATGAACAACAAATTATAACAACAAAAAAATAAATATGTAATTAAAATCGGCCATTGATAGTATTCAGCTATTTTTCCCAATTTAAATGTGTGCTACTTTGAAGATACATTCTTATTTGTTTTCTAATTTTCGGTGGCTCTCGGTCTGACATAGTTCCACAGATAACATATTGTAGAAAATTTTACCTTTGTATATAGCGCCATTTTCATGTCACAGACAACTAAGAGAACTGCAAGTAAGGTGTTCCTTTTGTCCTGTTTCATAAGTATGGATGTCGGATCGTCTCGATGTTGTGTTTCTATTCTTATGTACAAACTTTAGACTCTCGAAATTGGTAAAAAGGCCTATCCATTGAAACTGTGGCCAGAAGGATGTGCGCTGATCCGGAGTTCCCCTAAGTATAGGAATGACTCATTTTTGCCATCCATTAAAATGGTAATGGTTGAGTATCTCCACGGCAGCAGTAATATTCCTGAGTAGTCGTGGAAATGTCGATTTATTGCTTTACTATTTTTATGATCAGGAGATCAGATGACAGTTTTTTCGCTGTAGCTGCAATATACAGATCCCATTTCAAATTGGACTACGTAATAAACTCAACAATTTATAATTATGTACCATTTGAACCAAAATATTGCTGATCTCTTTTTTTTTTCTTACTGCTATTAGTGTTAAGGTTAAGACACTTTATTTGAGCAACGTTTAAAGGCAACTATTTGCTTTCAAACCAGTTTTTAATCATTTCCATATCAGAATCAATATGCTGTAGTGTTTCTTTGTCATTACTTCTCCACGTTATAGCTGTACTACCAGCAAACAAGGTAAAGAAACCAGTTATGGGAATGATGGTATATATCAAAAATAGTGGTTTCTCCATTTTTAAACCTTGGATCATAATTTATTTGTTTTATTTGCAATTTATATCTCTTGCCAGAACCATCTATATCTTCAAAAAACAATTCTAATCCATACGTTTAATATAAATCTAAATCCATAGCGCTCCAATAAAATTCAAATTTATGTTGCTTGTTTCTTTTTAAATACTTATTACAAGAATCATTTTATCAATAAAAAGTAGGTATATTTTACTTTTATTTACCCTGTACCCAATGAAGTTCAAAAAGAGCTATAAGCAACCTATAAAATGGTTAACGGACTAATTGACAACTCAGACCTTTTATCTCTTTAACGTTTATGTTCCTGGTAGATCCTCAAAAGGGTATAAAACATTTAATATTGAATGTAACTGGATTTTTTATGCCGCTATATAAATTATGGGAAAAAATTTTAAAAACTGATATCAAAAACTAAAATTATAGCGTATTTATACTTTTTATTTTATTTATTTATTTACACTGCCCTACAGGACCAGAGTCCCTATTATTAGGCAGGAAAAAGAACAGAGTTACATAAATCCTAAAGTTACATACATAATACAGACAGTACAATAAGTATAACAGCCTATAAATCAATCACAGATAATTGTAAATAAACGATTTAACAACAGAATAATTGCAATAAAATATATCAAATTTGTCTTTCAGGCGATCATAAAAAGAATACATCGTGTATAATGGGGAGATTTGTAATACTTGGTTTCTGCAAATAGAAAAATACTGGAGATCTAGGTGTCCCTAGAACATGAAAATGAACTCTCGCGATCAAATCAGTTGCTATAACCTTGTTATTAAGCAGTTTATACAAAAAAAGTACACGAGCCTCGTTACCGCGTTTCTCCAGAATTGTGAAATTAAATCTCAGGCGTAGTAGGCAGTGGATAAAATCCATCCGATGTAAAGCTTAAGAGTGTACATGGTAATACGGATGCCAGATAACTGACCCATATTCCAATCTGCTTCGTACAAGAGAATAATATAATGAGCTTATGATCTGGAGCGACTGAAATTCATGACACTCTAGAAAGCCCAGCGTTCGGTAAGATCTCGATACTGTATCATTAATATTATTGACAAATGTGAGTCTGCAGGTCCTTAATGCAGTGCTTAGAAAAGCACCGCTGATCCCATAATCATGCAGCAGAGACATTCTACTTCTTAAGAATGACATAACATTACACTTGTCTGCGGTCAGACGCAGTTTGTTTTTAGACACCAAGCATTTAATTTCATGAGATTCAGTGGAAGGCTCAAACAATCGTCAACGAGTTAATTTTAACAAGGTAGCATTGCATATTTTATTTCATTTCCAATCTTAAAATAGTTAACAATGACCGAGTCCGAGCTGACTTGTTTCAGTTATATAAGATTTACAAGCCAGGCTTCGCACTCCCTCCAGGGGCTATTGACTCATACCAGGTACACAAAAATACCAAAAGTATGAAGCTCTGTGGGAACCCTTTCCATGTTATCGGGTCCTAGGTGACGTGGTCTGCTGTATTTCCCACGAACTTTCGGACGGTTCGCGCGGTTGCTAGGAGAGTTGCTTTCTGCATCGGTGTAACAGATGCTCAGTCCCAGTCCCTTGATGTTCAGCAGGAGGTTCTTTAGTATCACTCCAGTTGTTGAGAGTATTATGGGAATCGTCTGGACGCTGTTCATGACCCATTGTCTTCGGATTTGCACCTCCAGATCTCTGTATTTGGCGATCCTCTCGTTTTACTTTGGCCCTAGGTTGTTGTTGTTAGGTACAGCAATGTCGATTAGTGTAGTTCGCCTAGAAATTTTATCTATTAGTTCAATGTCTGGTCTATTATGAGCAACCGTTCGGTCCCAATATAACTTGAACTGGTTGTTCTCAAATATAGGCTCCGGATTCCATTTGTAATAAGGCAATTTTCCTATCTTTAGCAGGTTTAACTTTTCTGCTAACTCTTGGTGGATTATCTTAGCGGCTGAGTCGTCTCTTTCCTTATACTCGGTTGTGGCGAACGCTTGGCATCCTTCAGTTATGTGGATTGTCTCTGATGTTCGATAGCCATATCTGCACTGGTCATTTTCTATTGAGGGATCTCTAATGATAAACTTCCGATAGTTCTTCGTCGGAATAACCTGGTCTTGGATACCTAACAAGAAGCCCTCCGTTTCCGGAAACATCTATCCTGAAATCAACCAGTAGTTCGACGCTAAGTTGTCGACATTGTCCTGATTGTCCTCATTTGGATGCCGTCCATGAAGTGGCTTCTGTAGCCAGGTTTGTAACTTCTCTTGGTCTGTTTGGTGGTGAGAAGTAATATCTTGTTCTCTCAACTGTAGCGGCGTTGAATCATCTGCCTCGCATATTGCTCGATGTAGTGTGGAAGAGTCCGCCAACCTGTGGAAATATGAACGTAAGTTTATTATTTGTTAGTCGAGCTGCTTACCAATATTCACCAATCCTCTTCCTCCTTGGTGTCTTGGAAGCATTGTACGTTCAATAGCACTCCGAGGGTGATGCTTTTGACCTTTTGTTAAGAGTGTCCTTATTTTTCTTTGCAGGTTTTGAATGTCGGTCCTGCTCCATTTTACAATTCCAAAAGAGTAGCTCAGCGCAGAGCTAGCATACGTGTTGATTATTATGATTTACAAGCCAAACGGATTCGCACTCCCTCCAGGGAACATTCACTCATACCAGGTATACAAAAACACCAAAAGTATGAAGCTCTGTGGGAACCCTTTCCATGTTATGACATGGTCTGCTGTATTTCCTACGAACTTTCAGACGGTTCTTGCGGTTACAAGGAGAATTGCTTTCTGCATCGGTTTACACAGATGCTCACTAAGGCCCAATCCCTTGATGTTCTGCAGGAGGTTCTTTGGTATCACTCCAGTTGTTGACAGTATTATAGGATCGTTTGGACGCTGTTCATTGCCCATTGTCTTCGGATTTGTACCTCCAGATCTCTGTATTTGGAGATCTTCTCGTTGTATTTTGGCCTTAGGTTGTTGTTGTTAGGTACAGCGATGTCGATTAGTGTAGTTCGCATAGAAATTTTATCTATTAGTATAATATCTAGTCTATTATGAGCAACTTTCTGATCCGTCAGAACCGTTGGTTGTTCTCAAGAATAGGCCCTATCAGTTATATTACTATTATTCGGTAATTATTTGCACATTTTAATAAAAATATTAAAGTCTAAATGGTCGTATATTGACGAAAATAATAATATAGGTGAAAATTCCAATCATATTAAACACCGAATAGTATTTAAACTTTGCAGTGGAAAAGATAAATGTTGATATAGGAGAATTCTAATTTATCGATATGTGCGCTAAATTGACAGTATTGTGAAACAATAAAATTGTATTACTATTTTATTTTATAGACATATTGAGTATACACTTGAAAGTTTCGTAGTCTGTCAAGACAAAGAAGATCAAAGAAAATAAAATATGTAACTTATTATGCTATAAAATTATTGATACGTATAGAACACTGAATACTTAATATTATAATATGCGAGTCATAGACATAACGGTTATGAAATAATAACAAAATGTACATCATATTTATTTGTTGATTACTGGTTACGATTCGAGATTCAACCTAACCAAAAAGTTGTACAAATAAAACAAAATACAATGCAAGTCTGACCTTTTCGGTAATATTTATCTGCGTTATCTACAAACAAATTATTGTCCTATTAAGCATGACCAAATGAGTTAAAGATCTTGAATAAAATACCTATAACCTATGATCAACTGCTCATTCACAGAGCGCTGGAGTGATTGAAGCTGCAGTTCGCGCGCAACGAAATTGTTTGTACTTCAAGTCGGAAAGTGCGAACAAATTTGTTGTATCTCGGCAGACGAGTACCACCACTTTGATCAACTTTTATTAAACAATTTTACATCTATTGCAAGAAAAATATTTTGCAGTTTAAGATTTTTACTGGGAACAGGCCAAATATCAACTTTTAATATTAATAATTTTAATCGCAGAGAGCTTTTTTTAATGTATACCTTTCCCTCAGCTTTCTTGTGCAATGAATTTAAAATAGGTAGGAATCAAAATAACTGTTAATTTGTTTCTAAAAGAAAAACTGTGCTTTCTTTTTGTTCTTTTTGAAAAATCCTTTTTAGATACTTTTGGAATAAAATGTTCCCACATGTATCTAAGTACAATTCGCTAAAAAAATTTCCTACACCATAAAAAATGATAACTTTCACCTTAGCAAAAACTATTGCACTCTTACCTTCTAATTCACTAGCATGATATAACTTTAAAATTAGTATAAATTGACAGTAAATGTTTAAAATGACAAATATAACAATAAGTCAAACAAGTATTTAATTTTAAAAGTACCAAAATAAAAAATCGTTTGTATATATTACCGAATCGTCAAAAATGGAAACTTTTGATTATTTTCAGAAGCCAACTATTTCTTTTACCGATTCCAAGGCTTGATCTCTAAGTTTTTATCCTTAATTTTCCTATATAAGCGTTCATGTCTTGACATATTTTATATAAATTATGACAATATCATAAGCAAAACAAAACGGGTCATCTAGATGATCTAACTTCCATAGCAACAAGGTTTAAATCTTCTTAGTGAATCCGGCTGTCCAATTCTTGTATATTACCATTAGGTATTAACCACAGGTTCTTTAATGATTTCAACAATTGTTTGCAAAATTATTTACAATAATAAAAGACGTAATTTTTTAATGTTTTTTGCAAATATCTTGGTAATCACTAGATGAATCATGACAAACAGACATTTAGTACCTAGAACTTTGTATTGGTACTTTTTTGAGTAAAAATAATCGTTTTCAGATTAAGAGTAGAAAATCGATTTTTTGCTTTTCATGGTTAATGAAAAAATATTTGTTAAAGAAAATTTGTGGTGCAAAGGGCAAAAATGATTTTATAGTCCCTAGAAAAATGGTTTCATTTCAACTTGATAAAAATTTTAGGTATCTCAGTTATGAATAGATTTCATTAATTGTTTGAAGTGTTATGTTCTTTAAAACAAAACATATCATTTGGAATCTTTTTTAAATATAAACTTGTTCAAACCTTTTATTAAGGTCATTATTGTAGCTTATTATTTTCCCTGTCTAATTGCAATAATATTATAAATATCAAAAAAAAATCGGTCAAAAGGTCAAAATCAAAGATATATTGCCTTCTACATATAGCTAGTCTTGGCTAATTTATATGAAAATTTTAACTCGAAAGTACTCCTATCATATCCCGATTTAGCACTTTCTCGACAGCATATTTTTCATTTTTCATTTCGATCATGATATTAATATGAAAATTATTCTCTATCTACTAATATGGAAAATAATGATATCTTGTAAAAATAGCAATATGGAGGCCCTCCTCATGCGTCTAGTATTTACATCACTTTGTTCTGTTTTGTGGTTTTGTGTGACTCTTCAATTTTTCTCTTTTTTAAGATATCTTAAAAAGCTATTTCCACTAAAAAAATTTGAACAACTTTATTTCATTTTTTTAAATGGAAAACTTTTTAATAAAGAAAGAGAAGAATATACATTTTAATCTACCTTTTTAAATATTTTCGACTTTTTTACAATTCTCAGTTGATCTAATTTTTAGAGGTACTTCAGAACGAAATAAAAATATTAGCAAATTTTATATACTTATAAAAAATAAATAAAAAACGCAATTCACGTTGAAGCTTCAGCCTCTTATATATTTATTAGAAATTACCAAGTAATTCGTAAAGTTTCAATTTATCTGACGCATTTACCTTTTTTGGTGAAAAATGTTTTTATTTAATTTGTCAAATTTAATTAGGGAATCGTCGAGGCTCCCAGGTAAGAGCGATACTCTTCCATTATATTCTATAATAACATTCGCAGCAGCTTGGCTGTTTGCATTGCTAACACCAAGTACACAGAAAGTAAAAATGATAAACGGCGTGTTGTTGTAAGATGTGTAAAAATGAAATGGACCGTGCTGTCGTCGATGTGCAACAATTTATTTTTCCCAAGAAATTTCTCCTGATATTGACTTTTCCAGATAAGATTTTTGTAAGAAATATATTTTAGCCTTTGTATAAAAAATATTTAATAATATAGAGTGCTCGTTGTTTTAAGAAGTATTATGCCACATGTTTAAATATTCGAATTAAACTGAATTAAATGATCAATTTTAATGAATATAAAATATTTAATACACAATACATTTAAAGGGGTTATGGACCCTTTCAAGTTTTTTTTATCTATTTTGAGTCCCTGAACAATAATTTTTAGGGTGGAAGTGCGTCCGAGTGGTTATATGATTGTTATAAACAAATTTTTCAAAATGCAATTTTCACAAAACCGTATTAGTTGAGCGATTTTAAGTAAAAAAGGTCCTTACTAACTTTTATGTACGATGCTTAGTTTCTGAGAAAATTGATGTCAAACAATTAAGAAATATGATTTTTGCGGTTTTTGAATACTAATAACTTGTGATTAAATGAACTTTTTTCAATTTTCTTGACAGCGATCAAAAGTGCGAATCAGCATCTACAAGCTACAATCAAATCAAAGTTATGTCTTAATTGTTTACTTTGGCTATAAGCAAATAGGTTTCGGCCGCTTACGTGCATGCGCCGTCCCGGGTGGCGCGCATGGGAAGCCTACTCGCAGACGCTTCGCGCAACCAAGCGCGGATACCGAAATAAGCCTACAATATATGTTTTCCGCATTGCATTAAATTTTTCTATTCTTTACCCGCACTTGTTAGCAGACTATCTTTTGTTTGTTTTGATTTTTCAGTTGTTTCAACATGCATCAATTTATGCTGTTGTAGAACGTTATGATATATTATTACTGAATAGAATGAACAAATAAAGGTTACTAATACAGAAAATGGTCAAAATAAAATAGGGCAAGCAGCAAATGTACAAAGTGTATTATAAAAGACCAAAGTAAGTATTTTCGACAAATATAGTTCATTGCAGATATGTATGTACCTCGTGTACAAGTGTAGTTTTGTATATTTTGTGCAAAGACATAGTTACATAAATAACATTTCGTTTGTAAACCTAATTTTATTCTGCGCGAGGTAGTTGAAATATTCAGAATTTGGTGTTATCATCATGCTAAATGTTCGCTGATAGAAGATTTGCATCCGACAGCCAATTCGATTCGATTACATATTCTGAGGGAATTTTACGTTGTATTTATCCAAATACATTGTTTGACTTTATATATGAATACATTAGACCCAAATTTATTTGGCTTCGTCCTAGATGATCTTTTAATTCCAGAAAAAGTCAATACTCTGATCCCCCGGCAGACGAATTAATGGCGTCTTGTACTAGTTGTTCAATTTGCAGTACGAAAGCATGTCAATGCAATTGCTGGAGCATACCTTGCTGCAAATTTTAATCATTTAACTCTATGTAATGCTTCTTACACCATTGTTTACCAAAATTCCATAAACTTTATTACTTATTAATTAGCATCAACATGTATACAAACTTAAAATGATCTTCATTTAATCAATACATATAGAAAGAGACAAAGGTGGAAAGCTCATTGTTAGTAGAAGTACTTATAAAATTGACATTTTTCTATGTAATAACAATCAAATTATCAAATAAAATATGCTTTTTTAGGTTCCATCTAACGCTATGCAGAAAACTCATGTTGCGGGCGTATTTCGGTTATGATGTATTAAGTGCTCGCGCTTGGTCACGCGAGGCGTCTGCAAGTAGACTTCCTCCTGCGCGCCACACGGGACGGCGCATACATGTAAGCGACCGAAAGCCATTTGTTTATAGCCGAAATAAACAATTAAAACGTAACTTTTTCATATGGCATTTGCTTGTAGCTTGTAGACACTAATTCGAACTTTCGATCGCTGTCAAGAAAATTGAAAAAGGTTCAGTTAGTCAAAAGTTATTGCATTCAAAAATCGCAAAAATCACATTTTTTAATTGTTTAACATCAATTATCTCGGAAACTAAGCATTATACGTAAAAGTTAGTAGAAACTTTTTTGCGTGAAATCACTTAAAGAACTGATTGGTTTTTCGAAAATTGCATTTTTAAAAGTTTAAACAATTATTTGTTTATAACAATCTTATCCTCACCCGCACGAACTACCTCCATAAAAATTGTTTAGGGACACTTGGTGGGTACATACAAATTAAAGGGACTACTGCGGAACCCCTGGCTCCTAGACTAGAGTATTTTATAGAAAAAAAAATTATTATTCACAGCGAGAAGAAATTAACATATTTTTTTTTATTGAAACACAGTCTGTGCATCTTTTATATCAAACATTATATAGGTAAACTTAATATTTTCTCAGATAATCCCATTTAATAAATATTACTGATATTTTTTAATTTTGCAAAATGTGGAATTCCAAAGAGGGAATTTATGGTAAAACGATTTACATATTTCGCTTATTCCTACTGTGTCTTCCGTTTCATTAATGGTAGTTCAGGTTTAACTGATCGACAGTCGAAACGAGTTGGTACTAATTAAATTGGAAAGTAATATTTTTGGGTAGAAAATAAAAAGTTAAGGACTTCGTAATTAATCAAAAATTCCCGTTTGTTTTAAATAAAACTGATGTCGTTTTTGTGATGTAATATAAGACATAATAATTAAATGTATTCGACTGTTGTTCTTACGGGTGTGATGTGTAATCGAAGGTTTTCGGGTTTCCGGTGTGTGTACCGAGTCCTTCTTAAAACTGTAAGGCAGCTGATGTTTCGGTGAAATCTCATTCACCATTTTCAAAGCTCACTATACGGCGTTCGTCCACATCAGCGGATCTTAGATGGCTTAGGTGTACACCATCTATACAAAGAGCTTTTTTATTCCAGTCTAATTTCCGTAAGATGATCTCCATGATTCCTATGAAGAGCTTTGGGGATATTGTGTCTCCTGGTCGGACTCCTTTTTGGATAGGAAATTCTGGAGTGTTGTTATACATATTTAATCTAGCTGTGGCTTCTCCATATATGTTAGCTAATATTTCTACATATGGTTTGTCTACTCCTTGATCGACTAAAGCTTCGATATACTGAGTCGAAAGCCTTCTCAAAGTGGTAGATCATATCCTTTTGTGCAACTCATTATTTCTCTTAGTGTTTGAATGTGATCCAATGTACTGAAATCACTTCTAAAGCCTGCTGGCTCTCGAGGTGGTGCATAATCAAGTGTGCTCTGTATTGTTAAAGTAGGTGTCGGCGATTGATAAGTTCTGGTAATATGCATACTGAACCATTTTTTCCCTTTCATTTCTTTCCCCAATTCAGAAATTTCCCACATATTGTTCCTGATTGGATTTTTTCCCTACTTTGGCATTGAAGTCCCCAATTAGATACTCAAATTGACTTTTATTATTGTTTACCACCTCTATTATTTCATGGTAGGATTTCTCTATGCCATCTTTTGAGTATTGGTGCATACACTTATATGATTTAAATGGTGTATCTTTTTAATAGCCGTAGAGTTGAGGTGTCTACTCTGTCTGAGATGCTTATTATATCGATTATTCTATATTTTTATCTGTCTATAATTAAGAATCCCACACCACCTGTTCGTCCACCGGTTGTTCCAATTTGCTAGAGAATATTGCCTGATTTAAGTTCTATTAACGCATCTTCTTTCCGTCTTACTTCGTTGATTCCAGTAATATCCCATTTTATTTTACCTGCTTCATTTTCCAACGCAAAAAGTTTTACCTGGTTTGATAACAACTTGCAGTTATATACAGAGTTGTTGTTCTATTTAGGTAGTGGTTGATACTCCGCAGATTCTTAGCACCCTCTGTCTTTCTGGCTGATTCCTGAGAACTCCCGTCCCAGGTTCAGTTGGATCTACGGAGAATGAAGGTCGTGACTTAAGTTGTCCGATATGAATTATTTTCCAGATGGTGAAGTGTACCTTACCACGCTGCCTCAGGCCAGGTTCGTAAGAGGCAAGTGATGTCGTCCAATGGCTTTTGACAGTTACACTTGAAGTGTATATTCAGTCATCCATTTTGGGTGCAAACACTGTTTGCAACCGCTCACTCTAGCTCAGACGCTGCGGGTATAGACGTTCTTCGCTTCACCTTCGTTATTTCGAGACCTTATCAGCAGGAATGACCCTACCAGTAGCTACCCTACCACCGGCAACACCCTCTGGACATTGAACGTTATTGGGATCTCTCACCGCCAGCAAGAGGAAAGTCCCCGAGAAGGATATATATATATATATATATATATATATATATATATATATATATATATATATATATATAAAATAAAATAGAATCAAATATTGGCGAAGCGGACGTGAAAATTTGTCAATCTACATGGTTCTCGTGTTAAAAAGTGCGGAGCACTCCAAAATATGGAAAAACTCCGAGTCCGACAGATGGCGACAGCGCTGTTTCGTCCTAATATGGGACTCGTCAGATCACCGCATTCGGTACAAACCATCATCTCGCCTTTGCATCCTATAAAGATGAGTTTAAAATCAAAAAACAGCAAACAAGACGACAAAGGCGACATCTCGATGGTCCAGTTGATAACACAAGAACCACACAGATTAACAAAGTTTGTAAAAAACCGCCAGATGGTGGCGCGACGGTGAATTGAAACAGAAATATGTAAAATCGAGTACACGAAACGCGCTGCCCAAAGGATAGGGGTCGCATTTTTCGGTACTGGCAACCAGACCTAACGCTCATTTCAGCAGCCAAAGCCACGTGTCGCACCAAACGATCCCACCATGAGAGCAACGTTTAGCGTGTTTCAAAGCCAAACAAGTAAATAAATAAATAGATAAGTTTTTGTCCGTGTAATTTAAAATAAAATAGAATCAAATATTGGCGAAGCGGACGTGAAAATTTATCAATCTACATGAATCTCGTGTTAAAAAGTGCGGAGCACTCCAAAATATGGAAAAACTCCGGGTCCGACAGATGGCGACAGCGCTGTTTCGTCCTAATATGGGACTCGTCAGGCCACCGCATTAGGTACAAACCATCATCTCGTCTTTGCATCCTATAAAGCTAAGTTTAAAATCAAAAAACAGCAAACAAGACGACAAAGGCGACATCTCGATGGTCCACTTGATAACACAAGAACCACACAGATTAACAAAGTTTGTAAAAAAACCGCCATATGGTAGCGCGACGGTGAATTAAAACAGAAATATGTAAAATCGAGTACACGAAACGCGCTGCCCAAAGGATAGGGGTCGCATTTTTCGGTACTGGCAACCAAGCCTACTGCTTACTTACTTTTTAACACGCGAATCATGTAGATTGACGAATTTTCACGTCTGCTTCGCCAATATTTGATTCTATTTTATTTTAAATTACACGGACAAAAACTTATCTATTTATTTATTTACTTGTTTGGCTTTGAAACACGCTAAACGTTGCTCTCATGGTGGGATCGTTTGATGCGACACATGGCTTTGGCTGCTGAAATGAGCAGCAGGCTTGGTTGCCAGTACCGAAAAATGCGACCCCTATCCTTTGGGCAGCGCGTTTCGTGTACTCGATTTTACATATTTCTGTTTTAATTCACCGTCGCGCCACCATATGGCGGTTTTTTACAAACTTTGTTAATCTGTGTGGTTCTTGTGTTATCAAGTAGACCATCGAGATGTCGCCTTTGTCTTCTTGTTTGCTGTTTTTTGATTTTAAACTCAGCTTTATAGGATGCAAAGGCGAGATGATGGTTTGTATCGAATGTGGTGGCCTGACGAGTCCCATATTAGGACGAAACAGCGCTGTCGCCATCTGTCGGACCCGGAGTTTTTCCATATTTTGGAGTGCTCTGTACTTTTTAACACGAGAATCATGTAGATTGACAATTTTTCACGTCCGCTTCGCCAATATTTGATTCTATTTTATTTTAAATTACACGGACAAAAACTTATCTATTTATATATATATATATATATATATATATATATATATATATATCATATTCACAGAAAAATTACAATTAATACAAGGAATAACATGGACAGCATTCTCAGCTGTAAAACCAAATATCTCCTATCATATCACATTTTATAGCCATCGATTTAAAAGGCAAATAAATGAACCAACATTTATTATCATAACCTAAATGAAAAGCAAAACACGGAGAAAAGTATTATAGCAATTTTCATGGTCATCTCTTGTTAAAATAATTAATCAGTATCATTTGCATTATTCACTCAATGACAAATCATTTGTCACCAATAAAGCGTGTTAGTTAAGTGATAATTTGCATAATATGAATAAAACACAAAACGCATCCCAACGAATGAGCCATATTGCTGCCATTAAAACTGACTCCCTTTGTTTAAGTTCTGATAGTTTTGCCTGTTAATATGATAATTTGTACCAAATATGAGAATATTTAGGGCTTTTACATCATCGCTAAATGGCGCTAAAAATACATTTGAATATATTGAGGGCTAAATATAATATTAAGTAGTTTTACGTATGAACGTGGAATTTAATAACTATTAATTTTGCCATCATTTTTATTGATGTAGGTAAGAATTAATAAATTTCTTAATCTACATAATCTTTAAAAATAAAATTTTGGAAATTGATACTATATTTAGAAGATTAAATTAGGTATTAATCTTTTCTTTCAGCTTCTTCCTACTGTTATAAACCTAAAAGTGCCAATAACTAGGCAAAAATAATAATTATAAAAAACACACAAGCAAATGAAAATCCCTGAAAAATGTGTTATATAGTTTATCTACTGTAACACTTTTGATTTGGCTACGCCAATATTCCTAGAGATTCATGAATTTTACTTTCGAAAGTTGATCATGTATCATAACCAATTAACAAATGTTCAGGGTCGTATTTAGCCAAAATAAACATTTTAATGAACACTGGTCTCTAATACATAAATAATAAGTGTATATACAACAAAAATTATCTTGAAGCCTCTTTTTCTAAAAAAGCGAGTAATCATTTTTTATCACAGTTAAAAGTAGATATGGGAAAACTGTATATTCAAAGTTTTCTTTTCATTTAATAATAATATCTACTGAAGAGGCTACTGTATAATTATATATACATATATATATACATATATATATATATATATATATATATATATATATATATATATATATATATATATATATATATATATATATATATTATTATGATTTACAAGCCAAACGGCTTCGCACTCCCTCCAGGGATTATTCACTCATACCAGGCATACAAAGACACCAAAAGTATGAAGCACTGTGGGAACCCTTTCCATGTTATCGGGTCCTAGGTGACGTTGTCTGCTGTATTTCCTACGAACTTTCGGACGGTTCGCGCGGTTGCTAGAAGAATTGCTTTCTGCATCGGCTTATACAGATACTCACTAAGGCCCAGTTCCTTGATGTTTTGCAGGAGGTTCTTTGGTATCACTCCAGTTGTTGACAGTATTATGGGAATCGTTTGGACGCTGTTCATTGCCCATTGTCTTCAGATTTGCACCTCCAGATTTCTGTATTTGGCGATCTTCTCGTTGTATTTTGGCCTTAGGTTGTTGTTGTTAGGTACAGCAACGTCGATTAGTGTAGTTCGCCTAGAAATTTTATCTATTAATATAATGTCTGGTCTATTATGAGCCACTGTTTGATCCGTCAGAACCGTTCGATCCCAATATAACTTGAACTGGTTGTTCTCAAGAATAGGCTTCGGATTGTACTTGTAATAAGGCACTTTCCTATCTGTAATAGGTTTAACTTTTCTGCTAACTCTTGGTGGAGTATCTTAGCGGCTGAGTCGTGTCTTTCCTTATACTCGGTTGCGGCAAACGCTTGACATCCTCCAGTTATGTGCTGAATTGTCTCCGATATTCGACAGCCATATCTGCATTGGTCATTTTCTAATGAGGGATCTCTAATGATGAACCTCCGATAGTTCTTCATAGGAATAACCTGGTCTTGGATAGCTAACAAGAAGCCCTCCGTTTCCGGAAACATCTGTCCTGAAATCAACCAGTAGTTCGACGCTGAGTTGTCGACATTGTCCTGACTGACCTCATTTGGATGCCGTCCATGAAGTGGCATTTGAAGCCAGGTTTGTAACCTCTCTTGGTCTATTTGGTGGTGAAAAGTAATATCTTGTTCCCTCAACTGTAGCGGCGTTGAAACGTCTGCGTCGCATATTGCTCGATGTAGTGTGGAAGAGTCCGCCAATCTGTGGAAATATGAACGTAAGTTTATTATTTGTTGGTCGAGCTGCTTACCAATATCCACCAATCCTGTTCCTCCTTGGTGTCTTGGAAGCATTGTACGTTCAATAGCACTCCAAGGGTGATGTTTTTGTGCTTTTGTTAGGAGTGTCCTTATTTTTCTTTGCAGGTTTTGGATGTCCATCTAGCTCCACTTTACAATTCGAAAAGAGTAGTTCAGCGCAGAGCAAGCATACGTGTTGAGTGCCTTAAACAAATTTCTACTATTTAAATTAGTTCGTAATACCCGCCTTACCCTCCTGACAAATTCGGCTGTCAATTCGGCCTTCATAGTGCCATGGTCAATTCTTTTAGCCTGTTTCATACCTAGATATTTGTATGTTTGGTCTGCAAAAGCCCCCGGTTGTATTTTCCCTTTAACGACGTTCAAAATACGGCACTTGTCAAGTCCAAATTGCATTCCGATATCCCCGGAGAACTCCTCTACAATTTTAAGCATTTGTTCCAGCTGGTTTCTGGTAGCAGCCATCAGTTTAAGATCATCCATGTATAGAAGATGATTCACTCTAGCTACCCCTTCGTTGTTATTTCTAATATTATATTATTATTATATTATTATAGTATATATTGCAGTTGTTAATTTACTTCCCTGACTTATTGTCATATATGGGAAAAGAGTACTTCCGAGACACATTTATTTTGTTAGCATTCTATCTAAAAAGTAGATCTACGTAAAAACTCTAACTTCCTACATTAAGAAATATTTGATCTGCAAAATTTAAAATTTTGTCTTAATATTTCTACCATACACTTGCACATATAAAGGAATATTCTTAAAATCGAGTACGCACTCTAAAAGGTATGAATTTATTTGTACCTAGATCGTGCTTATGATATAATAAAAAAAAAAAAATAATCTAAAAAGTTATTGAAACTATTTCTTTTCTTTGAGTGCAGTCTGAAACAATAAGTATTTTATTATAATTTAGGTACTAAAAATTCTATTAGTACCTTGTTATCTGTGCTCCGATAGTTACTCGAAACTGAACAAATTCAATTTTTCTGCAAAAATTATTATTCGTTATCGTCAATTCCCTGGTTTTCCACTAACATAAAACGTCACATTTTTGATATTTTTTAGATTGTGGTTTCGAATCACTACTGAGCTGAAGGTTGACCTTTTTTTTAACAACAGATTTGATTATTTTTATAAAAAAAAATGAGCTAACTCTATCAAACAGAACACCCAAATCCCTGATAACACTCACTTTCTTAAGTTCTTCATTATTAATGTTATAATCATAATCAATAACTTTTTTTCGGTAAAACTGCATATTGCACCAAGTTATTAAATTATTTATGTTTTGTACCTTTTTATAGTCTTCAAGTGAATTTATGGTTTTAAAAATCTTCAGATCATCCGCATATGAAAGCATGTCGCAATGCACTATAAAAGACTTTATGTCATTAACATACAAATTAAATAATAAAGGCGAGAGATGAGCACTTTAAGGGACACCAGATGTAACTTGTATTTCTTTTAACAAGACGTTATTGATCTTCACCACCTGAAATCTACCGCTTAAATAATTTCTCAACCAGTTAAGTAGATTCCCAAAAATACAAGATGTTTTAAGTTTTCTAATTAGAATGCCGTGAATTACTCTATCAAAGGCCTTTTGAAAATCCGTATGAATACTGTCTACTTGACACTTCAATCGCAAAGAGCTTACCATCGACTGTTCGTACACCAGTAAATCAGTGATAGTTAACTTTCCCTTCACAAAACCATATTGAGTGTCCACCAAAATGTCCCGAAAATGAAGCGTTAATTTATCATTTACAATCAGTTTTAAGAACTTTGCAACCGGTAAAATTTTGGATATCGATCTATAATTTGCAACTTCAGACTTATCTCCACTTTTATGAAATGGTGTTTTAAAAGATATTTTCCAAAGCTCGGAATATTTGCCAGATAGATACCAATGACTTGTTAAATATTACACACAGAATATAAGATAAAATATATTTACAATAAAATTGAAACATCGTCAGGACCTGCATCTAAATTTCCTTTAAACTTATAATGGCATTGAAAACATTCATCTCATTTACTTCACAGTAATTGATACTAACAAATTTAGGAACTAAAATTTCATCAATATCACTGTCCTTATCACTATATAGTGTTGCAAAAAATCTACTAGAAAATTTGCTATACCTAACTTACTATTTGACCATTATATGTTACAGAGATAGGAAGATTCGAATTTTTTAAGTTAACAAATCTTCAAAAAGCCTTCGAATCTTCCCTCATGGCATCTTCCATAAAATGAATATATTTATTCTTACAATCATTAACTACATGTTTTTCTTAATTGTGAAAAAATGATTGTTGTTGATGTTTTTTTTTAATTGCTTATGAGCTATTTTCTTTCTAAAAATTAACTCCTTCAATTCATCGAAATATCATTAAGGAAATTTGTGCTTCTTTGATCTAACTACAGGGACATAAGATTCAAAAGCACTATAAATAATATCGTAGAAGCTATTTATCATCAAATCAACATTATCAGTGTGAAACAAAACACCCCAGTCAATGAAGTATTTATAGCATTAAAATATGCATTTTTAAAATCAAAAAACTCTCTATCAAACTCCCAAGTTTCAAAAGGCTTTAATTCAGTGAGATCACAAATCACTGCAGGATGATATGTATCACAAGGCAAAACAGGTTGTTCGGCTATTTTGATATTAATGTATTTAATGTCTGAAAATATCAGATCTAAATAACCACTCTGGATATTTGGTACTAAATTAAATTGATTAATATTAAAGAAAGTAGCTAATTCTAAAATAGTTTTTGTTTGTTGCACTACAGTGTCCGACATCTGAGACAATATTGTCTCAATAAGTGCCAAGTAAATTAAAATCTCCACATAAAATAAAGGGCGCCAGCAATTCTGAATTTGAAATTCTTGGGACGGAGATCGAAAGTGAAAGAGAGTTGTCGACGAGTGAGGTAGGGGGTGGGAGATGCCAACAACATTCATATTCCTAGGTAAGGGACAAGTCGGGTCTATTTTTATGAACTCAAAGCTCTTGAGGGGGTGATTGCAAGTGAACGTGAGTGGTCAGTGGGAGGGGGAGAGGCCAACAGCATTCATATTCCAAGTGTAAGAAGTGTAAGAGATAGAATCGGGTCTGTTTTCCTGAATTAGAAATTTGGGGGGGGGGGGGTCGATCGCCCCACACCCTTGGATGCGCCAATGTGTGAGATCAGGAAAAAGTCTAAGCAGGTTATTTGAGCTACATTTTAAAGAGCAATTAATGATGGACCAACTTTAAACCTACTTCTCCTTACTAATATACACTCAATTTTCAGAGTATTTTCAAAGATATACCAAAAAGAAAACGTTTTTATTTAAATTTATTCACTTACTACTTAATTTTATTTTGTACCAGTATACAAAGCTGACTTGTAAGAATTCTATAAGCTGACAATGTCTTTTAACACGACCAGTCTAAGAACTATAGTTGGAGGTAAGTCCTCCATGTTGGAAGATACTATTAGTTTTAATAATTTGACTGGGAAAAGGTTTGACTTGAATAGGGTCAATTGATTATTGCATCTCGTTTTATTTGCAGATTACGGATTTATCTTTAAAATTTTGCTTTATCTTATAAAGCTGTTCAAATTACTTTATGGGAAACTTTTTTGGCAACATATTTATATCTTCTAAAAGCAGCTAAGCTTCATATTTATTAAATGTAAAAAAATCAGCAAGCTGCCTTGACATTTTCCGGTCATCTAGGCACAACAAGACTCTAAACGGATTAGCAGCGTAACAACGTGGTGTCATAATTGAAATTAAAGAAATTAAACGTGTATATCTGGCCATTTCCTCATGCAATAACTTAAAGCACAGCGAAAAACAATTTTGCTAAAACCGGAGGGTGTCACTAAGCAAAATGTCTAATATTAGACAGGGTTGAATTCTTTACATTTAATGTGTTTTATTTACATAAAGCTTAATTACAAATGTATTAAAATATTAAATAGATTTCTATTTAATCCTGACTATTATATTTTAGCTTTGCAATTTTTCTATTTATAATACATGTCGCCTATTTTTTACAATATTGTTCTTCAACAAGGCGATAAAAACTGTTCGTTTATTGAAGAATTAAGTTTAATAGGTTATATAGATCGCCAATTATGCATTTAAAGTCAGTATTTTCAAAAAGACAGATATCGTATCCGCCATCTTGTATTTTGTTGTACAGAATTCATAGAATCGATAAAAAATTTTCAATAAAGTGATAGGAAGCTCTCGATTTAAAATCTTTTGAGTAGATACAACACACAAATCAAAGTGATGCTACTATGAATTTAAATTTCCAAATTTCAAAATGGTATATATAATAAAATAGAGTGAATGAGCCTACAAAACAGATAGTTTGGACACTTCGTTCGATTTTTAAATGTGGCTTGTCTCATCAGTTCTAAGCGAGTAACGAGACAAGCAACACTTGAAAATGCCGATGAGATTATGGCGAAACGTCGTGAAAATGATTTTTTGAATCAACGGACTGAAACCCGGAAAAAGCAAATCATTCATCACAGAGATTCGTGTCTTTTTCAAGAAATCTACAATAGCGAAAGTGCAATATTTAAAACAATCTTCCGTTAAAAATTTTACGTCAGACTTACCATACAAAATACATTCCGATTAAAAGGACACACAACACATTTTCATTTTGACGTCACAAATTACATTCTAGTCAATAAACAAATTACAACTAAAATAATAACAACTATACATATATATATATATATATATATATATATATATATATATATATATATATATATATATATATATATATATATAGGTAATCGAAGGTTTTCGGGCATCCCGTGTATGTGCTGAGTCCCTCTCAGGACTGTAAGGCAGCTGACGTTTCGGTGAAATCTCATTCACCATTTTCAAAGCTCACTGTATGGCGTCTACGAGCGAACTAACGCCTGCGACTCCCGTGCTATCCGGTACTATGTGCGCGTCGGACGCGTTCGTTTTCCGAATGGTTCCGGCCCATCAGGTTGCGAGACCTGCTGCGCGTCATCGGCTCTGTTGCCAGTGTTTGTGGTTGCGTTGCCGAGTTGTAATCTGTTTCGTTACTAAGTGGTACTGGTTGATGTTTTGTAAGCAGATTTTTCCAAGTATTAGGCACACGTTGGCTATCATCTCTGCTTTTTAAGTTGTTGAGCCTCTTTGCAATTTCAATGGCCTCCCTTATAACTCTTGTGGACAGGTTTTCACATCTCGATAGCATTTATCTTATGTCCTGTGTTTAACCAGTGTTGGGCTAGAGCAGAAGAAGTTGTTTTTTGCTTGACAACGTTCATATGTCTCTTCTGGCGCTTATTTTACGGTTGGTTTGGCCTAGGTAAGATGAGCTGCATTCTCCGCATGGAATTTCGTACACTTCCTGGTTTTCTAGAGGGATTTTTTCTTTAGGTGTTGGCAAGACATCTTTTACTTTACGGTCTGGGGTGAAAATAGTTTCAATGTTGTGTCTCCTGAGAATTCTTGCGATCTTGTCTGGGGTGCCTCTTACATAAGGAACAAAAGATTTGGAGCTATTCTCTTGGTTTTCGCGATTTTTGGGGCCATTTTTTTTACAATAGGTTAAAATAAATTTTATTAAGTAGGTTTATGTCTTTTTTGTCATTCATAGAATGTTTTTTCTATTTCGATCGCCTCGTAGATTTCACGTTTTTTTTGTCAGGCTCAATCTTTAGGATTTTTGCTTATTCGTAATTAAGATTATGATTATGTTAAGTAAGGGCTCTTTGATTTTTCTTATCATATTTATGTGACCGTAGTCGGTTTTGGAGATGCTGACTTGTTTGTCCTATGTAAACTTCGTTGCAGTTGGTGCATGTGATTTCGTATAAAACATGTTTTTTTTTCTCTTTTTTAGTCTTTGTCTTTAGTTTTGTGAACAGTGAATTCAAACAATTGTATCCCTTGTGTGCGGCTGGAATGTTGTGTTTTGAGAGCATACTCTTTAATTGTTCGGATAACCAGTTTATGTACGGCAGTGTTAAATAAGTTTGTTTTTGGACTACATTATTTTTTTTTTCCGCGAATACACAGATATAAGTATATATATATATATATATATATATATATATATATATATATATATATATATATATATATATATATATATATATATATATATATATAAGAAGGGCTAGGTTTATCCATCAAATAAAAATTTGACTTTAGTTTTTGTTGGGTTGGAATTATATTTATATTATATATTTATTATAATTTCACACATAAATTTTTTACACAAAACTCCGGTTAAAATTAGATCTAAATTTAACTGCAGCTTTAACCGATTTTAGTAAAATAAGTATAAAATGTGTTTCGAAACACCGTGTAACAATTAATAAAGTAAAATGTACAATGCAACGTGACGAGAACTTTACGTGTTCGCATTACACTGTACGCTCCCTTTTCATTATGAATTTGTTTTAATTTCTTGCTGTATGTAGGCTGTTGAACGTTTTTGTTCCGACGATCTGAATAATTAACTTACCACCTTAGAATCACAATCCCGCTACGTGTACCACACATCAATGAGATCTTACCCATTTGCGTTCTCGGCTCAGCTCTTAATTAGCGGGCTTATATTAACCTCCTCTACGATGTTTGCGAAGCATTTACAATACCGATTTAGGAGGAAGCCAGCCCCTGCTTTTTCAGAGAATACTGATTAAACTTTAAGGAAGAGAGAGTAAATAATTTTTTGCAAAAGATTAGGGTAAAGTGGAAAAGTAGGACAGTTGATTGGTTTAAATATATTTTATTTATTAATATTTCCTTCAATTAAAAGGAAAATTAAATGAAATTGGGATTCGTATCTAGAAAATTATTTATACTACCATCTCACCATTCAAGATATAGGACAAGTTTGGTCATGTGGTTAGAAAATGACGTTATACTGTTGGGTTATAGCACTCGGAGGTGGCTTTAAAAAACACGCCCATCGCAACATGAAAAACGATCAAAAAAATACTAATTCATATATATTAAACTGATCAGCCAAACCATACTGTCAGTCCGAAAGTAAAATCCAAAAACAAACGGACATTTGTTAGGTTGCTCCAAAATACATTGTGGTACAACATTGAAACCATTTTCACCACAGACCGTAAAGTAAAGGATCTCCCGCCAACACCTAAAGAAAAAATCCCTTCAGAAAACTAGCGCGTGTACGAAACTCCATGCGGAGAATGCAGTTCATCTGACGTAGGCCAAACCAATCTACTCCAGTCTTCCTATGAAAGAAGATGAAAAAATTTATTGCAGATATCTGAATGTTTCATGTCGTAGGGGGCACCCAGTAGATGATAAATACGTAAAAAAGTACAGCTAGATCAGCCCTGTTTTTTTATAAACAACATTCAAAGTCGGAAAATTCGATTTTCTGTCCGTAGAATTTTCCGGTTACATTTTAGAGAAAACTTGTCCAAACGAAAGTTATGGGTATTGAAAAGACCTTTAATTTCACTTTTTATACGTCAAAATCGATAAATAATTTATCGAGATAATGGCGAAAAACCACCTTTTTGCACTATTTTATAAATATTAATAACTTTTGCAAGAAGGGCCGAAAGTGATGTATAACCCCTTGATGATAAGGCCTTTATAACTATTCAAAAGCTGGACCAAATCGGTTTGGTAGTTTATGAATAATCTTAATTGTTTATCCCAGACACTGAATGTTCAAACAATTGTCCTTGCCCAGAGGATGATTCTACAGATATTTGCAAAAGCGGAATGGATTCTTTGAAGTTCAAACTACAAGCAAAGATGAAAAAACGATGATTTTTTAAAAAAATTGTTGTTAAAAACACCGTTTAAAGAAGGGATACCTTTTTTACGTCAAGCAAAAAACAATTTCTTCTGCACTAGACCAACACTTGTTAAACACAGAACATAAGATAAACTTCTCAGAAACAAAAATGTTATCTAGATGTGAAAACTTGTCCACAAGACTTATAAAAGAAGCCATCGAAATTGCAAACCCCAAACGCTGGCACTAGACTCGATGGTAGCAGGGCTCGCAACCTGATTGGCCCGAACCATCAAGCCAATGAACGCGTCCCACGTACATACGGAACCAACAGCACCCGAGTCGCAAGCACAGTGTTACCACCTCTACCGATTTTTAGGTAGATCTACCGCTTTTCACTTCCAATTACCCGATCTACCGAAATACCATTGAATCATACCAAAGTTTGAGCCTAGACAGTGATCTACTTTTTTAAAAAAATACCCCGATTCTCGATGTATCGATGAAGAACAGAAATATCAAATGAAATAAATTTAGGAAGTTGCTCACTCGCAATACAAACCTGTTTTAAAAGTTGCCTGTAATAGTCTTCTTCTCTGCATCTGCTCTCTATGGACAAGCTAAAGAAAGATTTATTTCAATAATGGAAAACCCCAAAACACTTTTATGTAAAACTTCTTGGTAAATCTGCAAAATATATCTATTGTGAAACCCTTCAATGAATTCGCGATTTACAAAATAAAAAAAACAAACTACCTTTTACGATTTAGGACATGAAAATTAATTAAATGATGTTTCAGAAAAATCCTTTGGTCATTCATACTTTGAACACACACTATCTTACACGGCGAAGAGAAAACGAAAAAGGGGACGAATACGAGATCATGTTATCTCTCTCGCTCCGAACGTTTTGTTTTCTTCACCACCCTCATCGAAGCTTTGCATGCTTGTAATGTAAGTCCGAAGCATTCATAGTATCAAATAAACCGTTGGCTATAGTGGATAATATGCCATTTTGAAAATCTACCGAAAATTCGAAATCTACCGAATTTTTACAAAATATCTACCACACCATGTTTATTACCTGAAATAACCTTAACAGGCAGTATTCTAGAAAATGGCTACCTTTAAATAGGTCCCTAATTTAAAATTTAAATATTCGGTGAGGGGAAAGGGGGGAGTTAACATAAAAATTAACAAAATCACGATTCTTTCTGCATTTCCGGAAATTTTGGCACGAAGTATAGTATATATTATTTGGTGAACCTAAATATGTTCAAAATTGGTAGGGACTGATAATTTAGAAGCTATCAAAAACGTTAGTTTACTTAAAACTAACCGGTCTTAACCAATGTCCAATTTACCCTACTGTACCCAATGTAGAATTCATGTTAGGTCTGCCACGTTCTTTAATTCACCTGTATATTTGCAGACATTTTTTAAACACCTTTAATTAAAACACTTTTTTTTTCTGTCTCTAAAGAAATGGAAATGCCTCCGCGTAGGTATAGTTTTTAGAAGGAATAAAGGTTAAAATTAACGTTTCTGACAAATTTTAGAATAGAGTTTTTATCACAGTGCGTGGAGTCATGCAAATGTTAAGACTTGTCTAAATAGACAAAAGCACGAACAATTGCGAAATCTGGAGAACCATACGGTGTTTAGGTTAATTAAACGAATAGCGGTAAACTTGATTTGCAAATAGACTCGATATTATGATAATTACTATGCAGACCTATGAAAAATATATCCTAATCAATGTTCAACGTAAAAAAAAGTCTTATAATACCAGTAAAATCGTAAATTTTTGAATCATTTATTAGATGATTCAAGTTAACGTTAAATTTCATTTTTAGAGACTTTTTCTATAATTATAATGAAAAAAAAATTGATACTAGCCAGAAAAACAAAACTATTCATGTCCTTCCATACAGAAAAAGTTTCTTTTTAGCTCGTTCAAACCTCTAGTTTATTACACTCAAATGATTTTCCTCGAAAAATCTAAACCGACTTCAAAAAATATCAATAAGAAATGAAAAATCATTCAGCAACTTTATTATTATAACTAATTTCATACTTATAGATCTTTGCATTTAGCACATTTTTGAATTTAACGTCGTAGAGTTGAAAGAGTCTATTCTAGGTTCAAAAAGAGACATAGTACATTTCCCACCAGGATCCAAAAAAAGTATTTCATTATTTAATTTAAATTGAGACCAAAAATTCCAAATTAGCAAATCCTCAAAATTTAATTTTGAGTTGAAACCGACTTTAAATAGGTAATACAACTCGTTGACAATCGTTAATTTTAAAAAACGATACTCAGTTGTCAAATATTCGTTTTAATTCAAACTAGACTGCAAATGCTTAAAGTTGTCCGTAATATTGAATATCCAAATTAAGATCAAACAGTGATATTCAAAAATACCTAAAAAGCCCCGTGATATCGATATTTACCTTGTCGTATGTAAAAAAATGCGCACTTTCTGAATCTGAAAGAAAAAATAAGGTTTTAGAAGTGAACAAAAATAAAGATGAGGTCTTAAGTTACCCTGTATATTTGGGTATCGCGTAAAAAAACTAACCTGAACTAAAAATAAATTGAATATTATATATATATATATATATATATATATATATATATATATATATATATATATATATATATATATATATATATATATATATATAATTTTATTGGTACCTTTCATTCTTGGAAGTCGGTAAAACAATATTTTAATTTCCTGAAACAAGAACTTTCAAACCATTTAGAGTTTGAAAACCTATTTGGAAACTGTAATTATTGATTGTACGTTTTAAAAGAAGTATATGGTATTTTCCTTTATTTACTCGTAAATTAATTAATTATTTCCTTACTTACAAAGACATTTTTTTTAAGGTACGCTATAATATAGCGCTACATCTCATGTTTGCCTACATTGTCTTTTATATATTATTTTACTGCACCATTTTATGTTATATTACAATGTTTCCAACTGAATTGACGCTTTAAAACAAAAGCCGTAATGTTATGTATATAAGGATTCAAGGCATCCTACAAATTCTCCTTTATAAAGTACACTTTTTAAACTTAAGCTTATCCACTTGTTATATTATAAAGATTTTCGAAGATCCCACTATATCTTTTTAATGTTGAAACCAGACTTTTTAGTAAGATAATAAAAAATAAATTAAATGTATAATTTCAATCGAAACTAATTGATAACCTTAATAATATTTTATATAAGCTATATTTTAACTACAATAAATAATTGGAATGAAAGTTATACTGATGTAACCTGTATTATTGCTACAACTCATTATATTTTAATAAAGACCACCTGAATACAATCCTGTTCTTTATAGAAATACTGTTAGTCGTTTTTCTAGAGAGATTCTAGACTTCTATTCTTGATTCTATGGATGTAGGTAGGTTATGAGCTCGGAGTTAGTTGAAATTTAACAGCGAAAGTGTACACAGGTAGTCATTAAAGAAGTGAAAGTAATTTGTGAAAAATGGCGTTATTATTTGGACCCAATGAGTGAATGTAAAGAGAGAGAAATCGTAACAATTGGTGTCAGAAGTGAGGATTATCACTGGATTTGCAGAAAATTCTATTTGTAAATCAAAAGAGATAGAGAAAAACAGACTTAACTATTTTGATTTGTCATCAAGTAAGAAGATAAGACTAATTTTCGATAAAGTTCTAGAATGTCCTATTGAAACTCGACAAGAGAGTGAAGAACTGACGTCACCATCAAATTTGTCATCAAAAAAGAAGCTTAGATCCGAATTTTCTATAAAGTTCTTGAACATTCTATTTGGAAACAACAAGAGACAGCGAAAATACAAGAGAGCGAAAAACGGACTTCACTATCAAATTTAACATCAAGACAGGAATTTAGAACTGAGTTTGCAACAACATTCTAGAAGTTTCTTTGATAAATATTAGATTAAAAAAATGGAGCAAATAAATAAAGTATTGGCTGATTTTACAGAACGTATAAAAAAACGTCGCCCTAAAGACAAACATGAAGAAAAAGAACGTCGCCAAAAAAAAGAAGAAGAACGTTGCCAAAAAAATAACAACGTCGTCTGAAAGAAAAACAGAAAGGAAAAGCACATCATCAAAAATGAAAGCATGAAATAAATATTGGCAGTGCACAACCAATATGCCAACCACCTAGAAGACTTTCCATAGTCAAATGCCAGGAAGTGGAGTTACTAGTAGACAAAATGCTAAATGAGGGAGTTATAGAAAAATCATTTAGTCCTTGGTCACCTCCTGTTGTATTGGTAGCCAAAAAAAGATGGAACTATTAGATTTTGTGTTGACTACAGGAAACTTAATGACGTTACTATAAAAGACAGCTATCCACTTAGTTCAAAAGATATCTCGGATCTAGGGCTCCCATTCAAGGTACTTTCTGCTTAGTAGTGGCAATTCCTGGCGAGATCCTGAGAAAATGCCGATGGCAAAGAAATCCAAGCTCAGTTGACAGTAACCAGAAAAAAGTTCCAGTGGTTTTGGAAGAAATTCACAATGGCAAGTCTGGTGTTCTTTTAGGAGTTAACAAAACTCTAGAAAACCTTCGAGAAAAATTTTACTGGATTAACTACTGTGAAACATAAAAATATGATGTAGATAGTCCTTTAAATGTACAGCGAGTCACGATACAAACACAGGAAAAAATAAAGAAATGTAATGTTGAATACCTTTTGAACTGATGGCTATTGATATAGCTGGATCATTTCCAGAGACAGATAAAGGCAACAAATACATCTTAGTTGCTATTGACTACTTCAGCAAATGGCCTGAGATATTTGTCAGGAAACCTCCACAGTAACTGATGTCTTAGTCAACGATGTGTTCAGAAAATTTGGAATTGCTTTGGAGCTACATTCTGATCAAGAATGAAATTTTAAATCTAAGCATTTTCAAAAGCTCTGCAAACTATTTAGTATCTATAAAAATTCGGATAACAATTTTACATCCTCAGTCAGATGGCATGGTTGAACGATTTAATAGGACCATTGAAGAACACCTCTCAAAGGTTTTGGACAGACATCAGAACGATTTGACAGATATTTGCCAGGTTGGATGCCTTACAATAGAAGTTTTAGAAAATTCATGATCTAATTAAAGACCGCATGGTTTTGGCAACAGATAGAATGAAGACAAGATATGACATCAAGGCAGATTCAACAGGGTTCCAACAAGGTGACAGAGTTTGGTTATGGAATCCATAGAGGAAGAAAAACAAATCGCATAAGTTGATGTCAACATGGGAAGGACTATAAACTGTTCTGAAGAGATCCAATGACATTGTCAATAGAATCCAACGAACTCTCAAGGCCAAAATAAAAGTAGTATCACCTGAATACGACCCTGTTCTTTATAAAAATAACATCTAAAAGATTTCGTTAGTCATTTTTTTGGAGAGATTTTAGACTTTTATTCTAGTAATTATTTAGTTCAACAGAAAAAAATACATTATTTATTTGTAGTTCCAATTAAGAAACATTTTTTATTGTGCTTTATTATGTATCAGTAAACCTCTGGTCTTATTTTGTTAATCCAGAGATATTTTCTGATTCCATTTTGTACTTTTATATACTAAACTATAAACCCAATTTTTAATCTTTTTAAATGGCTCCTATTTCCCAGATTTGCATAAAGCATAGCTTTCAAGAATTGAAGCAATAGCTTTTGTGTAGAACTATTTACCTCTCGAATTTTTAAACGGCAGCTTCGATTCCCCACAGTGAATGTAACTCGAACGTCAAAGTATAGGTTTTTGTTTGGAATGTTTCAAATTCTTATAAATAAATTCTATTATAACAATACATAAAGTTTGTAGTATTGTTATTGTAAATAGAATATTTTAATATAGACTAATTTAATTAATTAAAATAATTACTTCACTATTCATTAATTAACTGTCATTTTTTAAATAAAGTAGGAATTATTGATATCGATTACCTTTATTGTTTTTGAAGTTAGTTATGTTTTCTCTTATTTGTCATTTCTGGCTTAACTAAATTCTAGAAAAATACAAAGAGAAGGGCGCTTCAAAAAATATATATCCTTCCTTTTGTAACCTTTTTTAATAGATTGTTGTTATTATCTGAGAATAGATATGAATTTTAATTGTTTTTAATGACTTTTTATCCATTATGTTGTTCAAAGTAATGTCAGTATAAAGTATGTTAAAGAATTTGAACGTGCTTTTTCGTTTTATGGATATTTGATTTAAAAACGAGAAATGATCTGTTGTTATTAATAGCAACCTTAACTAAAAAATCTGATAATGCCTGACCTTAGTGGAGTTTAATTTACTTTAGTCGTGGTTTGATCGGATTGGCACATCTATCGAAAAGCTGCTATAATGTTGGTTATTTCAAAGTCTGCCATTTCTCGCAACATTAAAGATTTTCGACAGACTGAGCCAAAGGGCTTTTTTACTCCCTTCCGGGAAAATTCGCTCATCTCAGATATACTCCAATATCATAAGGATGGAGCTCTATGGAGGGCCCTAGATGATATTATGGTCCTCTGCACTTCCCATAATCTTCCGGACATTTCTAGCGGTCCCAAATAGCACTGCGTTCTAGATGGCTTCATAAAGATATTCGCTAAGACCCAATCCCTTGATATTAAGCGGAAGACTCTTCGGCAAGACGCCCCACTGTCTGCATGTTTGCTTACCTTCTCATTATGCTTAATTCTTAGCCTGTTGTTGTTAGAGAGAGCGATTTCTATTACTGTGGCTCGCTTGGATGTTCTATCCACTAAAATGAGGCCAGGTCTGTTATGTGTAACTGTATGATCCGTAAACACAGTTCGATCCCAGTACAACTTGAATTTATTCTCCAGTATAGGCTCCGGAATGTATTCATAGTATGGTACTTTCTTTATCTGCAACAGTTTCAATTTCCCTGCCAGCTCTGAACTAACCTGACCCAACCTGATCTTGGCGACTGAATCGTGTCTCTCCTTGTACTCCGATGTAGCAAATGCTTAGCATCCTCCTATTATGTGCTAAATTATCTCTGATGTTCGACATCCATATCGGCATCGTTCTGGTCACTGATTATGTGTTTCAGATAGTTCCTCATTGGGATATATTATTATTATTAATATTATTTATGATTTCAAGCCAAACGGCTTCGCACTCCGTCCAGAGAATATTGATACAAATATATCAAAAGTATGAAGCTCTGTGGGAACCTTTTCCATGGTATCGGGTCCTAGGTGTCGTGGTCTGCTGTATTTCTTACAAACTTTCGGGCGTTCCGCGTGGTTGCAAGCAGAACTGCCTCCTGAATCGGTTTACACAGATGCTCACCAAAGTCCAGTTCCTTCATGTTCTGCAGGAGGTTCTTTGGTATCGCTCCAGTTGTTGACAGTATTATGGGAATCGTGTGAACGCTGTTTATTGCCTACTGTCTGCGGATTTGCACCTCCAGATCTCTGTATTTGGCGATCTTCTCATTGTATTTTAGTTTTAGGTTGTTGTTATTAGGTATAGCAACATCAATCAGTGTAGTTCGCCTGGAAATTTAATCTATTAGTATAATGTCTGGCCTCTTATGAGCAACTGTTTGATCTGTTAGGACCGTTCGATCCCAGTATAACTTGAAGTCGTTGTTTTCAAGAATAGGCTCTGGATTATATTTATAGTAAGGCATTTTTCCTACCTGCAATAGTTTTAACTTATCAGCTAACTCTTGGTGGAGTATCTTAGCGGCTGAATCGTGTCTTTCCTTATTCTCGGTTGCGGCTAACGCTTGGCATCTTCCAGTTATGTGCTGGATCGTCTCTGATGTTCGACAGCCATATCTGCATTGGTCATTTTCTATTGAGGATCTTTAATAATGAACTTCCGATAGTTCTTCGTCGAAATATCCTGGTCTTGGATAGCTAACAAGAAACCTTCCGTTTCCGGAAACATTTGTCCTGAAATCAACCGGTAGTTCGACGCTGAGTTGTCGACATTGTCCTGGATGATCTCATTTGGATGCCGTCCATGAAGTGGTTTCTGTAGCCAGGCTTGTAAATTCTCTTGGTCTGTTCGGTGGTGAGAAGCAATATCCCGTTCCCTCAGCTCTAACGGCGTTTAATCTTCTGCCTCGCATATTGCTCGATATAGAGTAGAAGAGTCCGCTAAGCTATGAAAATAAGAACGTAAGTTTATTACTTGTTGATCAAGCTGCTTACCAGTATCGGTCAATCATCTTTCTCCTTGGTGTGTCCTTATTTTCCTTTACAAGTTTCCGATATCCATCCTTCTCCATTTTAGAATTCCAAAAGAGTAGCTGAGCGCAGAGCATGCGTACGTGTTGAGCACCTTAAACAAATTTCTACTATTTAGATTAGTTCGTAACACCCCTCTTACCCTCCTGACAAATTCGGTTGTCAATTCGGGCATTATTATTATTATTATATGACATAAAATTAAGTGGCTTAGGTCGTGAATGGAGTACAACCCACAGAGATGACCGTTTTATTATACAGCTTCTGAAGTAGGAAATAAGCTTCTATTCGGTAAGTGACATTAAGTGCTTTAATGATCGCTTATCACTTATGGTTTCATTTTCGCACTGAGCTTCACATCATTAATCGTGGAATTTTGACTGCGGAACTTTACGTCAGGGACATGATATAAGACATGTAGTGCCTTTCGCCTCAGACGTCTACAATTTCCTTTTAATGAGGCGTTATGCACACACAGCTCTTCCTGAGACGCTACTTTGAAGCTTATAATTTGGCTAACGCGTTTAACATGTTTGAATTCAATCAAAGAAGTATGAGAGTATTTCGGTAGATAAATTAAATAAGAATATCCTGCTCCAGCTGGCCTAAAAGCGTTATTGAATGAGTGATCTTAAAATTTTATCGATAACCTGTTTAGGATTAGCTAAGAAGGTTGAAGGTGGGCGAATATTGATCATTTAATTCATTTTCTTTTAAATCGTTCCTATGATCATACTGCTATCTTAAAAAATCCAGCAAAAAATGTATTCATTCGATTGTTTTTGAACCTAAAGACAATATTTAAAGTTATTTTTTAGTCGCGAGCTGGGCAAAGGTTAACTTAATGCTAGCAAATCATAATCTTGATAAGATATTATAATGTAACTTTGTCCAATTCTTTGTCGAAGATTCCAAAAAACATTTCGTTTTCTATTTAAAACTCATATTGATAGTGTGTTTCTTCTGTGTAACATTAAATAAAATTAATATTATCATCTTTTCGTTCTTTCAAAAAAATAATTACATTTTTTACACTTTAACAAACTGTAGAATTCTAATGGGGTAACCTGCAATAAAATGGTTTGTATAGATCTATCTTAGCATATTAAGAGTTAATTAAAATACAACGCTGATGCCATTATTTAAATTTTATTCTTATTTTACTTCCCTCTGGCTTATCGGGCTACACATCTTTTCAAAATTAACTAAATAAAAGATGTTCTACTGAAGTAAAGAAATATAAGTTTGTTACTAAATGATTTTTTTATGTTTCTTGTGTACAACCTTAATCAAAAAAAAATATAATCAATAGACTTTATAATTCATTAATTAATTTTTTTTTTAAATATTACGAAATTAATGCATTTTACTAAAATTACTATTTAGATCTGTAGAAATTTATGTGATAACTAAAACAATTAATGGCATGTAGGGCCCATTAGATACTCGTACACCATGCCTGTAAAGCTTGAGATGTTCGTAGACAAAACGTCATGAATCGCATTATGTATGACAAGACAGGATATCTCGTTCATATTCAAATTACTTTATAAATGCATCACAGCAAAATGAAATTTCTATCTAAATAAAATTTCGAGAATTGTACAAATTTCTACATAACCCTGATTTTGATAAACAAACTGTAAATTTTGTATTAAAAATATTATTTAGAATATTTTGTATTGCTTATTATTCACTTTTAAATCGATATATATATATATATATATATATATATATATATATATATATATATATATATATGTGAAGTAAAGTGTGAAACAGTGAATGCAAACTTCGCTCCATCATATCCTTTCTGTGTTAGGAGGAATCCGTGAAAGCCGTATAAACATATATATATATATATATATATATATATATATATATATATATATATATATATATATATATATATAAAATTCAATACCTACACTGTAAAAAGGAAATACATTAAATTTAAGGTAAATGTGCCGGAAGCAAATTTCATAAACCGTTTCTTAAATTCAATTAATGTAATGCATTAAGTGTAATAATTTTTACATTAATATAAATTAATGTATTCCATTAAATTTAATGTAATCATACATGAAATTTAAATTTTGATCATTACTTTACATTAAATATACAGCCAGAGTTAACCAACATTAATATGAGGGAAAAAATTCTGCTACCAGGAAAAGGTGGAAATTTTGCCCATAGATAGTGTACCGTCATCTGTACACCGGTTTTGAACTCATTGATTTCCGTCAGTACCGGCAGACATGTACACCTCATCATAAGAAAATTGAGTGCTTTAAGCAACGTATATCATACCAAATAAAAAGTTCAATACAAGTTGCGCCATCTCCCAGAATCTCATGCAATGTACCATGAATATTAATGTAAATTCCTTTACATGACACACACATTACATGTGAATTAAATTTAATGTACAGAAAATATCTTTTCAGTTGCTTTATTGAAATTTAAGATACCATTTAATCAAATTTAATGTACAACGAACTGATATTTCAATGAATTTGCTTTAAATTCAAAGTGAATATAAATTATTCACGATTTAACGTACAAAATCATTAAATTTAATGTAGAATGAACATTAAATTTGCATTAAATTTAAGTTTATTTTTAACAGTGTAGTAGCAATTGTGAAAATGTCACTCATTCACCATTGTCGGTTTGTAATTTCTTCTTATAAAATGAGTTCATCATAAATTATTTGTATCGTTTCAGAAAATTAAATAATCTTCCTGTTCAATTTTTTCTCAATATCCCTATTCTCATATAAATATATTCCCTGATTTCTGCCACCTTCTCAATTTCTCATTAAAGTTTCCGATTACGATTTGGTACTTATTAGATTGTTCTTTAGCCGTAGCTCACCGTAAAACATCGTCACTTTCATCTTTCATATGTCTTATAGTTGGTGCATAAATTTGAATTTACAGTATTTTTGAAAAATGATGACTGAAACTCGATCTGAGACTGCCTCGTACTTTTCTCTATATATTTTATACATTCAGGGTTCTTGCTTCTTATATTCACGTATTTTTTCCGTTTCCTTCCTAGATATCTCAGGCTTTAATGTAATAGTTCTCGAATATTATGTGTGTGTTCCAAGCCTTATAGCAATTAGGTTCAAGCTAGTGATTCTTAGCGCCTTCTCTCCCTTCACCTTTTCAACTGCTACCCTAGCTGTTGCTCGTGGAACTGCTGGGGACTAAGGGTCATGAATCTCGTGGCAGATTCAAGAAGGTTTTAGATCTACTGTTTCACTTTACTCTTGAAATAAATACCGTTCTTAGTTTACAGTTGTGTTCCATTACATTCTCTAGTTGATCGGACTGAATCTAAAATTGCATCTGCAAAAAGGCATAAGATTTCTCATCCAGGGGCGGATTTAAAGGGGGGAGGCGGTAGTGGCGATAACTCCCCCTCAAGGGTTCGAATTTAGAAAAAAAATAATTTCGCATACCTGCTGCATTAGGAACGTGAATTTCGCCAACGCCCCCCCCCCCTCTGAACATTGAATTAATAAGAGAGAGACAGGATCGCAAATCGTTGATATGACACAGACAGGGTAGAGCACAACACTGGCCCCTGTGATACAACAATATAAATACTATTTACAATAAAATATTTTAGTAAATCTAAGAATTCGGCCTTAATTTAATCTTTGTGCTTAAAGTATATGTTAACAATATTAACAAAAGATCAATAGCTGAACATATTGAAGAGTTTGCTCAAAAACCGAATTATACAGGTTGAGACACGTTGTGTTTTTCTAAATATAAAATTAGATGTTTCTTCAACAAGGCTTAAAAAAATATTGAATTAATAAATACTAAATAATGTAGTTATTCCAGTGAGGGGCACCTATCCAGTACTTGATACTTGGTTTTTTTTTTATATTTTTTAAGCTTTAAAAAATCTCTATTATGATTCCACACCGATAAACTAGAGCTAGATATATTAATCATACCCAGAAAAGCCATATATTATTTGAAAAATTAATAAATTACGCGATATTGAAAATATTGAGCTTACATTAAAGACCATATGCATATGAATCTTAAGCATTTGGCTAAGAATATTAACTCCCCTGTGATAATGATGGATATAGGTCATTTTTCTATATCAAATGAGTTATATCTAAAGCTGAATACATTTACTGATGTCTCCTAAGATCACATAATGATAAAGAATATTCATATTAAAAATTACGAGTTATTCATTGGTACACAAAAATATAAATGCGACCAATGGTTGGCATGAATACTGCTCGCCGATACGAATGTTTGGCTGTTGTGGTATCACAATGCTTCGATATGAAAATTATTATTAATTCAATTTGCACCAAGAATGTAAGTAAATTACTTTTTTTAGTAACTATAATATATAGTAAAAGAGGGCTTTTTGTTAGCTATCCAAGACCAAGTTATTCCGACGAAAAACTATCGGAAGTTCATCATCAGAGATCCCTCAATAGAAAACGACCAATGTAGGTACGGGTATCAAACATCAGATACAATCCAGCACATAACTGGAGAATGCCAAACATTTGTCGGAACGGAATACAAGGAAAGACATAACTCAGCCGCAGATACTCTACCATAAGTTAAATCTATTGCAGGTAGGAAAAGTTCCTTACTACAAATACAACCCGGAGCCTTGAGAACAACAAGTTCAAGCTATAGTGGGATCGAACTGTTCTAACAGATCAGACAGTGGCTCATGATAGACCAGACATTATATTAACAGATAAAATTTTTAGGCGAACTACACTAATGGATATATATATCTAACAAAAACAACCTAAGGCCAAAATACAACGAGAAGATCACCAAAAACAGAGATCTGGAGATGAAAATTCGAAACAATGGGCAATGAATAGCGTCCAAACGATTCCCATGATTTTATCAACAACTGGAGTGATACCAAAGAGCCTCCTGCAGAACATCAAGGGACTGACTCTTGTGTGAGCATCCGTATAAGCCGATTCAGAAAACAGTTCTCCTTGCAACAGCGCGGACTGTCCGAAAGTTTATGGGAAATGTAGCAGACCACGTCACGTAGGATCCATATTAAAAAAATTGTAGTCGAGAATGATTATTTTACTCGTTCAAAGGAAACAAACACTGCACTGTTACTACTAAGCTGCCTGCCATTGAGACATTTACCTTATTGACCTAAAGCTTTGAGGGTAATTTTGAGACTCCTTTATATATAAAGGTACAACTTGGGAAGACATAGTAATTGTATACAGATATTTATTAAGTTTATCAATATTAAACAGTTATTACGTGCAGCATTTATAATTTGTTTAGTAAGACGTTATACATCGCTACCCGTTATACTATTTATAATTAACATAACTTCATTAATTTCAACACAGCTTACCTCTCGAAAACAAAATTATGGCTTTTATTTTTATTCAAAATTTTTGAGAACGAGTTTATCATTTAAATCTTGTCTAACACTCGAAACAAAATTATTAAAACCATTTGCATTAAGGGTGCTGTTAGGCACTCCATTTTCTTTATTATTACCTGACATATTATATATTATTATGATCTGCCACATTGCTGTTCGGGGTTTTGGGACTCAGATATAAATCTGTCATGAGCTCCTTTTTTGCTATTGAAATATCTCTATTGTATTGATATAGATAATGTCTGATGTTATTTTTTAGTTTTTATGTTGGACGTTATTTATAAATATGAATATCGTTCAAAAAACACACTGTTTCACGATTTTGAGACAATTCTTATGTTAACCAGTTTACTTAGTATTTTGTTGAGTTATCAGAAACCAGCTGAAATTTTATCAGGAAAGAAACACCTATAAAATTGACAATACTTTCAACAAAGCGATGACATCAATAATTATGCTTATATTGTTGAATGAATGAATGTATGAATGAAAAAGGGTTGTGATACTAGATCATCGATGCCTAGGCCTCCATTGGGCCCTATACATCCCACCATATCTGCAGGTTATTCGAGGCCGATGGCCTATGCGAATCCAAGCAGCTTCGTTAGTTGAACTTGCCTAACTGCTTCCGGTAACAAAACTATGTCTCCGAAATATCTCTGTCTCAGTCCGTTGAGTGCTGGGTACCCTCTGAGAACATGGTCAACAGTTTCATCCTCCTCCAAACACCATCTGCATGTCGGCTCGCCCTCGACACCGATTCTATGAAGATGGCCCCGGAGGTGACAATGTCCTGTCAACAATCCCACCACAATTCGCAGCTCTTTCCTTCCCAAGGAGAGAAGCTCCTTAGTATGCCGTGCGCTATGCCCAGTTATATGTTTCTTAGCACACCTCATTCCAGGAGCGCCCCACCATGATTCAATCAATTTGTTTTCCAGCAACGATTTCAATTCCTTTTGCCAATAGCAATTGCGACAGGTAATATTGGTTGGGGTCCATACGGTTCGATCGCCGAACCCAACTTTGCCAGACGGTCTGCTACCTCATTCCCGCATATGCCCGAGTGATCCGGGACCCATACGAGTCTGACTGTGCATGCTTATATTGTTAATAAAAGTTAATAATCATGCTGGTTACGTAATTTAAACGATATAATTTAGTATTAGTTATCGGCTGGTAAATACTTGGTCAACCTAGCATTAACGTGCAATTTTTTGTCTTTGTTCTTCTTCCTGTTTCCACATCGACGTGTGCTGCAATATTTCCATGTCCAACTCATTTTCGCACTTCTTATTACTGGTAATGATGTCTTTCAAGAAGTTTGGGTCGCCAACTATGTTGAAATCAATCTTTTGGGCACCCTACTAGAAGTGACGAATTTCATGTACAATTTTTCAACCAAAATTATAGTCACAATTTATCAAGATTCTTAACTTATGTGTTAGCTCTTTTACCGATGTACCCCGAGCGATGTGGTTGTCGTCAGTTGATATTGATGGCTCTTCAGGCTGCTGATCATCGTCGACGTTTTCACAATCTTCAGTGAACGCCGTGTGCCACATAAAATCTTTGTACGCGTCATTCAGTCTTCCAGATAGCCCTATTTAACATTGCTACCGTTTAAGAAAAGCTAATTTGGTTTAAAACACAAAATGTATGCGAATTTAGAAAAAAATGCGACGAAACACAAACAGCTTCCAACCAAAACTACTAAAGCTTGTTTACTAATCTGAGTTTGCGTTATGAAATGAAAAAAAATGAAAAAAAAACGTGATCATCACTTACAATTGTACCAACTTTAAAAAATGTCTCATCCAATTCCACAGTGATTTAAAGTCAAAAGTTCGCTTTTTTCCGAAAAGAAGAAACTGTTTTTTGGTCCATCCTAGGCGAACGAGCTAATTAAATTTCTAGAGTTTAAGTTTAATATTACTTTATCCTTCTTCGTGTAAATATAGGATGGAAAACTTCTTTAAAATAAAAGTATAGAAGCAGCATACGTATACTGGAAAGTTATTTGTATAATTAGTTTACATTCGTGTAAGCAATTGCACAAATGATTTTTTAGTGGGCAACTGGGGACAATAAAACACAATTGTTTAATCAAAAAATAACTCGTCCCTTCATTTTACTTTCATGTACAGATTAACCGGGCTATAAGCCCAATTTTTAATCTATTTAAATGACTTCTGTTCTTTTTTTTCATATTTGCATAAAGTGTAGCTTTGAGTGATGCAACAACACTTTTTAAATATAACTATTTATCTATTCAATTTACATTTAAAATTTACTAGATACCCTAACAATATTAAAAGATATTAAAAACTTTTGGACTATTTAATTAGGAATATAAAGGGTGTTTTTTTTATAGAGGTATAGAATTTTAAGTTGGCAACACTTTTTTAACTGGCGCCCATTTTGTCAGCTGTCAAGTGATTTATGTTTAGTTTGGTTTGGCATTTCAACATGAATAGACTGACGCCTGAACAACGCTTCCAAATTGTGCAAATTTATTTTGAAAATCATGGTTCTGTTCGAAATACGTATCGCGCACTACGTCCATTTTACGGTCAACATAATCGTCCATCAGAGTAATTAATTCGATTAACTATGGAACGTTTTCGCACCATGATTAGTGACTTTTTCGTTCATCAATTGAACAACCATGATGTGCAGGACCTGTGGTTTCAACAAGACGGCGCAACATGTCACACAGCTCGTGCCACAATTGATTTATTGAAGGAAACGTTTGGTAACCGCATAGTTTCACGTTTCGGACCCGTGAATTGGCCTCCAAGATCGTGCGACTTAACGCCGCTAGATTATTTTCTGTGGGGATATGTGAAGTCGCTAGTCTACGCCGATAAGCCCGAAACGATTGATCACTTAGAGGACAACATTCGCCGCGTCATTGCCGATATACGGCCACAAATGTTGGAAAAAGTCATCGAAAATTGGACCTCCAGATTAGACTACGTCCGAGCCAGCCGTGGCGGTCATATGCCAGAAGTCATATTTAAATTATAATGCCAGAAGGTTATCTTTCGAATAAAGTAAATTTCATGTCAATTTAAAAAATTCAGCTTTGTTTTATTCCATTTAGAAGTTCTATACCTCTATAAAAAACACAATTTATAAACTTAATTACTATTTAACATTGGGTTTTTAATGCAAGCTTGTTAAATTTATAAAATTAAAACTACTATTTTGCTATGATAATAAATAAAATGTCATATTCACATCAAAATTTAAAAACTAAATACCAGAAATTAATGTAAACCTATATATCAATTTTCTAAACACTTTAAATTGCTATACCGCTCAGTGTTCTAACGTGTAATCGGATATTAATAGAGATACGACAGGTAACAAATTTTACCTAACATCTGTTGCTGCAATTCTCTTAAGATGAGCTTTATTTATCTTCGAAAACCATTACTTGAAGGATTAAAAATGAACCTTATAACTTAATAAATTGGTCTTAGGGAATAAAATAATTCTTTAATTACATCTGAAGTAATAATAGTGTGTGTGGCATGTTTTATGGCACTAATTTAATCAACTGTCCAACATTAAGTGTAGTATACAGAGTGTTCGAATAATGCATTAGGATACTTGAAGAAGTAATTCTACATAGTAAAATAAACGGAATAAATCATATAACAACAAAACTCAATACTTTTTGAGGTACATCCGTCAAAATTAGCTCTTTTATTTTTAACATCCTGCAATCATCTTTTATTTTATCAAGTTGAGATTTGGCACAGCCTAATGACATCTATCATTCCGTTTTAAAAAATTTTCTCTACTGTGTTACCAGAGGTCGCTTTGCATGAAATTCAAATTTTATTATGCAGATATCTTTTTTGTTTTGACAGTTATTTGAAAAAAGGATATGTCATTTTAATGACAAAAGGTGCACCTTATTCGAGCCGATAAATCTTTATTTAACCTAAAATGCTATCCTACACTGTCAAAAATAACCTTAAATTTAATGTAAATTTAATGTCCAATCATTTAATGATTTTGTAACAAAAATCGTGAATAGTTTACATTTACTTTGAATTTAAAGCAATTCATTCAAATATCAATTCTTTGTACATTAAACTTGATTAAATAATATCTTAAATTTCAATAAAGTGACTGAAAATATATGTCAACTTCTGTACATTAAGATTAATTCACATATACCTTAGTACTTAAGGAATTAATATTATTATTCAATATACATTGCATGAGATTTCGGGAGATGGCGCAACTTGTATTGAACTTTTTGTTTAGTATGATATAAGTTGTTTAAAGGACTCAGTTTTCTTATGGTGAGGTGTATCGTACTGACGGGAACCAATGAGTTCGAAACCGGTCTAGATGGCGAATTTTTTAAACTCATATTAATATTGGTGAATTAAATATGTGGTAACATATCTCAAATTCAATGAACACTTGCTGTATATTTAATGTACAGAATTACTTTAAAAAGTAATGATCAAATTTTATGAATGATTACATTAAATTTAATTGAATAAGGTAATTTATATTAAAGTAAATTATTAAATTTAATGCATTACATTAAATGCATTTAATAAACGTTTGTGAAATTTGCATCCAACATATTTACATTAAATTTAATGTATTTCCTTTTTAAAGTATATTCTCAAAATATTCCAATAATATTTTTTTCCCCAAACAAAACCACATTTCAATGGAACAAAAAATTATAAACATTCTTACTATATCTGTTCCATATTTATTATATCAATTAAATCTACTTAGTTATTTATAGAATTAGACATCTTACTTAATCCACTATAATTAACTTAAATAATATTTAAATAATAAAAGTCATTGTTACTATTATTTTGTTTCATTAATTTTTTTTCATTTACCCATAATTTCATTTTCTTTTTCAATATAAAAATATGTTCTTGATAAAATTACTCTCGATATGTTGAACTTTTTAAGCAACTTTTCCAAAATCTGCGTTGTTACTGTTTTTAAGAAGGTATTAAATGGAATTGTAATCCCCCTGCTGCCCCTAATTTCGGTGGAATTTGGGAAGCCCTCATTAACTCAGTTGAAAAACACATTGTTCGGTTTATAGGTGCAAATGGTAATTAGAGTTTTTATTACCAGTAAAAATAGTTTTTCAAATCGAAGTAGAAAGTTAAGTTGCCATTCCTCAAATTTAGTTATATCTGGCAATCAGATATCTAAAAGTAGATCGGACAGTTAAAACGACGATAACAGTTAATTTTTTTTTTAATTTCATTTAAATAAATGAAATTTACACAATACAAAATTAATGTTTTAAAGAAGGAAAAGAATAATAACAGAAAAACTCATATTTTAAAAAAGAAAAAGAATTATTCAAAAAATTTATAGTTTGTTTAAGTTAGCCTTTTCTTTTTTTGAGTTTTAATAGTCAATATATATATATATATATATATATATATATATATATACATATATATATATATATATATATATATATATATATATATATATATACATATATATATATATATATATATATATATATATATATATATATAAAGTAAAATAGGAAATTCTCGGCTATGCGGACAAAGACGTGTGTCGAGTTTTGATATATGCCTTTTTTAATTTACCGTCGCGCCATCACATGGCGGTTTTATACAACAAAGTTAGTTTGTATTGTTCTTGTGTTATTGAGTGAGCCATCGAGATGTCGCCACTGTTTCTTATTTACTATTTTTCAACCGTGAAATCTGTTTATAGGACACAGATGCAAGATGATGGTTTGTACCGAATGCAGTGGCCTGATGAGTCTCATACCAGGACGCAAAGCGCTATAATTTTTTTAAAAAAAAAAGCTAACTAAATTTTGTTTTCAATAAAGGAAATTATTTATTTTTTCTTTGCCTCAGATAAAGCAATGTTTTCACTTTAACGTTTCACGTTACCTTTATCAGTTAAAGATTGTAAATAATAATTTACCTATTTAATGACGTAAACTATTGGGTTATATAGATTACTTATATTTAGTAGTACAGTTTTTAAATTGTCGCCTAAAAAGAATTATTATTTTCATATTTTTGAACACAATGCCAAAATTTTACTAACAATACTCTATTTATACGGGTTGCTATTTAAAAAGTAGATTTTAATAATTAGTTAAAAATATTATTATTATTACTAGTTCTGTTTTATTTATATTATTCAAAAAATGGTGTTTTAAAATTAAAGTTATCTTGCGCTTTTAATACCTTGACGTTATCGTGCGCAGCATGGCCTTGCGAATGTTAATTCATTGATTTAGTTATAATCTTATAATTACTACAAAAGATGTATAATGTTCTAATAACCAAACCACAAATAAAGGAATATTAAAGGCCTCAAAACTATTTATTTTTCTTATTCTTATTTTAGTTATTATACTACTAGTTACATAAACAACCCAAAAATCTAGGGGATTTTATTTTTAAATAAAACAATATCTTGTTACCCCATTTTACTTTAAAGTTTAGATTTAGTGAGGTTTACGTCAAATTTTTAATCTTTTTAATGGTTTTGCTTTTCAGATTTGCATAAAGCGTGAATTACAACAATAGTTTTTATGTAGCATTATTTATCCCTCCATTTTTAAATGGCCGATTGAGCTTTAAATTCGCGTATTGAGTGAAAAATTTCAAAGAATGGGTTTTTATTCGCCGTGCTTTTAACTCTTACAAATAGCTTCATTAAAGAATAAATAAAACTAGATCAAAATATATTAGTTGAAAAGGACTAGATCAAAATAATTTACTCACTAAAATTTTATAAACCTCATTGGCTGAGCTATAAATTATATTTATATTTTTTTTTCTCTTTAGAGACTGTTCAAAAATAGGTGTTATTTTTTTTTATTTCCAAGTAATATTTCTTTCCTTTCTATTTTTTTCCTTCCCGCCTTTGCCATTATTTGAAACATTTAAATTTGTTATCCTGAAATGAAATATAGTCTAACAGCAGGCCAAAAAGATCACAAAATATACAAAATACACAAAATAAATTTAAAAGAAAATTTTTTTCTACACATCAATCTAATAAAACAATAAAAACTTTTTGTGTAACTGTAACATCATAAAATACCTATTTTTGAGAACATAGTTTGTGTCTAAAAGTGATATGCATTATAATTAAGACAAACAAGTACAGAGTGTCATCAGTAAAGTCTCCATTAGGTGGAAAATAAATTTCTATTTAACTTTTCTTCATGATGTTTTTATTAGAGAATTGGAATCTTTTCAATTAAACTATTTTCTTAATATTAATGTGTATTACTTTTACACACAAACTACGTTTTTAAAAATAGTTATTTTATGAAGTTAAAGCGTCAAAAAGAAATAAACTTTGCGTCATATGTGATTAAATTTTAATAGCCCTATTTGGATTTTGTAGAAAAACACACATTAAATATGGAGCTACTTTAAACAAAATATGTGTTGGATGAAGCATTGTCCAAACTAAGAAGTTTTATATAGGTTTCGTTGAGTCTTATTTTGCAACAGTGGTGCAATTTACAAAAAAAAATTGCAAAAAATCTAAATTATCTTTTACAGCAGCTACAAAATTCCTCCGATATTATAATAAGCCACCGGGTGTAACTATCCGCTCATGTTTGAGCTTGGGATACATGCCGATGGCGTGGAGGGAAACAAAAGTAGTCTTTATTCCCAAGATAGGAAGAACAGACTACACAAATCTTAAGTCTTTCCGCCCTATCAGCCTGATCAGTTTCTTATTAAAGACACTGGAAAGGTTGGTAGATCGACACATTACCCAAGGAATAATGGTGCAATATCCCTTACATCCTTTGAAATTTGGCTATCAGGCAGGAAAATCCAGAGATGCGGCGCTACACCGACTTGTCACAAGAGTCGAAAACGCGCTGTGGGTGGACGATCTGCCTTGGGTACCTTTATCGATATCAAGGGGGCATTCGACAACACTTCTCACGATTCACTATGCAATGCTCTACAGCGACGAGACTCTGAACCGACAGTAGTCGCATGGATCAGAGCAATATTAACTAAGAGACTAATATATGCTGAGCTTAACAATGTAACTGTTGAAGCACTGTCAAGTAGGGGCTGTACACAGGGAGGAGTGCTTTCGCCTTTGCTGTGAATCCTTTTGGTGGACAGCCTGTTGACTGAACTGAATGATTCCGGCTTATATACACAGGCCTATGGTGATGACCTGGTCATTTTGTGCCCTGGTCGCGATATCCGGGACCTGGAGGGGCCAATGATGCGGGCCCTCCGGATCGCGGAACGATGATGCTACGGGAAAGGGCTCGGAATAAACCCGGATAAAGTCAAGGTGGTACTATTTACAAAAAAGAGGAAAATGGGGAGACTTCCCACAATTTCATTGGTGGGAAGGACTCTTCAATTTAAGGGGACAGTTAAATACCTGGGAGTAATTCTAGGCTTACGACTGAGCTGGAATGATCATATTGAGGCTCGAACCAAGAAAGCCATATGTGCTTTCTGGGCTTGTAAACGAGCCTTTGGGTGTACATGGGGACTGATACCTAAAGTGCTATTTTGGATATACACTATGGTGATCCGCTCCATGATAACGTATGCCGCTATTGTATGGTGGCGTAGTACAACAAAGCACAAACGCATTCTTCAATTTGACAAAGTTCAAAGAATGGCTTGTGTGGGAATATTGAGTGCGATGAGGACTGCTCCGACCAGGGCTCTTGAAGTCCTGTTGAACGTGCCTTCACTTGTACATAGAAAACGAGGCCCTAAAGACTGCTTATGGTCTCAGCTATCTAGTACATCTTGGAATTGGAACGCGCGGCTACTCAGGTGTTTGGGAAAGCATAGTGGAGAGGTGTCCATCTCTCCTCATCATGACAGATTGCATGACGCCGCTTTTAAAACCAATCTCTCCTTGGATATATTTCTGCCAAGTAGACAGGATTAGAAGGGAGAGCAAAATCTTCCGAAAAATAGATCCTGGTGGTATACTGATGGATATCGACGAGATGAAAGAGCTGGAGCCGGATTATTCGGCAGGAACATAGGAGTCAGAGAATATTACCCTCTCGGACAATGTGCGACAATCTTCACAGCGGAAATTTATGCTATTCTGCAGTGTGCCCATCCCCATAAGAGGGATGTAGACAGGAATAGGGTAATAAATATATGCTCAGACAGTAAGGCTGCGATATTGGCACTGAAGTCAGTGTCGTAACTTCGGGACTTGTGCCTGAGTCCAAGGACGTACTGAATGGTATGACAAGGCAAAGTTGCTGGAAAGCAAATTTATTGAATCATGGAGGGGAGCTTCTGTAATGAGGAGTGCTAAGGAATATATAACTAGGCCTAGCGCACGGCGTACTAAGGAGCTTCTCTCCTTGGGAAGGGAAGAGCTGCGAATTGTGGTGGGATTGTTGACAGGACCTTGTCACCTCAGGGTCCATCTTCATAGAATCGGTGTCGAAGACGACTCGACGTGCAGATGGTGTTTGAAGGAGGATGAAACTGTTGACCATGTTCTCAGAGAGTGCCCAGCACTCAACGGACTGAAACGGAGATATTTCAGAGATACAATTTTGTTACCGGAAGCAGGTAGGCAAGTTCAACTAACGAGGTTGCTTGGATTCGCAAAGGCGATCGGCCTCGGATAACCTGCAGCTATAGTGGGATGTAAAGGACCCAATGGAGGCATCCATGATTTAGCATCACCACCCCTTTTTCATTCATTCATTCTTATACAGCTAAAATTTTGCATATGGGCTAAAAATTGCATTTAAAAAAACTTTTTCAAATAACTTTTTTCGATATTTTGAGATATAACCCCACTTTTGATTTTTTTTTTGAAAAAATGCTAATCACGTGACTGCTACTTTTTTAGTTAATTTTCATTTCGATCGATGCAGAAATTGTTGCCAAAGTCAAATTTCGCTTAAAATTATTAATAAAAAAATCCCATATGATGCGGACTTTACTGGTCACACTGTATATATTTGTGTGTATATATATATATATATATATATATATATATATATATATATATATATATATATATATATGAATTATTAATAAAAAAATCCCATATGATGCGGACTTTACTGGTCACACTGTATATATTTGTGTGTGTATATATATATATATATATATATATATATATATATATATATATATATATATATATATATATATGAATTTAGAGTATTCTTCATTTTAGAAGTTGGTTAAACCTCTAAACAATATTCATTTCAAACAATTCATTTATATATAAATAATATGGTTCAGTCGAATTGTGGGTACTTCATGTGATCCTATAGCAACAAATCCGGATATTTCGAAAATCGTCATCTACTTAATTAATAATTATAAGTTTTATCGATAAAGAAGATAACTTGCTTATAACATAATATTTCCCTAAACTTTAATTTTTCTTTCAACATCTTTTAAAAATGAAATTTTCATTTCTTTTCAGATGCAGTGTTTGCATTCGAGCCAGATTTTCTGTATCCTCTGGAAAACTTGACAGTCGCCCAGGGAAGGGATGCAATATTCACTTGTGTAGTTAACAATTTGGGAGGATACAGGGTGAGTGCCGACTCAGCGACGGCCAGGGTGTGTATCTTTTCAATTTTTTTAATCATGCACCTTCGCATCGGTGACCACTTTAAGTTAAATGTTCATTCAAAACAGTAAAATATTTACGACTGCAGTTCTTTTCATATTTTTATTAAAAATGTTTTGATAATTTCAGTTTTGGCTAATGGTAAATGTAAAAATAAATTGTAAATACCATAAAACAGCAATTATTACTGATTTAATGTTACTGATCAAATTCTGCGGACCGGTTTCGACCACTCAATAGTCTCATCAGTATAATTTTAGTGAGCTAAGGAGACACTTTGTCGAAAAGTATCGAGCGGTAGGTCAGATTATAATTACAAACCGTGAAAAAGATATAAAAACAAACATAATAGTATGAAAATCATGGTTCCTGAGTTTAGACCGTATTAAATTGGAACTATTATCCAACGTTTCGCCTATGATCAATCAAAAATCAAACATTCTGACAATTTTCAATACTGTAAGAAAATTGGACAATATTTGAAATCACCCAAGGACGCATTACCATTACAAACAGAAGGCGTTTTTAAAATACTTAGGTCTTGGGGTAAAAGGTATGTGGGTGAAACAAGATGGCCTATATCCACTAGGCTTTAAGAATATGAAAAATGTATTAAAAAGAAATAAATTGTACAATCTGCAGTAGCTGAATACCAGCAGTGCTCAGGGAACACCCTGAATGTGAAAGAAACTCAGTTTCTTTAAAGGCAAAATTAGACAATCAATCGACATGACAGGTGGAAATCGATTGCAACGCTGAATCATGGTTCGCTGAAGATGCCTAGTATAATCGTAAGCGAAACGTGGGATAATAATTCCAATTTGATATGGTCTAAACCCAAAAACCATGATTTTCAACTGGACCAAAGCCGTGAAAGCTATCGTTCTTCATTGACCATAGAAATATTTTTTTTTTCACGATTTGAAACTATTTGTAACCACCTCTATACAAGGTGTCTTAAAAAAGTCTGTACAAAACGCTGACGCAAATTCCTGAGACTAAAATATAAGGATCTAGCTCAATTTACTTTAGTCCACAAATACAGAATATCAGAGTTACAATTCCGTAGATATTTATCTTATAAATAGTTCGATTTACACTAAATTTGGTACTTTATGGTTTTTTAGGATGAGAAATCAATATGTGATTACTGTTCTAATGTAAATTGCAGAGGGCGTCACTAGCAGCACATCTCCTTCATCTTCGCAACTTTTCTGTGCCTCAATATATTAAATTTTTGATTAAAAATTATTATTCCTTTCACATCTTTTATCCAAAAAAGTTATACCTAGGAGGTAGCGAGCAGCTGCTTCTGAGATATTCTAATTTAAATGTTTTACTGGTTAGTCAGACTAGTTTTAGCTCCCTTTCATATTTTATACAGACTCAGGTCTAGTACAAGAAATTAAGGGGACAACAGTCTATTAACGATAAAAATTTTCATGATAACGAGCTAACAATGATAAATATCGTCAATGATTAATTCCACAGCACGACTTGAAATTTGAATAAAAATAGTCATGTCTTGTAGATTTGGGTTGCTCAATTCGAATCCGACCTCAGAATTGCTCCGTCACATCAGGTTCTTAAATACCCTAACCCAAAACTGCAAACAACGCGATTTTGGCCTATATTTGAGATTATGTATCATCGCAACATTTTTTTTCTCAAAGCGGCACCTACCTTGTATAAGTTTTTTGAATAAAAGGTGTCAAAAACTAAAAAGCTTTAAATTTAAGTGAAGTGGTACTGGTGATGCCTTTTGCAATATATATCGGAACTGCAATCAGATGTTGATTTCGCATCCCAAAAAACCCAAAGTATCAAATTTAGTGCATATCAAGTTATTATTAAGATAAATATTTACAAAAAAATTTTGACACTATGTATTTCGAAAACTCAACTTTGGGACTAAAGTAAACTGGGCTAGATTCTCATATTTTAGTCACAGGAATTTGCGCTAGCGGTTTGTACAGACCTTTTAAAGACACTCTGTAGATTGCAAAATTACGCATAATTTTTTAAATAGTTTCCAACTAGGGCCATATCATTAACGATAAGTCTTGGTATTTGAAATGGGAAGAGGACGGAATGCATCCTTGACTCAATTCCACCATATTACTGACACAGTGGTATAAGAAAGTCTTCGAGTTGTAAGAGATAGAAAAATTATTCTGAAAAGCAATAAAGTACTTATCCAGTGTCTTCGTATTAAAGGAAAATAGTTACCCTTGTTTATTTAAAGTTTACCTTATTACACTAGTTTACACGGTTTCTTTTATAACTTTGATGTCCTTATTTCGAAAAGAAAAGTTCACAGATTCTAAATATTGATTTAAGAAAGTGTTTACAAGAAAGTAACAAAAATTGAAAATTAGGCACTGAAATAAACTATTGCAGGCTTTTTTTGTAAATATTTGTGTCCATATATCTTGCCATAGACCACGACTCAGCAGTCGTCTCCAAGAATATGTTGATCACTTAATAGCTTTGCTCAAACACTTTTAAATCTTGATGGAAGTGCTCACCGTGTTCATCATTCACTCGTTCGAGGTTTTCTAGGAAAAAATGAACATGAGAATATGAAAAAATCAATTTTCATAGACGTATTCACACCCACTTTTTCATAAATATGTAATAAATCGTCAATAATTTGTTGTGACAGTGATAAAACTCATTGTCTTCTTTAACATATCCAGCAAAAATTTGTTTTGTAGAGCGAAAAATGCGAACTCTCTGTAAAGAGGCAAGCAACGTCCATTTTTGTGGCCACGGAAAAACTAACTCTGTTTCATACTTGAATAATTTTTATATATCTTCTTGTATTGTTGAATTCAGAGCAGGTTATCAATAGCAGATTATCCGAACTTGCATCACTCTGGACTTTTCCTTGTAATTATTTATTAATTCTGTAAGAATTTTGACGTAACTACCAAGTGGTGTCCCAACGGAAAAGTTATTTGTACATTTTACCCTTGTTTTTCTAATTAAAATGAAATGTTTTCAATACGCAAAGGAAAAAGTCAGTTTCATAATTGCTATCTTGCATTATCAGTTCAAGCACAGCATTGATGTTTTTTTTGCACTACAGTCGATGTTGGATTACTTCCACGCGACTCCTCCGGGAGCGAACGACCGTTACGATTAAATTCACTAAATCAGCGATATACGCTGGTTTTTGTAGGTGCTTCATCGTCATAGAAAGAATTAAGTTCATAGATGAATAATCCAGGTCGAAAATTACTTTCTTATGGACCTACCTTTCTACCTTTCGGTGTAAGGTCCGAGTCGAGTCAAGTTTATATTCTTCTGCATTCTTCTCTTCATCGCTTCCCATTTTGGATCTGTTGCTTTATCCCTCCTTCCCCTGCTTCTCTATCATGGCCATTTCATTTTCTAGTATGTCTTCCTTTCTTATTTTTCCCTGTCACTGGCGTCTTATACATTTCTTCTCGAGTATGTCTTTATTCATATGACACACTGGATCGAACCACCTTAACTGTCCTTCTTCTATATTTTTCGTTGTTGCTTTGATGCTCAGGTTTTTCCAGATATCTCATTTCTTATTTTATCACTCTTGGTCTTATTTCCCATTTTCCTTACATATCCTATGTCCACAACATTCACATGAGTTTTAGTCTTTCCGGTCAGTGTCCATGTCTAAGTACAATACATTAATATTCGTCCTACCACTTTTTCCATTATTTTCATCTTGATCTGTTTGAGGATTTCCTTTTTTCCCAAAAACATTGTTCTCACCCTATAGAACAATCTTCTTGCTTTCTTTATTCTCGCATTTATCTCTTGATCCATTTTTCTTTCGCTGTGTATTATTATTCAAAGATATTTATAATTTTCCACCTGCCTCAAGTTTTTTCTTGTATTTTAATGTCTTATATCTTCCTTTCTCCTTTAGTTATCATTGTTTTGGTCTTTGTGATTTCCCTGTCCCTTATAGATTTGTTTGTAGGTCTTCAGCTGCTTCATCTTTAGACTCTTCGTCATTATTTCTTACTACGTTTCTATTCTTCCCTACCTCTCTTTATTTCTATTGTTCCTTTTTCTACCTTTCTTTTTCCAGAACCTCCCATATGTCTTCTATTCCCACACAATCAAAAGCCTTTTTGAAGTCTATATAATTTTTCTTTTTTAAGAGTTTTTTTGCTTACCTGCCTTATAGCAGATATTAAGTCTTATGTGTTTTTTTCCTTCCTGGATTTACATTGAGTGTCTTCTATACCATCTTTAGTAATTTTTGTTATTCTTCTTTCAATAATGTTTGCTAATATTTTTTCGGGACGCTTACAAATGTAATTTCTTTATAGTTATTACTATCTATCATCCTTTTCATATATCGGCAATATTACTCCCGACTTTCATTCTTGTGGAATATTTATTTCTTGTATTACCTCATTCATTGGATTGTTTAGTTGTGAAGAATAATCGTACAAACATATTCACGAGTTAATTCAATTTTTTGCCCGAGATCAAATTTTTAATTTATATAGCGTCCGTATGTTAAGTTCTGAATACGTACACCATCTAAAATGTCAAACTTTACATATATCAGATTGCATTTAGCAACGCCAGTGTTGCAAGATAACCTGAACTAACCTGAACTAACCCGAAAAATAAACGATTACCATCGTATAATATTATTATCTGAAAATACTGACATTTCACAGTATATAGCCTATTCCTTGTTCAGTTCAGTTTATATATGCACAATTCAAAATTTCAACTCATTTTATCTAATTCGGTAAAGTTATTTTACTTTAAAAGTACGTTATAAATGATTACGATTAAGTTATTTATCGGATGCAGTCATCCAAATCATTCAAATCCGAATAATTTAAACTTCAAAAGCGAATAAAAAGTTAATTGTTGTACGATAAAAACGGAGTATTAGTTAGAAACGATAAACACTAATTTAGGGTAATAATTTTTAGAAAAATTTTATTGTTTTTTATATAACTACCAATATAAATGTTTATTGTTAATTTTGCATCAAGTCAGGAGAAAATATAAACTAAAATAATTCAATATTAAACAGTATTGGACGAAATATTAAAATAAGTATAATTTTCAATTTAGAGAAGAAAAAAAAATATTGAAAATTAAAGTAAACGGCAATTTTATTTTAAAATTCCTGTTTTATCCACTCTGTGAGTTTACATTTCTTTAACATTGGAATAATTCGTTTAAAGTTCGTTTAAAACTGACAAACCTAAACCATTTTCTGATATGTGTACTTTTATCGTAATATCATCAAACTGAAGTTTACGAAGATCTTATTATTTTCTTACCGACCAAACACAGGAAAAGTGGCCAATCAGGAACAGATTTAAATAAAGGAGAGCTCGCCTAGAACCTGAGATTTTGCTATTCTGCGGGCTCTACGCAGACCTTGCAAAAGTATCCTACAGAAATCAGTCCTAGAACCTCAGAAAGGACCTGGTCCTGAATATGTTTTCATAGATTGTGTGCATTTAAAAACTAATAAAAATATGATTTTATCCCTTTTTGCAGGTGAATTTGTATTGTCTTTCTCGAGGTCTCTTAACTTTTTTTGCTATGGATGTAGGGTTCCAGTTACAATAGAGCTAAAATCGCATTTTTAGTTTTCGAGTATACACATTCTGTGACAATATATGCCCAGGTCCATTCCTAGGTTTTTTCACTGACTTCGGTGTTTTTTGTTTCATATAGAATTCAAATTTGCTTACCAAATGCTCTATTGCCTCTAAGTTTTAAGATGCTCAAGCCTAAATGTATTCAAAATTAGCCAATTTGTCTCTTATAGGTCAGAATATCTCAAAATCCTGATGTGATCAATTTTCGTAAAGGAATTTGGAGTCGACGCACCAAATTACGTACCGAATAACCTTTGTTATTAAAAAGGATTCAGGGTCCCTAAATTTGCAGGTCTGTGTTATCCTTTGATAATATGATATGTTTTGAAGATTTTTCGAAGAAAAAAATAACACATAGTTCGTACACAAGAACCAATAATTTTCAAATCTTTCTCCCCTGGCGGCAACTTCAATAAGTGAATATATTCACAAAAGATCACAATCGATTAGATTGGTCGTAGTTAATGGATTGTTGGAGATTTAAAATAACTGATAATATACAGGATATTCCATTTACAAATAGTAGAAGTGACATCCTTTTTTAACAGTTATTGACGTCACTGATATATGAAATAAACAATCAAATAGGAAAATTGTAGTTCTGAAAGCTGAAGGAAACTCGGATGCGCTATCACTTTCCGTTCGCCCTTGATGATGCCCAGAATATCTACTCAAAACACAGTTAATCTCGTGGAGTAGCGATCTAAGGCTGAATAAAATTATTTTTTCACAAACGCCGAGCCTTCAGAGACTATATTTTTTCCTTTTTCAAGGCTACAAATATGGAATATTGTATAAAGTAATGTTTATTATCTAATTTACATTTTATTATGTACTAGATAAAGTGTAAAGATTACAATAGTGGTTAATATATGTATGTAATAAACATTTTTTTTAAATTCCAAACTTACATGCAAACTGAATATTTTCTTGGCTATGTAATTAAGAAACATACTAAACATAATAAAACTGGACAGAAAAATTAATATTTATTTGATACTATTGTCAACATGTGTCTGTTCTAGATGACGTGAGTTTACCGGTAAAGATCTTTTTTATTTTTTCGTGGGATAAGTTAATATATAGTGTGAGATATGTTTATAAAATATATCTATTTTTAGCGCCAAGTCTAAATTCAAAGTCATAAATAAAACTTGGTCTTTTTTATAAATTTGATTTTACTGGGGTCCTAAGAATTATGAGAAAAAAGAAAAACTATAATTTAGTTTTGGGAATCACGCCTTAGAACTGAACGGAAGAAAAAAGTAATAGAAAAAATAACAAGAATTGTATGCAAATTATGTACGTAAGAAAGGAATCACATATATATATATATATATATATATATATATATATATATATATATATATATATATATATATATATATATATATTATGAAAACGCACTAATGGAATTAATTAGGCTTAGCTGTTGCTGAATAATTATTATTTGAAGCATGTAAGTAAAATTTAGTCTGTTTGAGCATTTGTTTTTATGAAGAAATGAGCAACATTTCACGGGATAATAATTGTATGAACAAAAAAAAAGATAAAGATGACCTTACTATAGTCTATTATCATCTATTGAGCAACTCCATAAAAACAAACGCTCAGACAGATAAAGTAAACCTAACTTACATGCTTTAAACAATAATTATTCAACAACAACTAAGCCTAATTAGTTTTATTAGTTCTCCTACAAATAATTTGCATATGAATGTTTCTTTCTTACGTATAGATTTGCATACAACACTTTTTATTTTTCTAGTACATTTTTCTTCCGTTCTAAAGCATGATTGTCGAAATTAAAGTATAGTTTTTTTTTTCTCTTTTTTCTCGTAACAATTAGGACCAATAAAATCAAATTTAGGAAAAAGGACCAATTCTTATATACGACGTTGAATTCTAAAAACAAATACATTTTATAAACATATCTCACACCATTGATTAAACTATCCCACAAAAAAAAAGAAATAAATACCTTTACTGGTAAACTCACGTCATCTTCAACATACGTTGACAATAGTGTCAAATAAATATAGATTTTTCTGTCCTGCCCAATTAATTCTAGTTAAAATGAATAAAACCGAATAACAATGTTAAAAAACATTAATGTTTAGTATGTTTCTTGATTACATGGAGAAGAAAAAAATCACTTTGCACATAAGTTTTGAAATTTAAAAAATTATATTCATAAATATGCTAGTATTGTAATCTTTACACTTTATCCAATGTATATTGAAATGTAAATTATATAACAAACATCATTTTATACAATATTCATTATTTTATTATTACCAATCAAGCTGAAAAGCATCAAAGTGAGCCCTTTTTCGATGCACAGTTAATATCACTCTCCAATCCCTGTAGACCATAAAAATATTCCTTATCTGTCTCCTAGTATTTCTCTTTGTGGTGTTTCCCTTTGTTATTTAAATAAATGTCTAATAAGACAAAATTGTGCTGCCATAAACAATAAAAAGTTTTAGGTTCGATTCAACGACCTATAAGTGAGTTTTACCTTCATAGAGCCTTTTTAAATACGGTATTAGTGAATTTAATTATTTTACTAGAAATTAAATATGGTTTAAAATTTGTTGATGTCCATTTCTTTAATTCTATTCATTAAATAAAACACCCATTATTCTGAAAATTTAAATAACATACTTATTATGTGAAAACAAACCGTAAAAATAATATAAACATTGTTTACAAAATATATATATATATAGATAAACAATTTTCAAAGCGAACTGCTAGGTTGCGTCTCAGAATCACTTACGAAGCTTAATTTCGGCCGGTTCTTCAGCAGAATTGCTAAGGCTGTTGCGTTAAATTGAAAATAATTTTAAAATTAAATTGAAAATGCCCAAGTAATAGTTTGGTAGGAAATAAACAGCCACCATAAAGCTAAAAATTATGTTTTTTTACGATGTTGGTGACATGCAGTTGTCCATACTATAATTCGGCATAGTTCTTCAACCCCAAGTTTTTTTTTATTATATTCTCGGGTCCGTTCTAAAGCCGGATGCACTGTGGCCAGAGTAGACCTATTATGCTCACCCTAGACATTACAGCCATTCTGTCAGCCTAGCCCCCTGGCTCAATCTGTACAGTCCTGCTAATGAGTGAGTAAGTATTTCTCCCGGTTCCAGACTTACTGACCCGAATGTTTGTTGTCTAAATCTCACCAGTGACTCACAGTCACATATGATATGCTTCACCGTTTCCTCGGCCCCCAAGTTTTCTCCACTGTCTGATACTACGCAGCCGAGATAATTTCTCTCATTGGATTCATCCTTTTCTCCTCGATTGTTCCGTGTATTATAGCGAGAAGTAAATGACATTGATGTTTGAAATATTCTGTTTTCCTAATCTTTATAATATTTAGGAATTCTTCTTCTGTGTCCATCGTTCGAAGATGATCCCTGTTAGAGATGTGTAATATGCATGATATTTTCAAAATTCGCCGGTAACACCATAATCCAAAGGCCTCCACCCTTTTTATTGTTGACGCTTTTAATGTCCACGTTTCACAGACATAAAGCAAGATAAACCAAATACAACACCCAAGTATAACATTATAATGATCGAGCTTCTACGTGACATTTCAATCATTCTCTCCTAGTCAAAAATCTGCTTTAGCGTTTGGCCAACTGCCAAGATATTTAAAATGGTTCACGTATTTTGTCTCTTCTTTATCAAGCCAAGTCTAACTATCATCCAGGATGATCCTCCCACTACCAACCACTTTTATTCTGAAATGTTGATTTTTAAACCTCCACGATTTCTTGCTTCTTTGGCGAGAATAATGAACATCCGAAAGTTTTCAATATTTACTGCAAAAGAGGCTATATCATTGGCGTATCTGGTACTATTTGTAATTTCTCCATCAATCTTTATCCCTTCTTTCGTTCAGAACCTCAGAATAATTTTCATAGTATACGTTAATAATGAGTACACAAATCTACCCTATTCCAAGTTTGATGGGTAATTCCATTACTTGACGATCTTCTACTTGAATAAATGCAACTTGGTTATAGTACAAGTGTTTAAGTAATTTTATATCATAATTATCCAAGCCAGCTGATTTCAGGTATTCAAAAAGTAGATCGTGTTGCACTCGATCAAATGCCTTTTCAAAGTCAATTAATTAGTCTATATAATTAATTACGATGTAGATCAGTTCTTACAGAGTTTTTACTTTAAAAGAGCATTCATTGATCACAATAATTCGAAATAAATACAGATTTGTCTTATATCATTGGATAGTAATCTTAATTACAATCATATACATATAAAATGATTGGAATTACACCATCAAATCTAATCTAGATTTCGCAATATAAAATCATCTATAAAATATAAGGAAACCGTCATTACAAATATTAATGTTAACATGAATTAATTTAAAATGGTATTTATAGAATTGAAAAACAACAAAACAAACAAAAATGTTTTGCTAATGTACGTATTAGTTTAAAATATTATTGAAGTACTGCAGTTTACTAATGTATTATTAATTGCTGTTTTGAGAACATTTTTCTTTTATGAGTGGGGCCAGCACTGAGCACCGAGCACTGAAGCACTGATGCACTGCACTGCACCAGCACCCAGCACTGAGCACGTAATTAAGGAAGCACCATTGCACCTTATTTACTAAGTTAGAATTTAGTAAATCTTATATAATGTCAAATCTTTCTTCTTGGAACAAATTAAACTGTTTTTATATAGACTCATACAAGTCTAGAAATAGCTAATAAAACTGATGCGAATATAATAAATAACACATTATTGCTTTATATAATAATCATCGTATCTAGTTCAGTTTTAAAAAATCAACAAACAACAATAATTCTTCTTCCAGTAACTGTGACTGAAACAAAAAGTATATTTGAAAACAACCGCAAAACTTTATAACAAAATGTTTATTAAAAATACTCGAATAATTAGCTGCCATACGGTATAATATTGACTCTTAAATATATTTTTCAATTTTAGCAGACCGAAAATTCATTTGTTTTCAAAGGACCCCGCACCAATCAAATGGAAATTGGATCCCGGTCAAATTCGCTGAAAATTCGGTATGTTGTAGGTCCAGATATCCTGATCAAAAGTTCCTATGGGCACAAAGTCCAAAAGTTAATAGTTTTGGAGATACAGAAGGATGAGTTGAGCCCGCACCAACCAAATGGAAATTGGATGCCGGTCAAATTCGTTGAAAATTCAGTGTGTTGTACGTCTAGATGTCCTGATCAAAAGTTCCTATGGGCACAAAGTCCAAAAGTTAATAGTTTTCGAGATACAGAAGGATGAGTTGCGCCCGCACCAACCAAATGTAAATCGGATCCTGGTCAAATTCGTTGAAAATTCAGTATGTTGTAGGTCTAGATGTCCTGATCAAAAGTTCCTATGGGCACAAAGTCCAAAAAATAATAGTTTTCGAGATACAGAGGAACGAGTTGCGCCCGATCTACATAGACAAGGCATAAGGGTCAATTTTCTCTATCTATCTGTACAAGAACCAAATATATCGTACTCGGCAGAGGGAAGGAGCAATTACACGATAAAATTATATTGCCAGTCATATCACTGAATTTGCCAATGAGAGAGAAAAAGGCATAGATAGAGAAAATTGACCCTTACGCCTTGCATATGTAAATGGTGGATCAGGCGCAACTCATCCCTCTGTATCTCGAAAACTATTAAGTTTTGGACTTTGTGTCTATAGAAATTTTTGATCAAGAGATCTAGACCTACAACATACTGAATTTTCAACGAATTTGACCGGGATCCAATTTCCATTTGGTTGGTGCGGGCACAACTCATCCCTCTGTATCTCGAAAACTATTAACTTTTGGACTTTGTTCCCATAGGAACTTTTGATCAGGACATCTAGACCTACAACATACTGAATTTTCAACGAATTTGACCGGGATTCAATTTCCATTTGGTTGGTGCGGGCGCAACTCATCCCTCTGTATCTCGAAAACTATTAACTTTTGAACTTTGTGCCTATAGGAACTTTTAATCAGAACATCTAGACCTACAACATACCGAATTTTTTGCGAATTTGACCGGGATCCAATTTCCATTTGACTGGTATGGGGTCCTTTAAAATTTTTCACTTACACCAGCTCGTTCAAACATAAAAAGACTATCATAGTGGAGAAGGTTGTGTAACAAAATATGTAAAAAAAAAGAATCAAATTGATGGTGACTTTGAAATAATATGTGGTGGTATACTTTCTAATTTTAACGCTTTAAACCACTGTAATAGTCGGTAACAATGCAAGCAAAGTCGCCAAATTCGGTTTTTGTGAGAGCAGCTTTCGTCGCATCTGTAAGAACAAATAATCTGTACCAGTACTTCAAAAAGATGTGTAAAATTAGAGGTCACTTCGGAATGTGAATATGTTCCTCTTCGTAGAGGCAGAAATTAGAAAAATACTAAAATTTATGAAGAATTTATTTACCAGTTTATAAGTTTCTAAAATGAGTATTTTTTTTCCTTTTTTGAGATTGGCTTTCTAAAAAGCCACTTTCGGTGGAGGTCCAGGCCATTAGAGCATTAGACTGCTTCTCTATTTTACATATATAAGCCCTGTGACATAAATTACGCGTTAACCAGTCTGTCAGGATAAGCCAATATTTCAATCAAGTGAAATCTTAAATACACTGTGAATTGTGCTTTTAATTAGTAACAGGAATACTCGGCATGATTACTATCTTTAGAGATCGTCTTCTCTATCTGGGTACCTATTCTAATTCTTGAGAGAACGATCACGTGATGGAAAGTGGGCGTGGTTCTCACGAAAAAGTATGAAACCGTATTCTGAGTAGCTTTTCTCGTTCTCGAGAGAATGATCATCTTGATGGAAAGTGGCAGTGGTTCTCACGAAAAAGTAAGAAACCGTATTCTGAATACGTTTTCGTACTTTTTCGTGAGAACCACGTCCACTTTCCATCAAGATGATCGTTCTCTCAAGAACGAGAATAGGTACCCTGGTACTAAGTGAAAAATATGTGAGAAAAGAAGTTTTATTGAAACAACATTAAGTTAGGGAAAACGTGTTAATTTCATGAATCTAATCTTTATTTACATTTTAAATGATATATGCTAAAGATTTTTGAATATGATTGAACCAGAGTTTAACGAAAATAATGAATATACTGTCTGAAAAAAAATCCATTCAATTCAATTGCTATTTATCGAATAAATTTGGACGAGAATGCCACACATCATAAGCGTCCGTGCTTTATTAGGCCTTGTTGGATATTATTAACATAATTATGAGACAATTTTTATTTACTATTGCAATCATGTCTCTGGTGTTAAAGACATATAATCACAAACTAATTTGCAACCACCTAAAATGTACAGATGTTTCGTTCCGATACCGATGGTCGACTTATCAGTGAGACCCACCAATATTTTTCCCAGGCATCCTTCTTGTACTTTACACAAACTTGAACCTCTATTTAAATCCAATTTTGCCGGAGAGCGGTGGTGAGATGTTAGTTCCACAACATGCCCCCCTAAGGCATCTGCTTTCCGACTTTAACTGTCACAGACAGTCCAAGCCGTAAGAACGCACAGGCCTGAAAAGGAAGTGGAACGGGCATCTTAGGTGGTCTTTCGAAAGTAGGGTACCGGCTTTAGCACAAAGCCACGACTCGACGGCATTCCATCTCGTCGTCTCTGCCCGGGTGCCATGTTGCAATCATGTCTCTCATGTTAAAGACATATAATCACAACTTAATTTGCGACCACCTAAAATGTACGGATATTTCGTCCCGATACCGGTGGTGGACTCATCAGTGGAACCCATCGATATCTTTCCCAGACATCCTTCTTGTACTTTCCATAAACTTGAACCTCTATTTAAGTCCAGTTTTGCCAGAAAGCGGTGGTAAGATGTTAGTTCCACAACATTACTTAAAAACCAATATATATTTAGTAATTTCGGTCACGAGTGAATTAACCTTTTTTTTTAAATAGTTTTATTTTATTCTGCATCTGAGGGGTTGATGTAGCCATTTGTCTTACCACGCTGATCATTGTGGATTGGAAGGAAGAATATGATGTAGGGAAGTTAAGATAATAATAGGGTTTTAGTCACGACTTCGGTTTGAGACATGGTTTCTCCAAAGAATGGGAGATTAAGAGTAAATCAAGGCTCGCGTAGGAAGGGTCGTTTCCCAAAAGTGAACCGATCTATCAGGATCGTAGCAAGTATTCACCAGCTACCTAATGATAAACGTAACCTTAAGTGGTGAAAATCGAAACGAATATATAAGACAAAACTGATATTGCGGAAAGAGTGACAAAACTGAAATACCTCGAATTAATGATAGGAGGTGGGACAGGCGAATACTAGAGATGATGATCTTAAAAGAATTGCTAATTTATCCTGAGTAATGAAGTCCCGTGCTGGGCATCACAAAGCTAAAAGAAGAAGTTTTATTTTAAGGCTTTGAGATATTTTTTCTTAGAATTCAAATGCCAGGTTGTCAATACTTGATTTTAATAAAATTATTGTTCTTATATATAAAGTCTGAAATCTGTAAAGTCGTCTCGGGCTTTTCGTGTTTAGCAGACCTGCTTTTAGTTCCCTTTTATTTCAATTTGAATTAAATTATTTTTAAACTTTACTAGTTGAATTGCGAATTAAAAACTATTTAACCAAATTTTAAAAAAAAAAAGACAGTCATGCCAAGAAGCAAAAAAGACACAACGCGTTTTCGTGCGATGGCGATTATTTGATATCTCAAGTTTCTTCCCTTCGACTTAAATTTTTAAAGTTTCCAAAGTAACAGAAGGGTGTTTTTTTGTGGTTTAAGCTCGAAAATTGATGAACCTATTAGTAAAAAAAAGGAACAATTAACAAACTAGAAGCTAAAATAAGTATATTTAAATCAGGCATATTTCAAAAATTAAATTTTCCCCATAATTTCGTTCCCATGCCTCAAAACACAACTATTCTGAAAAAAGGTTAATTCTGGCAGAGTGTAATACGAATATTACCAAATAATTAAATTAATCTCATATAAAATATTGTCAAGCGAGATTTTAAGAGATATGCAAAAATCATGTGTGCTTTTTTTCTGAATTTGTAACGCAAAGCTATCAAAAATCTAAAATTTGCAACCTTATCACCATATAGGGCCTTTGAACCCAGTTTATTTAATCTTAATCATAATACATGAAATATTTGTGGTTAAAAATGGTTCGAAGAACTTCCTCTTCTTGCTGTGATTGTACGTCGAAAACTGGAAAAAATATGACTCATTTTAAATACCCTAAAATCCTCCAAGAAACATTTGAATATTATCAGACATAATAAGAACAAAAAAAAAATATGTAATAGTCAAAATTAACAAAATTTAACAAATAATTAACCTAGGTTTAGGTGTAATTTTGTCAAAAAATGTTTGTCTTTATGATTGTTACACATATTTGTAAAGAATGTTTCATGTTTACTAAATCTTTCTAAAAATATATTCTGTATACAGTTCCTTCAAGTAATGCAAAACCTGTGCGCCACAAAAAGAAGAAAAAATAACTAATTTGTTCTACTACAATGGAATCAATTTTTATCTCTCTTAATTTAAAGGAGTATGACGCTTTTTACAAAAAAAAAGTAATATGAACACCTATTTTGACTCTTATTTTTTCCTTTTGTCAGTTAGGTACTATATTTTATAATATTTTTTTTCTAATCTTTTTTTTTTTTCTAATATATCCTTACTAAGTAATTACGGTATTATTTTTAGTTTTTCACAGTGTAATAGCGGGTTGCAAGGCAAGCAAGGTCACGATTTTTAGTAAGATGAAATAATCTGTGCTTAGGGTACAACACTTCTTCGGTGTCACCAGAAACTTTTGCTAACGCGAAGCCGAGGGAACCTACGGCTTATTTAGTTATAGAATACAAAGCTGCCATATGTACACTATTAAAAATAAACTGACCTGAACTTACATTTTTAGCCTGTTAAGAAGCTTTTTCTCACTTTAAAAAGCCTATGATTTCAAAATTATATTAGGCAGGGGTCTAGTAATATTTCATAAATTATGCCTACAAATTATATCTTATCTGTACATATTCCTTTTCATAAAAAGTGCATATACCAGAACGCAATTACAGAAAATGTCAGTTGGTATATTTGTTATCTCTGCACCGGCTGACGTCCACTTTTTACCCGGTAAAAATTCCTGCATGTTATTTATAGAATATTGTGTAAAAATCATATTATAACTTCTTCAATTTTAGAAAATATACTGCTTTACATAAAAAGCTATTAGTAAATTATCTAATTTGAAAAATTAATATCCACTGTATTTAAAAAAAAAACTTAAATTAAAAAAAAAAAAATAAGCGAACAACAAAACACCTATGATGTATTTTTAGGGTTACTTAACCAATCGAGATGCTTATAATTTTATCATATCCACCTGTTCATCCATTCTTGCTTTTTTAGTACTTTTTCCATTTTCAAAGCAAATACTCGTATTTATAAATTAATAAATTATTTAACGACTGCAGTTTCAATGGATACTTCGCTTCTTTCTCTTCACAACTTTGAATTTTTATATTATCCGAGAAAAATAACTCTTGAAAAAATCACTTAAGTGAAAATCTCAAAATTATAATAGACTTCTAGTATGATAGAACAAAACGAATTAATTTTTAACGCTTGAAAATATAATATTAATTATTATAAAGAAACAAACAAAATTTGTAAGTATTATTTTAATTAAATTAATTTTAGTGGTTTTGTCGACAGATATTATAAAAATATTCTGGGAAATAAAATAGTTAAAGAACAAAGGCATCAGAAATTTCCATTTTTTTTTTTGTCTTTTTCCGATATGACCTTTCTCGTTTTCCTTTTCTTCATCTTGTCAATACTACATTAATTGTCTTCGTTTATCATTATCTAATCGTATCATTAGACATGATTTTTACATAGCTCCTATTTTCAGGTCATAGAACACTTATATGAAGTTTCTTCTCTACCTCGCATGTTTTTTCCAAAAAAAATTCACTTTAACTCATATAACTTAGATTTTCCGAACACTACTTTTAAATTTTAGCCATTTCTTGTAAAATTTACAAATACAACACAATATTTGTTCATTTCTTTAACAAAATATACATAAAAAAAAGCGGAAAAACGTTAATTTTTCATAAATTAGGATGGAAAACTTGGTAGTTCAAATGCAATTAATTATACTCATTCCAGTATTGTAGCTTAAAATATAGATAAATGTGCAATCAAATGCTAAAAGATCGTTCGGCAAGCTACGTTGGCCTAAAAACCAAGATCAAACCTGAACTGACCTGAACTAACCTGTTTATTAAATCTAGGGATCTATATCATTATTCGGATACATAAATTTCGTGTTTTTTCAAATTTGGTCAGAAGTAAATATTGTATTTTTATACGAAAAATCTGTGAAAAATCTATTATTTAGTGTGTCTTTATAGCGATATGCAACCAAATCTAGTTTAGTTCAGGTCAGTTCAGGTTAGTTCAGATTTAATCTTGCTTTTTAGCCTAACGTAGCTTGCCGCACCATCTGTTTATATTTAGCATTCCGATTCTTCATGTTTACCCACAATTTATGGTACAATATTGGAATGAGAACAATGAATTGACTTTGAACTATTAAGTTTTCCAAACTCATAAAATTTAAAATCTACGTCAACGTGGCAATATCGCATAGTAAATCACGCAACGAATTCCCAGCCTCTAAAATCACATATTTAGATTTAAATCATAAACATGGCCCAAAAAAAAAAGATCAAAAGACAAGCCAACGATCTTTTTACTTTTTATGGAAAATTCGCATTTTTCTGCAGATTTTTATGTAAATTTTGTTAAAAAACGATTAAATATTGTGCTGTATTTGTGAATTTTACTAGAAGTGTTCAGAATTTAAAGGTAGTGATCAAAAAATACAAGTTATATGGGTGATTTTTTTTGGAAATATCACGCGAGATGGCGTGAATAACTTCAGATTCGTATTCTACGACCTGTAGATGTAAAAATCATCGAAAAATTTGGTGTTTCCACTATTCTGAATAATTACCATACAAAATACAACAACAATAATTTTAGTCATTATAACTAAAGACTGCAAAAATTAAGTAAAGTTTGTTTCTAACCTTATATATATATTGTTTGAATTAAAAAACCTTACCTTTGTTGACACTGATAGGAAAATCTTTGAATAAATAGAATGGGCTTCCTTCGTTCTAACACCAATCATTCTTATTTTCTTTTCAACTACATTACCGGTGTTTCATCACAATTTTTCAGAACAACTTCAACAACTACACAGCTAACCAACAATGTACTGGGTAGTCAGAATAGGTTAAATAACGTAAGTAGTCAGAGTCAGCTTACATCTACAAACACACTTTCCGTAACAAGACTACTCTTATCGCACTAAGGAACGCCCCCTTTTTTGTATTTAGGTGTGGTTTGGTTGCTGAACGCGTGTTGAATCGAGCTTTCCGGATTTCAGTCAGTCGTCGAAAGCGCCAGACTTTTCTGATGGTGTTCCTAAAACGGCTATAGTGTGCGATATCTTCATAAAGCAGGGACTATAACAATCTTAGGCGAAGCGTTTCCAAGTATAAATTTATATCGCTAGACCGTAACGTGATGCGTATCTGGTCCTGTAACGAGCGCTATCGTGGTTCATTTCCACCAGGTCGCTATTTGTCGTTGTTATAAGGTAGAATTAGAAAGTGAAAAGTCGTTTCTAAGTTTTTTCTACCTTATTGAACCGCAACGCAGGGGGGTGCGGTGAGAGTCCCTCCTAAACCACCCGACCAGATAGGAAATCTGGCCGCCTCACCTTTCTTCTCGCTCACCGGGGCAAAGGGGAGTGAATGTTAAAAGGGGCTTTTGTTTTCTTCTGTTTACTTCAGGAAATTGAAGTAAAGTTTGCTTCCAAAAATAAGCATTTGTCGGCTATGCATAAAGCATGATGTATGTTTGAGCGTGGAAAGCTCCAAGGTTGAGATTCTGAGAGAAAATCAAGAATTGGGTAAGCTAAGTATTACGGTGAATAATACTTAGCCAGGGGATACTTGCAAGTGTATGAGTTTATAGGCCTTTTGTTTTTGTTTCACATTTTCCGCAAAAATTTTGTTTAAAAAAAATTTCCGCACAAGAAATTTGGAAAAAATTTTTTCTGATAAAATTTCCGCAAAGAGAATTGTTGTACAACGTTCCGCATGAAAATTATTCATAAATTTGAATATAAAATCCGCTACGGGGATGTAAGGTAATGCGCATTTTGAAAATTGAGAATGAAAATTATTCCGCAATTGAAATGCTTTAGCGTTGTTTATACCCATGTGTTTATTAACGTATGAAGTGTGTAACTATAACTATCTGTACATATCTTTTCTTGTAATCCATTCCTAAACGTCGTAAAATATAGCAGTCTATTTAACTCTAGCAGAGGATACATCTTATAACGAAACTGGTAATAAGTTGCCTTTAATTCCCGCAGTTAAATTCGCTGAAGGGGGATAAAATAAAATCCAAAATAATATTCAAGAACCGACCTTTTTCCAGGTATTCCTTCCTAAGAATCCCGAAAGAAAGGCGTTTTCATGTTCTGAAATATATCGTAGAAACTGAAGTTGCTTTTCGCAAAAGTAATCAAAAAATGTAGGGGTAACAAGGAACAGATCATAAGAAGTTTTGTGTTAATGTCCGCAAAACAAGTAAGGGTAAATGCAGTGTATCGAAGTTCTCAAAACAAGTGTGGGTAACTGAATTGTATAGAAGTTCGAAAAAAGTATGGGTAATAAAACGCTATGAGAAAAAGTATGGTTAACCAGGTTACTAAAACAGAACTAGTAACTGTGGACTTAGAAAAATTATGAAAATTTTATCTAAGCGAAAATTGAAAATATTATTATAAAATAATATTATAGGAGTGTTAAAACGAATGAATATGAATTTGTTTTGGAAAAATTTGAATGAATTTTTCTGGAAAAAATATGATATGGGAAATCATATCATATTTTGGGTTTGAGGGTATGTTATGGTTGAGTATATGGAAACTCATGTTTATTTCGAATTGAATCGCGAAGTTTATGTCGGTGATCCGCTACTACAACGCCAGTTCGCGTATGTAGTCTCGAATAGTACCCGACTTTCGAACTATAGTGTCTGAGAGCCTTGTAGTTGAGAAAACTTACCTAGGCGTTCATATGCAGATACTACCTAAAGTCCAACACTGTATTTTTATACAAGGGAAATTCTCAGACACCGTATTTATTCCGATTAGTTTGCATTTCGCTTTAAAATCTTCTTGAATCTTTGGTTTTTCACTATCTTTGTGCAAGTGATAGCTACTAAACGCCCAAAGATCCCGTGATATGATTTTAAGTTTAACGAAGCGAAGACTGGACGTTCTTTGAAGACTTCGATGCCTTCAGAAAGATCGTCGTGGTTGTTGTATGGAGGCACTGGAACTGGTAAGCGCCACGGCCGTTGCTTTCATGCTTCTGAAGATGGAGATCTAAGAGAAGACGGGATTCCAAGAAGAACGATGCTTGTGATCGACGAGTTTTGTTAAAACTTTTAGGCCACGCCTTTAAAGTTAAAACAAACGAATGAAATTGCTGTATTTTGTTCCATAAGCACTAATGCTTTTTGAACAGTGAAATTTGAAAGGAAATCATGCTTGAAAGTTGGTGAAATGGTGTTTTTCACTTGAAGGATGATCCAAGGAGATCAGATGAATATCTGTTTTCAAAAAATCGCAAACAGATATGTACAATACTCTCAATATTTATACAGAAAACCAAATCCTGACAAGCGGCTGTCACCGAAAAATCGATATCAAGTTGACCATTGCATTTTTTAACTAACTATTATAATAAGGGTCTATCTACTTTGTTTTGACCGAATATATCTTTAAACTTGTTTTACTAGTTTGTGGAAAGTGCCGAATTCTAAATATAAATAAAAGCCTTTTTTGTGTAACTTGCATTTTTCTCTTTTAGCACGTTAAAAAAAATTAAACGATTTATCATAATAAAGAAAATAATTATGTATAAATTAAGTTCTGTTGATGGAGATATTTATCCGATAAACATATCTTATATGATAAAATCACACATATCATGTATTGAACTACAATCCCAACATATCCGGCAATTTTCGGAGTTCCAGGTTATAAATCCATAGACGTTACAAAAATTCAAAATAGTGGATATATTGAACTTTCAGGGCTGGAATTCTGAAAGTTTATTTATTTCAAAAATGAATTAAATGAAAAGTTGATGGTATGTATTAGAAGTCACGAGTTCTTTTGTAACAAGAGTACATCTTTTAATAATGGCAAATAAGAAGCGTTATTATATTTTATTCATTTATCAAGAAAGTATTTTTTGTTATTGTTTCCAAACATTTATCAATACTGCCACTTTTCGATATTTTGATAGACAATAATCATAAACAGACGTCTAAAATTTCTATCCCTCGGGGGACCTAACCCTTATTATTTTAGCAATTAAAATCAATTGCAGAGTAAAAAGAAGATGATCAGGTGTTGTGGTTTGTCTGCACCTATTTTACTACAACTTTATTAGGACAAATTTTAAACAGTATAAGCTAGAAGCAGTGGCATTGTCTAAAACCTTTCATAGCTGAAAAGCTTTTCGATTGCTTAAAGCTCTCTATTTTTATGTTGCTGCTGATATTGCAGCAGTGCCGGTTCGTAAAGCACTATTACAGTGTTATACAGCTACTTAATTATTTTAATATCAATAAAAGATAGTGGTGATATTCGATACTTGATGCTTAGGCCTCGTAAAGCCCATTATATCCCACCATAGATGCAGGTTATTTGAGGTCAATCGCCTTTGCAAATCCAAGCAACCTCTTGACTTGACCTTGACTAACTGCTTCGGGTGATATTAATATATCTTCGAAATGTCTCGGCCTCAGTCCGTTGAGCGCCGGGCAATCTCTGAGAATATGGTCGACAGTTTCATCCTTCTCTGACTTTAAAGTGTTTCGAATACTTTTTTCTTTTCCATATTAATAACTTAGACATCTGGCAATAGAGCAACAGCTTAAACCGCGCGGATTTTCTATGATCGGCAACAATGGATTGTGCCAAATATCATTATGGTAGAGTAGAATGAGAAAGATATAAAGGGGCTTTTATGTGAGCGAGAAAGTTGTAACTATGCTATTAAATAATTCTCATAGACACATCGGATGAGAAGTGGCACTAGTTTTTAGTTCAGCATTCTTGTTCGTCCTGTTTGCACTCGACGGTTCTAAAAAATTTTTAATTTTAAATTTTGTTTTATTTGTTTATTGTATTGTTACTAAAAGTTATTTTATTAGCTACAATGAGTATGAACAAATGTAGGTTTCTAATAAGCTCTTCTCATATGATCTCTTTAAAGAAAAAAATCAGAATAGCCATTGTCTGATCGAAAAATTGAAAAACAAAGTGGAATTGGATAAAAATTTCGGTGTTTTATATGTGTGTGTTATTTAAAGGTAGCGAAACTTAGTCAAAAAAAAAAGGATGAGATCATCTTGTTCATACCTGGAATAAAATGAAGACTCTTAAAATATCTAGGATTCAAATAAATAATGTTTTTAGGTTTTCTCTGCAGCAGATACAGTTAAATTCTTCTTACCGTGATGATAGGTAAGGGAATTATTGTTTTACATGTTTTATAATGATCAAATATTTCGACTAATGTATTAGCACGATCCATTTAAATAGTGCCCAGCCGCTACTGTATTGCAGTATTTATTACTCGAAGGAGAAAGGGTTGTAAGCTTTTGTAAGATCTTCATACATTATAATCCTTAAAAAAAAGAACTAAAACCGTATATAAAACCCAGCGAAAATAAATAGAAGGATAAAAATAAAATTAAATAATTATTCAGTCTAAAAACGAACAATTAGAGCAGATTGAAATAAAAAAAAACATAGGGATTTATAAAGTTAAAAGCACCAACAAATTCTAAAGATGTCGGCTTATCTTCACCACAAAAATTTTAATTCAGTCTGAATTATATTTAGAATATAATCTTAATATTTAGTTAGTTTAGAAATGAAAATTATTTTAACCCGAGTTAAATTATTGCTCTCCAAACGGACGTAAAACTTAGGTTCAAGAAACTCGCTCACAAACTCGAGGGCTAAAAATGCTCACAACTCACAACCGGATCATAATTAAATTTTTTTTAGTTGTGATGTTTAACTTAGAAAAGGAAGAATTAAAGACGATTAGATATTATTTGAAGTTCTTTATATAACGGATATTTTAACTTTTACTAACATGTTTCTATGCGAGACGAAATACAATCAAAGGCCAATATGCCTAGTACCAGTGATGTCGCAGCTTTGCCTTTAGATTAAAAAAAACTAGATAATTTAAATACTTTCAACAGCTTACCGTTTTTTAATATTTATAAATACACAGTAAGAAATAATAAATAACAGAAGTAAAAACAAAATGGTATGCCTTTCAATTAGAACGCTATTTAAATTATTTAAATTAACAGTTTAAAATTTTAAACCATAAACTTTTAACGTTATACTTAACAATATGAAAGAAAATAAGATACCTATTATCTTAAGTTTTAAAAAGCTTTTCTTGAGCTTATAAAAACTTGAAAATAATTAAAGAATGAAATAAGTATACAGAAAAGTTTTAAAGAGTTTAAAATTAAATATTGCTGCATGGAACGTTTTATGTGTAAATATTTTTAAAATAGCAGTATTTTAAATAGGTGTAGGTATACAGTGTCTTGTTAAGTTTTGTTTTAAAAAGTTTTATTATTCGAGAATATGTTTAATTTTCCTTTGAAGTACTGTAATTTATTTTTCTTGTAGGGAACGGGATTAGCACCAACTGGGGTAAGTTTCCCCTATAATATCATAATTATAGGGTACAAAGAATAGCTGTAAAGTTTTATAATTTTAGTACTTACATGGAGGGTACCCGAAGTGTCCGGATCCGCTGTTGATAAAACTATAATATGGTTATAGACGCACGCAAATAAGAGACACATATTTTTTTTTATCGATATAGATTCATTTTAAACAGTTTTAGAAGTTCGCCTCCAAAAATAGTTTTTTGGAAATATCTCAAGTTGTAATTAAGATATTTTTATAAAACAAAGTGAAACTTATTTGTTATTTGAAATTAAGAAAAACTATAGTGATTCCACTTGTTTTAACTCCAAAAATTATGAAATTGAATGGAATTCTTTAAGAATATTTTTTTATGTTTGCATAAATATATATATATATATATATATATATATATATATATATATATATATATATATATATATATATATATACATACACGGGATGCCCGAAAACCTTCGATTACACATCACACCCGTGAGAATATCCGACATAACATATATATATATATATATATATATATATATATATATATATATATATATATATATTCACAATTCGTTCTCTTCCAGCACCATCGAGATGGTAGCCTACCTGCACCACCACACCGAGAAGAAAGTTAAAAAAACTTACCCCCCCCCCCCCCCGCCACAGTGGTACGGCAGAGGTACATGTTTCGTCTCTCACTAGACTCATCAGGGTACCGACATGCAGCTGTCTGTGCAAAGGACAGATCGGAAGGAAGCATGCATCACTGAACGCGGCTTCGCCGACCTCTCGCCGGATGGCGTATATATGTTTATGCGGCTTTCACGGATTTCTCCGTGTGAGATGCAATAGCAGTGGTTATATCCACATTATGCTGTTGTAGTGTTGAAATCACATTCAGCAAACGTGCAACTATATGCAACTTCGCGTGTGAATGAAGTAAAATGCATATATACGCCATCCGGCGGGAGGGCGGCGAAGCCGCGTTCAGTGATGCATTCTTCCTTCCGATCTGTCCTTTGCACAGACAGGTGCTTGTTAGTACCCTGATGAGTCTAGTGAGAGATGGAACATGTACACCTGCCGTACCACTGTGACGGAGGGGGTAAGTTTTTTAACTTTCTGCTCGGTGTGTTGGTGCAGGTAGGCCACCGTCTCGATGGTGGTGGAATAGGATGGATTGTGTTTTGTGGCAATTCATCTAAACTGTGCAACCTCTAACATGGAAAAGATATGATGGAGCGAGGTTTGCATTCACTGTTCGCAGTTTACTATATATATATATATATATATATATATATATATATATATATATATATATATATATATATATATATATATGAAGTCTTACTGCATTTCAAATAACAAATAATTTCCACTTTGTTTTGTGAAGATATCTAGTTTAGGACTAGTATTAAACAAAAGAATTTGGGGTGACCATTTTATTAGATTTTTTTTTCGAAAACACTAAAATACGTCAACTTTATTCAGTTACGTTATTCATAAAAAATTTGATAATATTTAAACTTAAAATACGTGAATAAAGTGCAGATTTACCTTTATAGAAAATAACTGATGACGTGTGTGGAGGTGAAACCACCATAGTGTTACTTCGGTTCAAATAAAAAATAATTTCTACTTTGTTTTGTAAAGATATATTAATTAGAACTTAAGATATTTCCAAAAATGTGTTTTTGAGGGCAAACTTTAGGCGCGGTTTTCATCTCTTTAAAATCAATCTCCATCGATAAGAAAATATGTATCTCTTATTCTTGTATACTCCATAACATATTATAGCTTCATCAAAATCGGAGCAGGACACTTCGGGTATCTTCTTTGTTGGATGAATGTTTATAACCAACAAAACATATTTTTTTTAAGTTTTTTTCTCAATTCTCTCAATTTCGAATATTTATTAACACTCAGTATTGAAATACCTACTTAAAATTAAAATAAATTATTTTTTTGAAACTTTGAAACAAATTTCTGGAAGTAATATATTTTTAATAACTAATTCATTAACAAACAATTATTTTGCAAAAAATAATGGTTGATGTCTAAAAATTAGGAAACCAAAGAACATAAGTGAAGAATCATTTTGATACCACATTTTTTTTAAAATTTAATACTACCTACAATACGGGCATTAGGACGGTAAACCGCAGTATGACCTTGTGTCTATTAACTCTCTGTATCTGTAGATATGTAGTAGAATTTTAGTTTCATATACATCACAGCTCAACTAAAATATAATTAAAAACTTAAACATCTTTAGGTGGAGCAGTAATTTCTTATAGAATAATTCACAATGCACTAGATCCTCAACAACTCTTAGTATGTATAAATTTGCCCGAATGACATATATATATATATATATATATATATATATATATATATATATATATATATATATATATATATATTTAATCCTTAGTGCTATTTTCTTCTTTATTTTAAATCCTCCCTATTAATGAATAATTTAAAGTACACCTAAACTTTGCTATTGCTGTATCGCTTTTCCAATTTCCAATGTAGGATTACTATCTAACCGCTATTTTTTAAATACCGTATAACCTTCCTCAAAGAAAATCCTTCGTTTTAAATTTAAACAATTTAAGCTGTCGGCTCAATAACCAGAGCTGCAAGTAATTTAAAGTTTTAAACACACTCGAATAATATCAGATTTTTCTTGAGTCTAGTCTTCTTTATTTCTGCTTATACATTGGCAAAAGGGGAAAAGGTCTTATATGGTAAAAATATTTCTTGCCCTGTTACCGTAATTATGGTTTTTAATAGAATCGTAGTGGGAGCGCTCGTCACAGATACTTTGCTAGAGGTGAAAAATTCCCTACTGGCCAGAGTTGAGCAGCCCTTACACTAAAGCCTTATGACATATTATGTCGTCTGTTTTATCTATTCTAGGTGAATAGATTAGTTACTTTGATTAGGTTTAGCAGCCTGTTTACTAGTTTATCCTCTGGGTGTAGGCTTTCTGGAGTGGTTCGTCCCTGACGGTGTTTCTAGCAGTTAAAGCTTCTCATTCGAGGGTGACGTGGGAGACAGTCTCGTCCTCTTCATCATATAGTTTTCATAGTGGTTTTTCATTAAAGATATCCATTGTATGCAGATGTTCCCTCAAACTGCAGTGGCCAGCTATAAGTCTTGTCATCAGCCTGATCTGTTGTCTGCTTAGATGCAGAATTTCGCGTCTTAGTTTGTCAGATGGTGTGCTGAACAATAGCTTGCTGTGCCTGTGACCCGCAAGAAGAGCAGCCTTTGTAATTCCAAATACTGGCTCTGGTCCAACAAATGTAATAGCACACCCTTGTCTTGCAATTGCTCCGCTTTTTCATTGCCACGGACGCTCTTGTGCCCTGGCATCCAGGCAAGAGTGACACTCTTTTGTTTTGTTAGAGCGACAAGACAATCTCAGACCTGTTTTAATGTTATCTGATAGCACGCTAGAGTCTTCAGCGTTGGCTGACTGTCAGTGAACATGAGAACAGTCCTGCCCCAGTAACCTTCTCTCAGATTTTCCCGAAAACAGACATCGATAGCATGAATTCCTGTCTGAAATACTGTGGTATACTGCCCCAATGATTCACTTATGTTAAGTCTGGGTGTCTCCCCATGTATTCCGACGCCTGTACAATGATTAGTTTTGGACTCGTCCGTGTACCAAAAGCGATTTCCTAGCTGACTCACTATTTGATCAAAGCCCGCCTTCCATTCAAACTGAATAGTGTAGGGTCTGTCAAAGTTGTATCTTGGTAATGGTGTTATTGCTCATTTCTAACAACGAGTTCGTTACCACGCCTTTGATGCTAGTGTGTCCGAGGACAGGTACACTCCACCAGACATTGTATAGTTCCAGCCTGTATGGCCCCATCCTCGCCTCAGCTCTGATTATTATTTCAAGAGGAGGAAGGTTTAGTAGGATTTCCATGGCTATTGTTGGAGTGTTCTCATAGTACGCGTGATGCGTAGCCAAGTCAGTTTCCAGACCTTGGAGATCGCCAGAGTGGCTCTCCTCTGAGTAGTTTTTGTCCACCATAGACCCGAAATACAGGTTACCATGGGTCTTACCACTGCAGTGTACAGCCAGTGCATAATGTGCGGCTATTATCCCCACGTCTTGCCCAGTGCCCTTTTTTTGCCATGTTGGACATTTTATCTTTGGAAATAATTTTCTGCAGATGGAGTTCCAAGTAAGCTTTGCATCCAGGGTTATACCTAGATATTTAACCTCCCAACTAGGTGAGTATGATGATCTCGTTCTTTTATAGCCTTGGTACGTCTTTTAATAAGTGGCAGTATTGCCATATATACAAATTTGTAGGTATTTGTAAATATTTTTTAATACAGATAATAAATGAAATCAGAGTATCATGTGATTTTGATTGTCGATCTAACTTGGGTCTCACAATTATTAATTTCTACAAAATGTTGGAAATGTTTTAAAAGTCACTACACTAGTTTTATTTTTATCGGGACTCCCGGGATCTCTTATCTGTAGGTGTAATCGATATGTTTCTAAATAATTAATAAATTTTTATACTTATCTACTTATTTTCTTCTAGAACGAAATAAAATAATAATATATTTATAAACGATTATTATTTTTTAAATTAATACGAATTTGAAAGTTAATGTCAAAAATGATTTTCTTCAATAAATAAAATCTCTGTTAAACTACAATATTTAACAGTTATTAACATAAAAATGTGAAATATGTATATACAATTAAATTTTGATATCTATTTTTTAAGAGTTTAAAATTTTTGAGAACAAAAAATTTTCAGCTTCGCTACAGAAAATTTTATCTTCATAATAATCATATAACCTCTTAGGGTAGAAGTGAGAAGGTGGCAAATATTTTATTTGCCTTAGGCGGTAGAAATCTATGTTACGCCACTGATTTTCCACAAAAATTTATCTAGTTGCTAATTAATGAAATGTCTCATGATAAGTAGTAAAGTAAAATATTATTTATTATTCTTTAACTGAAAAAAATATTAAAATAAACCAAAATTGTCTACTATAATTTGTTTAAATATCTATGTTCATCATTTTGAACCAATCTTTTAAAGATGGGACATTTGGCGAAAATTAAACTCGTAAACACTATATAAACGCAAAAAGTAAAGCATTGGACATTCAAAAAATGTACGGTTATTTTTTATACGCAAGTATTGGTGGTTTGCAATGATAAAATGTCTTTAAATTATGAAAATTTAAAGTATCGAAAAAAAATTATTTTTCCCTTCCCCTCCCACACATTGATTTTATCTTTAGTGCATACAATCATTACCATCACTGCAAGATAAATATTTTTTTAACAGCATAAGCACCAAATCCCTATTATAAACCACAAATCGAATCCAAGACTTTAAGAATGCGAAGCAAATCCCCTGCTTTACAATAAATCATTATAACCTGTTTGAATCCCCCCTGGAAAAACATTATTTACTAACTTTGTTATTTTAAACGATTTCACTAAGACCACTTAAATACGATGATTTTTTTTAAAATAAGGAACTCGATGGTGTAGTGGTCAAGCATCACCGACGCCCCGAGTTTGATTTCCAGAGTCTGACGTGGTTGTTTATGCATATGAATAAAATAATGCAACATCTTCGCCAGTTAAAGCAAGATCGAAGGAGAATATATAAGCTGAAATTAGTATGGTTCAGCTTACAATTTCTTTTTTGACAAAAAAATTTGCGTCCAACTTATGCCCCTTTTCCGCATATACATTACTCATAAAATACTTATATGTAAATCAACTATAATTATACTAACAAAGGCACGCTTGGCTGCAAACATAATAATTATTTAAATAAAAAATATACCACGTTCTTAAAATGGACTAAAAAATATAAAATAATTTATCCTGCGCCATACTGATCCCTAACCCAGACATATGGCATTGAAAATTTGTGGTTATGAATTTTTAATAGCTATGAAAATACTTGTGCGATTTGAAAAGAAAAACATAGGGTGCATGCAATAGCCAATAATGGGGAGCTTAGAAAGTAGCTCGCACAACAGTTGTTATTTATTGTACCCCACGTTTTTTGTTTTAAATCTTACAAGTATATTCATAACTAATAAACATTCACACTCATAAATTTTCAGGATAATATGTATGAGGTCAGGATCTGTATGTGACCATAAATCTGTATGGAGCTAAGACAGATTATTTCATACTTTTTAGATCGTTTCAAAAACATGGTATATTAATTTTTAAAATCGATTGCAAAATTTGTACTGAAAAGACAAAAATCTACAACCAGATTTGTATCGAACAGACAAATAAACAAACAGACAAACAAGAACAGGAGTTAATATTGCATTCTAATCGCGTTCTGAGCTATGCTTAAAGTCTCAACTCTCTAACTCACGAATAAGCAATCTATAGCAAAATATGTACTGAACAGACAAACAGACACATGCACAAGATGTTGCATCGTCATTCAATTTTGAGCTATGTTTTTGGCTGATCGGAAAGTTAGTTTAAAATCGATCAGATAGACAGACAAGAAAGCGGGTTATTATTGTATTATCATCCAGTTCTGAACTATATTTAAAGTTTTAAGTCTCTAATTCATCAGGAAGTTGGTTAGAAATCGGTCAAAAATTTGTACCGAACAGACAAACAAGCAAATAGAGAAACAAAAAAGCGAGTTAATAGTGCATTGTTATCCAGTTCTGAACTATGTTTAATGTTTCAAGTCTCTAACTCATCGGGAAGTTAGCTTAAAATCGATTAAAAAATTTGTACTGAACAGCCAAACAAACATGATTTCATACTCCAGTCTATTTCTCTCTATTTTCTATTTGCTCATAATTAAACAAACAGACAGACAAGAAAGAAAGTTAATAAGAACCTAGTAAAATAAATTGAAAAAAAGTAGAGTTTGAGTTCAAACTCTGCGTTTGCTCAGCTGCACTGTAAAAAGGATATGCTTTAAATTTAATGTAAATGTGCTGGGAGCAAATTTCACAAATGTTAATTAAATACATTTAATATAATACATTAAATTTAATAATTTACATTAATCTGAGTTAATTTATTCCATTAAATTTCATGTAGAATGAATTTTAAATTTGCATTAAATTTAAGGTTATTTTTACCAGTGCGCCAGCTTCAAAAATCTGTTTTTGTTTTGACTATCTTTTATCTAAAAATAATGACCATTATATTTCTCGAAAACCTCCGCCTCTGATATCTTAAAAATTCAAAACGGCAGCAATTCAATCGTAGAAATAATTAGCGGAAAATATAACCTATCTTTTAACTATCTGCATTATTCCTATGTAGAACTATGTACAAAAATAATTTATTTCCCTTCCATTCGACGCTCGGCATGATAATTTACCTACTATTTAGTTATTTTCTTTATCTAAATTAAATCTTATTAACTTAAATTTAAATTTCCTTTTATACAAAACGCAAAAAAAAATCTAAATTTGGAAGGAAATTCCTTTAAAACAATTGTGAGACGAGCAGTGTGGTGTATACGCGCGTAGCAAGCTCAGATTTCAGCGGCATGCTACCCTAGGCTATAACCCAGATGGGACAATAGCTGTAAAATTGAAACTTAATGAGGTGTGAACAGTTTAAATTGATATTTAAAAGAACCGAGATAACCTAGACTTGAACGGCAATCTGATTTAAAAAACAGTCTTTTCTATAATGACTGTAGCCTTAACTTTTTGTTACTCAAATCAATGAATCGCTAAATTATGATAGTACATAATGTCGCTTAAATTTAAAAACTTTTTAACACAAAGAGAAAAACAAATGACAAATGAGCTTTTTTAATAGAAAAGTAAAAAGTATTTAAATCTTTTAAAACAATTTAGCCCAGTTTAGATTACATCTGTTCCCAAGAGTTTCTTTATAGATTTAGTTTTCATTAGTAAAATTATAAGCAATGCATGCAAGTTCGTCTCAGTTTTTTGAAAATTGTTGTTTTCGGAAACACCCTTCAAAGCTTATTTTAATGAGACAGATTTATCTCAAAATTAAAAAAAGATTAAATGCAAGTTTATATAATATTTATAAACTTTGATAATTCAACGTTTGATTGACTAAAATGTGGTTGTCGAACTTGCATTGTCTTTATTTTTATTTATTTTTACGCCGTTTCGATTAGATTGTATCTCTAATTGTTATCATGTCTAAACTGACTGTTTTGTCTTAAGAGTACGCACTTATATAGGGACTGTGTCCACTGAAACGCAAAGTTTCGATTCACTGTACACACCTCAATGATTTGATGTTACAAAGTAGTGGTGGCCAAAGATTAGGTATCTCAACACTCGGTTTACTGAAGATTCCATTATTGTTTTTAATGTAAGCTGCTTCTATAAATTTTCTTTTTTTCTGTTGGGTTCCATATATATTGCCGCAGCCTATTTTATATGCTGTTGTTTATCCCAGGCGTGTTCTGAAATACTTGATCTCGACGTTTCCCCTTTTTGTGTATGTTATGTGCCTTAGTTCTAACTTCTAGTGGTTGTTTGGTTCCTCCAATATACATTTCACCACAATGACATGGAACTTTATAAACACATTCTTTCTTATCGGTACTTTTTGGTTTTGTTTTTGTTAAATGAGCTCTAAGTGTATTTCCTAATTTAAAGGCTGTTTTTGTATTATAACTACTGGCAATTCGTCTTATCTTCTCCGAAGTTCCCTTAATGTACGGAATTGTGAAGAAGGAATGTGTTTCTTGCTGCCCAGTGTTCGTTGTTCTAAAGTTATTTATAGCATCGTCAATTAGTTTCAAAGGATAACCATTCTGTTGTAAATCGGATTTAATATTTGCTACCTCTTTTTCCAATGAATCGACATTATTGCATATAGATATAGCGCTTATAGAGGTTGCGTATAATTCCCCGTTTTGTTACAACAGAATGATTGGAACTATGATTAAGATATTGTCCAGTATAAGTTGGCTTTCTGTATACTGAAGTTTTAATAGTTTCGTTTGAGCGATTCACCATGACATCTAGGAAAGGCAATTGATCATTTACATCTTTTTCCATGGTAAACTTAATTGTAGGTCGAATGTTATTTAGATGTTTCAAGAAATCATTAAGTTCTTGATCATTGCCTTTCCATACGATGAAGGTATCATTGACATATCTCAACCAGACTTTCGGTTTTACTTTTGCCGATTCTATGGCATGAGTTTCGAACCATTCCATATATATATATATTGGCGATGACTGGAGAGAGTGAAGAACCCATCGGAAGCCCGTCGTCCTGAACGTAGAATCTGTCCGTTACTTGAAAGTAAGCACTACGCAGGCAACACTCCAAAAGATCTATCACCCCGTCCAGTGATAACGTGGTTCAATCTGATAAAGTAGTATCATTTGAAAGTCAAGTTTTGATTATGTCTAGTGATTCCCTTAATGGCACATTAGTATGCAGACTTTCCACATCACAGCTTATTAGTCTAGGATGGGTCTTGGCTGACTCAACAATTCGTCTCCATTTGACTCTATCTGTCATCGGCTCCTCTGCATCTGCGATGTTCTGGGTTCTAAGATCTAATGCTATGTTGTCTCTCCACCGTAGTCGTGGTCTTTCTAATGATCTTCTACAGGTTAAAACCTGCTCCCATACTCATTTGACTACTCTTGTATCATCCCTTATGGGTCCGTAAGATTTTTTCTCTCTACAATTCTTACTCTGCTGTCGCGTCATGGTCAGCTCTCACAGGCATAAGTCTTAATCGATCGCACGATGGAGTGAAATATTCAGTTGCTATGCGTTATAGAAAAAAAAAAACAAAAGATCTATAATATTTCTTTAAAAAATCATATTCTCACGATGTAAAATTGAAATGGAAATAAAAGAATTGTACTTTACCATTGCATGATGGTTCACCTGCTTGTACTATTGACTTCTGAAAAAGCCCTGAAACCACCATTTTGGCACTTTTAGGTAAGAAATTCTACCACCACATTTAGATTTAGCGCACCAAATTGCTTCGGAAAGGTATATTGGAGTCTGTGCTATAACATCTTGTTTACCTATGTTATGTTTAAGATTATTAAAAATATATAATTTACTTATGACTCTTATAATACTTATTTTCATGGGAAGAGTCTATTTTAAGTAAAATCACATAATTGCATGTTTTTACTTCTAATGCTATTGGGTTTACAAATTTTGCCAGACCAATTTTGAAATAATTAACAACACTATAATTTTTAGATTCTAGTTGACTAACCTTTTCGGAAGAAAATAACCAGAAAAATACATTTATATAAACAAATAATATTTCAGGGGTAGTTGAGTACAGTAAAAATGCGTTAAATTTGTATCTACTTACTCCATCCAATTTTAAAATCATCTGCTTTATTCCTGGGCCATTATTACCAGTCAGATTGGGCAAAATTACATAATGTAATATAAAGAGTGATGGTTATATATTAAATTTAAAAATAATGTTAGCACTTTGACACGTTTCTTCATTTTCCTAAATTTGACCGGTCGGTCTATTTGTTTTTATTAATGATTGCAGAAATTGCAGAAACGTGACAACAGTGCAGAAAGTCTTCTGTATTTCACATATCCAACTTTCAATTCATACAAAAGATTATGTAGTTTATCTACTTTCCGATCTATTCTCATTGTTTTTGCCAAATATTTCAATTTGAACATGTGGCTAAAATAAACCATAGCCATCAATAAGAGCCAAAATAAAATTAAGGGGTACTATCAATTTTTTTCTTCGAGATGCTTGAATATATATAGATCAAATTTTAGTTAGTAAGTAATTAATATTTATTAGTTATACACTATTAATTACTTAGGTTACTTAAGCAACCTTATGTTTATTTAACCAAAAGGCTATGGGGAAAGTGATGGGACATTTTTTTTTGCCTTTTAACTGAGACCTTTTTATAGATACCCTCGTATTGTCAGGGTTGTTTAACCATTTCATTATCAGGGTGTTGAGGGGGATATAGGGAATTGGCAAATTGTCTCGGATCGATTCTATTATTTGAATATGTACGTAAAAGACGAGGGGATACAAAGGATGGATCGGCTAAAATTAATTTTTTTAATTTCTCTCACTCAGACCTTTCTATTACCTGGATTGTTTAACAGTTTCATAATCAAAGGGTTTAAGAGGGCATAGAGCGAGTAGGATATTCAAATTTATATTGATACTATCAAGAGACATGTTAAATTTTATGTTAATTGGACTCTAGGAGGCACACTAAAAATCGATTCCAATATTTGAATGCAAGCGTGCAAAAGTACGGGTAGAAAATTTGTTCTCAAAAGAGTTAAAAATTTCATAATAAAAAGGTTTAAAAACGTTGAAAGAAGGTAGTGATGCCATTAAACAAGACATAATTACACGTCTCACCTCAGCTCGACCTAATATTAACAATATTTCCTCTCGACATCGAGATTGAGACGAGACGAATAAAAAGATTGAGACGAAATGAAATTATAGTCTCATCTCGATATTTCAGCAAAAATTTATCTTGGGTCCTTTAAGGTAGTCTAACCTTTCAAAACCCTTAGATCATTACTATCTGCGAAATCAGTTAGTTCTCGGGGATATAAGTTTCATATTTAATCAGGAGTGTAAGTAACGCCTTGAGGATAATCTTTTGCAAGCAGTGTTATCAACTCACAAAGCAAATACTTCTGTATTTTTGCTATGTTATTGCAGAAATTTCTTTCGAAATGATATCTTAAAGAGTAATGTTTCGTGAGGAGACTTATACCAGTAGATGATCCCTTGAAGGCAATTCAAAAATGTTTTCGCGTGTTGCTCTACCTCAATCTTGATACGATTTTATACCCAGGTCCTAAACTCATTTACTCTGCGATTTTTGGGCAATACTATTAAAATTCTGGACCTGTGAGACTGTCTTCTACCTTATTTTCTTCAATCCTTTGTGCCCCAGCACATACATTAATATAACTTTGTTATCTTTGCCAGTTGCTTCAAAGACATCAGTTTTAATTTAGCTTAATCTCATACCTTCGATCGAGATGAGACAAGTTTCTCGTTTAGTCTCATCTCAATATATATATATATATATATATATATATATATATATATATATATATATATATATATATATATATATATTTGTGGAAATGTTTTAATTTTTGGCCGATTAAACAATCCCGGAGTACCAAATGCACTGAGATTTTTGCATTTTAAGGAAATTCATTTTTTAAAAAATGCTTTAACGTTTATACTAAGGTAATTTTGATTTACAAAGTGAATTTGTTTTTCATAATAATCATATTTTAGCATTAAATTTCAATAAAGCTGCATATGCAAATTTTTCGCCACTTTTAATAAAATATATTATGGTTCTCATATCGAGACGAGATTTTTTCGAAATGAAACGAGAAAAATCTTCCATCTCTATTCGTCCTAACTGATTTTGAGATTGAGACGAGACAATACTAGTCTGACTTGAAACGAGATCAGGTCATCACTCATTCTCACTAGACAAGAAAGAAGGACGAAAAGTGTCTCAAATATGGTAGAATATTTTATTATTACCAAATCTATATAACAATGGAAAATTTAAAACTGTAGTTTTGGTGGAAAAATTTAGTTAATTTAACCGCTGTATGTTTCTCATCGTATAAGAGGTAAATGTCGAAAAAGCAACAATTTAATATACTAAGATTTAGGTCACATGTCTTAAATATAATTAATTTTACTTCGTTACACGAAATATAATGGTGTAATAAGTTTTCAGTCAATACAAGAGTCTACTAGTTAAGTCAACTAAGAAATACATAATCTAAAAATTTAAATTATCATTAAAAGTTTAGTCTCTATAAAAACTTTCATGTAATGAAATAGTTATTTTGAGAATACTTAATTTGCTACAGATAAACAACAATCAGAAACTACATTTGTCCGTAAGAAAATAATTTAATCCCTGTTCAGCTCCTTTGGGATTGAATTTCGAAATATTCCTTTTAATCTATAACCTACATCAGCAAAACAGTATGATCCCCAAACTTTATGTTTTTGGCTTCAGCGGTTAGGGCTAGGTGTTGATGAATGGGTAGTCGTGATTATCATCTCCCTATAATTTGATGTACAAGATGTTATGGGAGTAAATCCACATATTTAAACTCACAGATCCTTGTAGCAGATTAAGCCAAATTTGCTCTAGTTTTTATAAATTTAAAAATGTTTCAGAGTCAGATTTTTAAAATCGTCCAAAAAGTATGTTCATGTGTGGATCTGGAAGATATAATTCACACCCTTAACAATATAGTTTTTGTCGAAAATAACTAATTTTCATCAAAAATATTCTGTTAAAACTTATTCATTTAAATTTAACTAAATATTTTTCTTAATCGTAATTTTCTACGCCACCACCTCTAGATAACCCAGTATATTTTAAATTTGTCACCACTGCAAAAATATCCACCAAATTTTTATTATCACACATATCCTTATCGGGGAAGACAAAAATTAATTTGAGGTTTTAAACATAAATTATAAAAATAAGTTTTGAAGATTGTTTGATGTATAATTTGGTTTTAGTTATTATTTTTTAAATATCTGGTTCAGAAAAATCTCAAAATATTGTTTGGGTAACACGATTTCATCAGTCTCATCAATGAAGCTGCAACGAACCAAGCGCAACATTCATAGGAAATAACTGTCTATATAAAATATAAATTCCGAGATATGTCGGTAAGATATTAAAGTGGGAAACCAAATTAAACGATTCAAAAAATTGGTATTTTTTTATTGTATAAATCGAGAACCTAACTATTTAAAATTATGCTCAAGAAACTTCAAGTGCTTCGTATGCTATGCGGGGGTGAAAAGAAGCGCACTCCAGTCTACCGCTTGGGCAAGAACCAGGTAGAAAGGACCGATTGTAGATAGACGGGGCGAGGCCGCTTGGGTTGCCCCGCCCTTACCTATCTAAGTTTAGATATCTGCGTATTACTGTATGGTGCTGGAATCACAGATTGGGACGTAAACACTTTATATATTTTATTAGTTACTTGGATTTCCAGTTTTCAGTATTATTTTTTTTAAACGCGTTTTTCTCGAAGTGCTGTTTTTCAATTTTCGTGCACTGTAACTCGGCAAATTTTCAAATACCAAACTTTTTGTTACTCCTCTTTAAATTAACTATCGACTGAACTAAATTTTGAAAGAATATAATAATTTGAAGTATTTTTTCTGAAAATAAAACGAAAAAAGAATGTGAAAATTTTAATTTTTTTTTAAAACGCCTGTCAACTTCTCAGTTTTTCAAATTTTTAGCCCCAATATAGTTCAACTGATAAGAAAATATCTAAATAATGTAAAAGAAATCATTAATTGCTTTCAGGTCAAATTTGCGGTCTGCACAATGCACGCAAAAAGTAGACTCTGATGACTGACCTCTATAAACAGCAGCTATCACTCTGCAATTTTCAAAGATAAACACTTGGAAAAATTCTGAGATATAACTTAAATATTAATATCATAAGGTTCCATTTATTTATTCGCGTTCAAAAAAATTCACCAAGAAAGCTTAAAAATGAGCCTTTCAATGTGGTTTCCCCCCTTAAACCGGCAGAATTTTTCGATGTCGGACTGAAAATTATCGCTAGTTAAACAATATATATATATATATATATATATATATATATATATATATATATATATATATATATATATATATATATATACTATATCTTCTCCTGCCAGTAGTTGAAGAAAAGAAAGGAGAGAGGACTGGCGTTGTATTTGCAGGAAATAATTTCTCTGCATATTTTTCCTTTCCCTACCTGAAGGACAATATAGGCAACTTCTTAAACACGAGAGCAAAAGAGTTCTTTATTTCTTACTAAAATTTTATAGCTAGATTCACTAAGAGGGTTTAGGACTTAAACCCGATCTAGTTACATTGGAAATTCGATTTTCTAGATGACCAGTTTTAGTTTTTCATATGATATTGTTTTAATTGTATTTTAAAGTTTCAAAACTTGCTTGACTTACTGTTACCCTTGTCAATTTAAATTCTCTACTGTCAATCTAGACCGGTTTTAAAGTTAAACCATGTTAGTGAATTAAGGAGTTAATTTTTAAGCTTTGCACTACTCTGGTGCATACATATATATCGTTTAACTTGCGTTATTTTTCAGTATCACATCGAAAAAGTCTACATGTTTAATATCCTGCCGACATATCTTAGAAATTATATTTCATATAGACAGTTATTTCCTATAAATATTGCTCTTGGTTTATTACAGCTCCCGAGACCATTAGGCTATGGCCGTCCTGATTTCTTGACTTTTTATTCTAAAGAGAGTTCCCGAAAAAAAGCTAACCTCTAAATGCAAACGAAAACAAATACAAACGACGAAATAAAAAACTAATGTCACTTCTCACCAGATAACAATTATGTTCTTCATTCGATTCCTTCACAGCTGCGTACGAAAAATATTAATACATAATTCCATCTTTCTCGCTCACATATAAGCCCCTTTAGATATTCATCATTCTACTGTGCCGTAGTTATTTTCTATAAATATTGCTCTTAGTCCATTACAACTCCTGAGACTATTAGGTGTTCAAAATGCTTATGGAGAGAGAACTAGAATGTATTGCAGAAAATAACTGTGTACATTTTTCCTTGAACTACCTGAAGGAGAATATAGGCAACTTATTAAACACGGTAGTAAAAAGTTTTTTTATTTCTTATTGAAATTTTAATTTTTAATATAATTTTTGTTTTATTTTTGATACTATATAGTTTATATTAAAAATACTTCACTATTATACAGCTTTTACTGAACATGTCATACTTTATGCAAGGACATCAAGTTGGTTGAAAATGATTGTTAATTTAATTACAATATTCCTGTGTTACATATATTGTCCACTTTTAGTTCGTATATTTTAGAAATGTTAGCATACAAGAAGAGCGGAAATTTGAATACATTTTAAAATCCATTGCGTAAAAGGCACTTTAAACTTTATTAATTATATACGGCGGAAATCAAAAAGGTAACAGGCTCATGCATATTTCGACATGTTCACGTTTTATCCTCGCATGTAAGAATGTCGTTGGTCGGGCCAGCAACATCGAAGGTGAATAATGGTAATCTTGTTTACATATGAAAGCTATGTCGGCAGTCCCGTGTCGCTAGACCCAAAGCTGGGCCTTCGTGCCCGTCATATACAGATGATACGATATAGCTACCTTGCGGCAGAGATAAGATCACTTCTACCTCGAGCGCTTCTTTACTGTTATTTTTGGCTTTGGCGGAAACCGTATTAAAATTACAAGCAAACTTGTAGAATATTGATAAACAGTGGAGTGGAGTCTATAACTTGTAAACAAGAAAGATGAAATACCCGCTAGAAAACTTTGGGATATTTTATCCTTAATTAAAATGAATAATTTTGTACATTCCGAAGACATGTAGATTGTGGATGAGAGTTATTTTAAATAAATGATTCATACTTCTAAGGACATAATTCTGTTATATACAACAATATATATGTTTTATTTTCAAATTTGTAGTGGATTGCCCTTTTAAGAAAACAATTAAAAGTGTGAAACATGAACCTAATTTTGACCTTGAAATACATTTTGGGGGTTACTCAAGGTCATTCTAATTTTTTTAAACGGTAATCCCTATCTAAAGATTTTGTTATAATATAAGAAAAAAATGGCTTTGGAGATTTTTACCACTACAATAATTGCTGAAGGAATCCCACGAAAAAAATATTCTAGACAAAAAAAAGTTGTACAAAACATGTCTGTCACTTTAAATATCCCAAAATTAAAAAGGTGCATTGAAATTCTTTCTTAAAGGCATTTGGCTTGAGGTGCCACAAGATACAATTTTTCAATCGAAACAAAAAATAAGGTTTGGCTTACACTTATCAGAGAGTCATAATATTTCCAAAAATTAATCAGAAATATGTTGAAATATAAATCCAAGTTGGCTTGTGCATTTTTAAGTAATATGGTTTGTCTATTCATTTTCGAATTTATTCTGATTAAAGTTTTCACCCAGTATATTCACTACAATTCCTTTTCTAACTTGAAATATTCGTATACTAAAGTATATAAAATCATATATTAAGAGGGTTTTGTGAGTAACTGTGATCTCTTTCTGCTCTTAAACTAATTAACACAATTTGGATTTTTATTTTTGCGAAATCCTGCGATACCACCCATTCAAAAAAAATGCTGTCTTTAAAGCATCGTTCAGTTTGCCACCACGGAGAGCTAAGCCTTTTATCGACTTATCAAATCATTAGCCAACAATTTAACGGCACAAAAAATATCGATTTCGTAAGTAGTTTGCTGTAATTTTAAAAACTAATTTTTATTTAAAATTTTTAATGGTACAAGCGTTCACATAATGGAAATCCATTATTATACACGTTATCCTAGACAAGTTATTGTTAAATCTTCTGTTTGTCAAACAAGTGGAAAAGCCACAACAAAAAACCTTTTATATTGTAAAAACAATTGAAATGGAAAAACTAACATAATTTTGAAAGATAATGTTTAACTTACTGAATAAATTTATAATTGAACCTAAAAAAGGGATATGGCCGTCTAAACTCTTAGAACTAGTCAATATTTTGGGCCAAGTATTTTGAACAGACTAATGTTTTGAAGGAAGACAGTTTTCAAATTCGAAAAACGGATCGACCTGTATGAGCAACCCTGCGTCATCGGAATGGCTGTTTAATTCTGTATGAAAACCAGTTTGTTTTGAAAACATCAGAAATTAACTGCCAAGGCGTCTCGTGACTATTTAGGTATTATAAAACATGTAAAACAGCAATTCTCTAACTTATAGTCACAGTTGAAAAATTTACCTGTGTTTCATGTTTATCTTACCATGCATAGTAATGCTCAAAATAGTAATTATCTGAACCGTCGATATTTCGTTGGTGTCCGTAGACACAGTAGGCTAAAGGTTGCATTCGGTGTGTCGTATGGGGTGCCAAAGAAATAAAGATCACATTATTCGCAGAGGCGAATTCCAATGATGGTAAATATTTGTGGTATTCATGATTATCCAACATAAGAATTACTTTTTTATCCGATGTTGGTCAGAGAGTTTCAATAAAGAATTTCGGCCATTCTACGAATGCTGGTCCATTGATCCACTCATTGTCAGTACCAGTTTCTTGGGTATCCTGTGCTGCTCCATCTAGTAACTGCGAGTTCATTTTCTTACGAGCAAAATCACAGTGATCGTTCTACCTCTTCCACTGCATGCAATTAGACCAACTAGGCGTTTTCCAAATTTTGTCAAGACTCTGAATGAAGTTGGTACCCTTGTTTCATCCATATTATAAAGACGAGTAGCATCAATGCCATGCTTTTTTATTTGTCCTAATCGATCAAAAAATCTGTAGACTTGGGATTTATTAAAGCTTCTAGCTGTTAGCTCTGGTTTTCTTAGGGTCAAGTCAAGGTGTCTTGTAATAAAGCATTCGTACCAATCAGTGCCAATAGTACCATCTTTGAATGGATGAGGAATACGAGTTTTTTCAGCATACTGAAACACAAGTTTGAGAAAATTTTCCATTTCGAAAACATACTCTAACAGTTCTAGTTCTTGTTCTTCGCTGAAAAATGTGGTGAACCTACCTAACTTCTTTTTGCAAGAACCTGTTTTTAGATGTCGGTGCAAAGTGGCCCGTAGGATGCCATATTTTGTGGCTGTAGTTTTTATTGGCCTGTTTCACTTCAGTCATCTCCTGCATCGCTTTTTTCATTGTACTTTTACTCCAAAGATTTCTTTTAACATTTTCATGCAAATATGATTAAATTAAAATAAGATAAACACAATACACTAAACACATCTTGATAGTAACCTAGTTTACTCATTATTAGACAAAATACAATATACATACCTTCCTTTTTTTTGTATATAAATGTCGAAATTATTTTTTTTCTTACACGTACGTTGCAATCCGTCGGAGGTGAGAACTACGACTACCATGGATTATGGCAGGACAGAGGGTAAAGCCTATGAGACGCGAGACCACGATGAGTTTATAAAAGTTGATTTTGTAAGAGGTGCTCGCTTTAGGCTGGGGCTCGCTTTAGGCCCCTTTCCCTTAAATACATGTTTTCTTTAAAAAATAAAATTAGAACAAACTGTATTTTACGAATTTAAAGCTAAATTCTTTATATATCCCTGAAAGTATTCTCTTCGCCTAAAATTTTAAAACTTTTTAATTATTTCTCGACGTCTATGCAAACATTAATACAGTCAATAATTAAGTACGTTAATGATAAAAGTCAGCTTCGTCTCTATCATAAATAAACTTGAACTTGAAAATGAGGAAACAGTGGTGTCGAAACCTTGGTTTCCAATTTCTCTATTATTCGCAGCTCGCTTTAGTAAACCGCAAATTAATAAAACGTTATTAAATCTTTATTATACCCATCTAAACGGTTTTAAAATATTCAAAATATGTTGTAACGAATTTATGTATATGGTTTAACTTTAACGATAATTTATTTATAATTAGTGTATATTGAGGACAATTTTTTTTTCAAAAATATACTTTACAAAGGTCGTTAAGCTATTTTTACGTTTGACATCAAATTTCTAAAGATCCTTTAATCACAAACTTGATATCTAAAACTGGACTGCTTATTGAAATAATTTTTGAATCAAATAGACCATATTGAATTTTTTGACATTTTTTATATCGACTTAAATATGTCACATAAACTCCTTTTCTCTAAATAATTTAGAAAATAATTATCTCTTTCTATAAGTATATCTCAAATAATAAATCGACCTTTCTCGGTTTAGGTGAAAGATTAATTGAGTATAGTTAACAAAAAAGACCGAGAAAATAAACCCCCCAATTCACTAACAAGCCTAACGTTAAAACCGGTCTAAGTTGACATTAGAGCGTTTAAATTGACAAATGCAGCAATAAGTCAATCAAGTTTTGAACCTTAAAAATACAATGATACAAAAATCATTTTCTTTTTATTACTAAACAAGAAAAAATGAAAATGGTTCATTTTCCGAAGACAAATATTCTTCTTACCAATTTAAGGTTTTATTTATAAATTCTAACAATGGCATAAGCAGTGATGAGTTATTTGCACGTGTTACGTCTAAGCACCGCATCTTTATAAATATCTTTTAAATTTACGTTTCTGTTTAAAATTCCTAGTAAAGTATTATATATAAAATCAAAAATAAATTCCTGTCAAAATGAAAAGTACTCAAACAATGTCAAGAATACGCTTTCACAAATATAACAAAAATGTAGGAAACTCATTGTTACCACATTAGTATTGTCACGTAATGGTGCCGAGCATAGGGAAGGGGGAACGTTTTTTTTAAAGGGGGCAAAAGTCATAATGAGAATAAAGATACAAATTCAAAAATTGATAGTTTCGCCAATTATTTATTGTGCATTTTTTATATAAATAATTCTTTAAATATTTCCTTGCTTGCCTATACTGCAATTATTTATCGTGAATGATTTTAATATGGTACATAAATTAAGGAAACTACACAGTAGTTGACGGAACTTCGTCATGACAGTTTCATAACAAAAATGTTTTCAAGAATCTGGCTTGTTAAGGATTTTTTAGAGAAATATTTAGATGGTACTGAAATAAAATTATTTAACGAAAAAGACGACATATGATGTAACCAAAACTTTGCATATGATTACCTAAAAATGTTCTTTTTTTAGTTTTTTTGAATTACCTCTATTTTAAAAGTAAAATCCATCATTTTAGGAAAAAATTGTTCAGATATATTGAGTCGTGGCAGCGTGCTCAAGTAACAAACAAATAAACCGGAAGGATTTGCTTTTCACTTTATAAAAGCGTTGAAATTATATATTTTGCATTAGTTTTATATTTCATATTTAAATTCGATTCCACAGAAGAAAGATTTGACAACAGAAACTAGTTAATATTAAGTATTTTTACACTAAAAATATTTAAGGGCCTTAGAAAACATAAAATAAAAAGTGTTATTTTTTATATAGTTTAAATTAAGTACTTCAAAATTAAGAAAATTGCACTTTTATTTTTTGAGTTCAGTGGTTCTAACTTATATACAGGGCGTTTTAAAAAACATACATCAACGCTCGTATCCCAAAATATAAACTTTTTGTAAGCATGGATCTGAAATAGCGTCGTTATTGAAATACAGGGTGATTTTAATAATTAACATTGACTTTACCAATTGTGTCAATTGTTTGCCTCTTAGCTGAAAATTCATTAGATAGAACCTTAGCCAACATCATTTTTTTTTTAAAATCGCTGCGACACGTCGACTTTGTTTTATTGCTACGATTTTTTTAAATTATTAAATCATACACGGTGACTCGAAAAAAGCTGTGTTATAATCAACTTTGATTTATTAAATTGTGAACTGCAATTTTTCGTACACTTTTAGACTCCCTGCAAAATTCTGAACATTTCTTTTATTTCATGTCCTATAGCTAGAATAATTATTTATCAGCATAACTGATTTAGTGACTTATTCCTGTGTCACATTTTGTCAAATTGTCACCTTCAGTTAATGAAAAATGAAACCTATTGAGGTACAGAGAATAGAAATTTTTATTATGATAGGATATGGCGGTAGGATAAAAACCCAAGAAGTGTGTCAGTTATTTCAAGAAAAATATTCTAATTTTCCGCCAATTTCACTTGGGAATCAATTGAGTGGCCGCGGAGTTCTCCACTTTTAAATCCTCTTGACTTCTTTTTATGGCGTTAATTTAAAGGTAAAATTTTACAAACATAATCAATTGACATAGAATACTAACTAAACTGGATTTGTAGTGAAAAGTAGCCTTCCAAACATGGGTTAAAAGGTAAAAAATAAGTTTAAATTGGAGGTGGGGGAACAGTAGCGTTTGACTCATAGTAAAGGGTTACGGCCTCTGAAATCGAAATTATAAAAATAACGTCTAGTTTGACGCGGAAAAAATACGTCTCTGTAATTTTTTATTACACATTTTTATAAGTCAACAAATAAACATAGTATATTTTTTAAATACATTCAATTTTTCTGAATATCTAATTTTCCGATTTTAAATTTCATGTCGGTCTTAAACATAAAATTTTATTTAAATATTATTTTAGTTCATTTCGAAAAAAGCGGTGAACTTTTTGATTAAATTTAAACATATGTAAATGTAATAACATTTTCCCAGCAGTTGTATAATCGCCCTAAACAACAAAAGTAACCTAAAAAATACATGATGATCCATAAATTCCTGAGTGATTTTTAGAGCTAATAACTTTTTTAAGAGCATTGTATTTTGAAAGTTAGTAACCTAAATAGATTGTGCCCATTATCGCCGAAAGCCAACATATCGCAAATACTTCCTTTATTCAGCCCCTGATATTCTGATTTTTTCTGACGTGTATCCCATAGCAGAAACCTTAATGTCTTAGTTTATTGGCGTAATTTTCCTGCTTTAAATAACATCACAGAAAAAATGTCAGCGAGTGTCAAGTCAGGCGAGAAAGGTGGATACTTGTATGAAATACCGCTTCGTCTTGAAGTTATTTGATAATAAATTTATTAGAATCTGCATCTTTCGCCTAGTCGTAGGATAGGCTACATCTTGGTGAAACTATGTCAATGTTCTATTTTGTAAGCAAACAAAATTTTGCGACATAATGCGATACCGTTCATTATTTATGGTCAAAGAGGTTCCTTATTCAGTTCAAGTTAAAAAGGATCCGAGAATGTCCTGAGCTATCATTCCATACCCAATCCTGTATTTTATAAGATGCAGTTACCCTTAGATTCTCTATTCCCCAAATTCTGCAATTGGAAATAGCTTCGTCGCTCATAAAATAGCTATTCCCGACGAAATTTTTGATAATGAATCCGAATTCGTACTCAGTTTTTTTCCACCACGTCAAGTTATCGAGCTATATTAACATAAAATTGTAAAAACCACAGGTTTCAGCTAGATTTAATGTTATTTTACAACACGAGGTAATGTTTCTTCATGTCACTGATTATATCATCTCTTCCTCCTCTCAATCACTATAAATCGTTCGAATATATTTTTTTATCTCCGAAGAATGGTCTCATGAAGATGAGTTGTTTTGCGTAGTTGCCTTTGTGATAGATATACAAATAATTTCGAAGAAGCTCCACTCAGTAATTCGCACTGGCCATCCATTTCATCTGCCCTATGAAACAACTCAATCACCTGCGAAATTTTACGCAAAACTATCATAACGATAAGTACGCAAAACGACCAAACTTCATGAAGCGATTTCTCTGAGAAGAAAATAGATACCCGAACGATTCAGAGTGTATTGTTAACAGGAAAAGATCATTTCTATTAAGAAACATTACCTTGTATTGTGAAATAATCTCAAATTTATGTTATTGTATCTTGAAAACCTGACGTGATAGGAAAAATAGGATTACGGCTTTGGATTTAGTGTCAAAAATTATGTTAAAATGGCTCTTTTGTTTCTTGCTTGGTTAACGAACAGCATACTGGAGCCGTTGTTGGTAGTTTTGGGAATACAAGTACTGTACAAGTTAAATTTTGTACGAAAATAAGCCAAAATACTTCACCAATAATTATTCAGCTCAATCCAGTTCATTAGAACAACATCTGGTTGATTTTTCTGCATCATTTTCCACTGTTGCTTAGACGTGCTGAATATTCTGTATTGTCGAGCATTTAGATGACGAGAATGATACGTAGCAAATCAGCCACAGAACTCTATCGTTGAAAACGTGTAATTAAATTACTAGTCATCTCAGCTGGGGCATTTTTCATATTAAAATATATTCGAAATGCTTCTTGAGACGCAATAATTGACTCTTGATTTTCAAAATAAAATTACACAAACCTAATTCTTTGTTCAATGGCGATCCTCCCCATGATTTAACTCCCAAGTATCTAGTTTCTGTATCTGAAAAGAAAAGTGATGAAAAAAGTTATTAATTTTGAAATTCACAGCGGGAAATTATGTAAATGAAGAATAAAATTATATAGACCATATTTGATTTACTAAAATCTCAGATTCTAAACTAACGATAAACTGTAGGTCCTGTCACTAAAAAATCCAAAGGGTTGATGTATCGGTAATTAATTCTACTCACTCACTCACTCTAAATTAACAAGGGACTGATTTTTCTAGTAAATTTTTCAAGTTTTAAGTTTATATATGCCATTTTTAGTTAAATTTTAAAAACTGACTTATTTAAAAAGTGATATTCTGTTAAAATTAAAACTAGTTTCCTTGATATTTCCATGTGATATGTGATACTATTAAGTTTTCTAATTCATTTAAAAATAATTATTCTTCGATTAATTATCTATCGATTAGATATTACTCGCTTTAGTCAGTAACTGAACACTCAAAAATTCGTAGAATTATGATAAAAATCTGTGAAAGTTTTAAATTTCCATAAATTGTATTTCATTGTGTTTTTCGCTGCTATATATACAGTAATTTAAAAACAATATTTTTGCAGGATTTTACATAATTTAAAGCTGTAAACTACTAATTCGATTTATTATTGTTAAAATAATTTAAAATAATGTCAGACAATTGAGCGAAAATAAATAAAAAGTTAAATTGTTGTTTATTATAGTGTGGTTGAATTTAATGCAGTAGAAATTATTAAAAATAAAATATATTATAAAAAAAACATTAATAATATAAAAAATGTATTTGGATCTTTATACAGAGCATAATGAATATAGTTTAATAAATTTAAAGGGGTATAATAAAAAATAAGTGATTATATTTTTAATACCCATAGACAAATATCATCAAGGAGAGGTATCAAAAAATGGGTTTTTGATCACAAAATTTCCTAAGTCTTTCCACCCTATCAGCTTGACCAGTTTCTTATTAAAGACAGTGGAAAGGTTGGTGGATCGACACATTAAGGAAGGAATAATGGTGCAATATCCTTTACACCCCGTACAATTTGCATACCAGGCAGGAAAATTGACAGATGCGGCGCTATATCGACTCGTCACAAAAATCGAAAACGCGCTGTTGGTTGGACGATCTGCCTTAGGTACCTTTATCGATATCGAGGGGGCATTTGACAACACGTCTCACGAGTCGATATGCAATGTTCTACAACGACGAGGCTCTGAACCGACAGTAGTCGCATGGATCAGAACAATGTTAACTCAGAAAATAATATATGCTGAGCTTAACAATGCAACTGTTAAAGCACTGTCAAGTAGGGGCTGTCCACGGGGAGGAGTGCTGTCGCCTTTTCTGTGGAGCCTTGTGGTATACAGCCTGTTGAGTGAACTGAATGATGTATATACAGGCTTATGCTGATGACCTGGTCATTTTGTGCCCGGGTCGCGATATCCGGGACCTAGAGCGCTAAATGATGTGGGCTCTCCGGATCGCGGAACGATGGTGCCACAGGAAAGGGCTCGGAATAAACCTGGACAAGGAGAGGAAAATTAGGAGACTTCCCACAATTACATTAATGGAAAGGACTCTTCAATTTAATGGGACAGTTAAATACCCGGAAGTAATCCTTAACTCACGACTGAACTGGAAAGATCATATTGAGGCTCGAACCAAGAAAGTCATATGTGCTTTCTGGACTTGTAAACGAGCCTTTGGGTGCACATGGGGACTGACACCTAAAGTGCTATTTTGGATATACACTATGATGATCCGCCTCATGATAACGTACGCCACTATTGTAAGGTGGCGTAGTACAACAAAGCGCAAATACATTCTTCAACCTGACAAAGTTCAAAGAATGGCTTGTGTAGGAATATTTAGTGCGATGAGGGCTGCTCCCACAAAGGCTCTTGAAGTTCTGTTGAACGTGCCTGCTCTTCATTTATACATAGAAAACGAAACCCTGAAAACTGCTTATCGTCTCAGTTACCTAGGACATCTCAGAATTGAAATACTCAGGTGTTTGGGAAAGCGTAGTGAAGAAGTGTCCATCTCTCCTCATGATGACAGATTACATGACGCTGCTTTTAAAACCAACTTTTTCCTGGATATATTTCTGCCAAGTAGACAGGATTGGAAGGGAGAGCAAAATCTTCCGAAAAATGGATCCTGATGGCATACTAATAGATATCGACAAGATGAAAGAGCTGGAGCCGGAGTATTCTGCAGGAGCATAGGAGTCAGAGAATACTACCCTCTCGGACCATGTGGGACAAACTTCACAGCGGAAATTTATGCTATTCTTCAGTGTGCCCATCCCTATGAGAGGGATGTAGACAGGAATAGGGTAATAAATATGCTCAGACAGTAAGGCTGCGACATTGGCACTGAAGTCTTGGGTCATAACTTCGGGACTGGTGTCTGAGTCCAAGGACGTACTGAATGGTATGACAAGGAACGAGTGCACAGTCATACTCATATGGATCCCGGGTCACTCGGGAATGAGGAAGCAGACCGTCTGGCAAAGTTGGGTTCGGGAACTGAACCGTATGGGCCCCAACCAATAATACCTGTCCCAATTGTTATTTGCATAAGGGAATTAAAATCGTTTCTGGAAAGCAAATTTATTGAATCATATATGAGAGCTCCTGGAATGACGTGTGCTAAGAAACATATAACTGGGCCTACCGTACGGCGTACTAAGGAGCTTCTCTCCTTGGGAAGGAAAGAGCTGCGAATTGTGGTGGGATTGTTGACAGAACCTTGTCACCTCAGGGGCTGTCTTCATAGAATCGGTGTCGAAGTCGACCCGACGTGCAGATGGTGTCTGGAGGAGGATGAAACTGTTGACCATGTCTTCAGAGAGTGCCCAGCACTCAACTGACTGAGACGGAGATATTTCGGAAATACAGTTTTGTTACCGGAAGCAGTTAGGCAGGTTCAACCAACGAGACTGCTTGGATTCGCAAAGGCGATCGGCCTGGAATGACTTGCAGCTATGGTGGGATGTAAAGGGCCCAATAGAGGCCTAGGCGTCGATGATCTAGTATCACCTCCCCTTTTTCATTCATTCATTCATTCGTGATTACAAATTTTTTAGATATTTCTATTTCTATCTAAAAGAAGGGTGATACACTGTAAACTTGTTAGTAGAAACTGTTAAATTATTTAATTGTCTTATTATATAGATACATAAAAAGATTTTTAGAAGAGCAATTCATAAATATTATAAATACGTTTAAAGAATTGAGCTAGTTTAATAAGGCGTGGCAATTTAAACATATACCTTTTTAAATAAATAAGTTTGTATATTTTACTATTTTTATTTTCCACTCAAAAATATGTGAAAAATTAATCAAAAGTTAGTACTTTTTATGATATTACAATTTAAAAATGAAATTTTTGAAATGTGTGAGAGATCTAGAATTTTAAGAAAAATTAGCCACTTTTTTTCACGTTTTATTCAAAAACATCAACTTCTATTCTACCGATTTAATTTTTTTTAGTTCCGGTTGACTTTCGGTTAAACCAAAAATTATATTCGTTACATTATTAACAACTATGGATGGTATAATTTTTAAACATCGTTCAAATCTGTATTTAAAAAAAATATATATGAGAAAAGTTAACAATTTCCCGTTATACTGTATTAGTTAATTTAGATCATGTTAATACAGAAAAAAATTAAATAAGGAAGTGTTCGATCTTCGACGAAATTGATTCTTAAATAACATTATTTATTATTAAAAGAAGCCAAATAGAGACAAAGATTAATATTTAATATCATCCATTCATCTTAAAGTGCAACAAAGCTCCAGTGCTATGTCTTTGAAACTTGGAAAATTGACAGCAACAGGCATACAACAATCTACCGCCCATGCATAAACTTAGATTGTCACATGCATTAGAGCAAACTGTATTATAAACTATCACTTTACCACAATTTAAATTTACAGTTTCGCTTTATTACGTACTTACTGAATCCATACTTTTTAAATATTATTACGATGAGGAATCCGTGACCTGTGATTGTATTGTTGACAGTCATATGTTTAAATTGATCACAACTATTACAAGTTTTAGCCAACAATAACCGCAACGACAATACAGTAAAGTTAAAGAGAGCACGGTACCTCGAATAGATCAAAAGTATTTTATAAGTGGCAACATAAAGTTTTCTTTTTATGCTTTTCACTACTGAATTGTACATGGCGGTCATTTCTTCATAAAAAATACCAATTTGTATATTTATGTAACCTACTTGTTTTTGGATATATTTTTTTGTTTACTCCTTTTCAGAGAAGAAATCTAATTTTTTTAAGGCACGGTTATTACATTACTCGCCTTAGGAATATATGTAATAACTTTGCCTTCCTCCTAGGCCTTGTGAAGTTACACATTTAGCTACGACCCGAGTATGATATATAAATTTAGAAGCAGCCCCATACACACACTACACTTTTTTATTCCAACACACAAACACCCTAAGTAACTGCGGGAATCGAACCTGCACCACACCGGTAAGAAACCAATCGCTTTGCCACTACACCAACGCTACGCCCTATTTAAAATGTTATTGTTACAGTTGACTCCATTTGCAGTATCTTGTTTAATCGTGAGAACGAGTGAACAAGATATAAATAATATTTAAGAATTTGACTGCATTATAACATATGACATTTGAGGAGGATTTAATAATAATGAAGGAAACTTTAAATATTTTATACATGAAAAACGAATTTTTATAAGAATTTTTTTATCAAACAAATCGCACCTCCCAATCTATATTATTTAGTAAATTATTTTTATAACATAGCACTTTATATAGAGCTGCCTCGAAAACTATTTGAGCTTTTCCCTAGTACTAAGTTTCCTGGTGACGATGATGTTATGATAAAAAAAAGCAGCTCAAAAGTTAAGTCAAAATGTGTCAGAATATCTTATCACATTTGCATAAAATTTAATGACATTTTAGGTGAAAACATTAAGACATACAATTATTTCCTATTTTTAGAAAGTAATCTCTAACTAAATTTTCAAAAATAAATAAAAACTGTTATTATGTCGGCGATTTTAAATCGGTTTCAGCATCATGCTATCTAAAATGATTATACAGGGTTGGGCAAATGTTCCAAATATGCTTAATTAACGACCAACGAAAAGTGACAGCAGATACGGATTTTTGTCAATCTTCAGAACTACAATTATTCTTTTGACTGTACATTAAATATACCAGCTGCATTAACAACTGTCAAATGACAATGCCATTTATAATTTTCTTAAATAGAACATCTCTAACATGCTAATATTTTTTGTATAACATAATATATGGACAAATTCAACTGTTTTGAAAATATGGACACTTTAACAAAGTCATACTGTATTTTATCCTTATCCCATTTTTTTGTTCTCACTCCTTATTAAAAACTTCAGTTAGTAGATACTTAACTAAATAAGTTTTGATAGTTTATCTCACTTTTCCCTGACATGAGTTTTTGGTCAGCAGTATTAGTCTTTTCATTATCTAGTACAGGAGGAAAATATTAAAGTTTAGATATCAGAATAAGAACGTATTGTTTGGCTTATGATGATAGGTGTCGTTTCTGCCAAAAAACAACCTACCGTTTCAGTGAAACTTCTCTTGAACGGGAACCCATTTCCAAATCAACTCCCAACAAGATATTCCATAACTTTAAAAATATTGGTAATGTAAAAAACTACCAAAGACGGAAACAGTTATCAATGACAATAATTCCTACGACAATATGTTTGCCCTGTAAGAGGAACTACGGGCTACAAAACTTGCTTTTGTATACGATAATACGGAAAGATCCATTAAAAGAATCCTCAAAGAAAATAAATTAACCCTTATAAAGTATTTTTGCTTCAAAAACTCTGCAATTTTGCAAAGAAATTATTATCATTATAGACCTGAAACCTGATTTTGTATTATTGTATATATTATCTTCTTTTCTGATGACGCCATATTCTGTCTTAATAGCTTCATCAATAGGCACAAATGCCAGTATTGGTCTGATCATAACCCTCACTGGATAATGGAACCCCATACGCTATATCCTCAAAAACTAAATGTTTGGGCAAGCATCATTAAAAACCATATTATAGAGCCTTTATTCCTTTACAAAAATTTGACAGCTAATTCCTCCCTAAACTGGCTACGAAATAAAATTATTCTTATTTTTCCTGTGCCCTGTCAGGTCTCCCTGTTCTCTGCTATTCCAAATAGCTGTTCAGCACTGTATATTCCTGTCCACTCTCGGATGTTCCTCAGCGAAGAGATCTACTTCCTTCCAACACCTCCACGATCCTCCATCTTATCCTTCATGATCAGTTGAAGAATTTTCTATCGATCCCCTCTGAGAACTTGCTTGCTAATTTTCCGCATTTTAACTGTCAGCAATTCACAAGTTGCATCTGCTCGATTTAAAACCGCCATATTAGTCTGTATAGCTACCCAGGGTATTCGAAGCATTCGTCTATGCAAAATCATCTCAAATGCTTCCAAACGATTGATCGTGGTAGCCTTCAGTGTCCACACCCCCGCTCCATACAACAATACTGACCAGATATGACATTTAATCATCCTTTGGCAAAGTTTAAAATTTAGATTGTCATTGAAAACGATAAATTTAGTTTTAGCAACGTTTATATTGAATCACATTTCTTTCCCAAACCTACTGTCAAAATCTAAGAGTTGTTGTAGTCCCTGAAGGCCATCACTTATGATGGCCGTATCATCAGCATAACGAATCGTATTTATTAGCTTGCCGTTGATTTTAACCCCAAATACTTTGTTATGTAGGGCCTCCTTAAAAATTTTGTCCGAATATAAATGAAACAGCAGAGAGAATACATCCTTGTCTAATGCCTCGTTAAATTTGGCATTCTTTGGTAAGCCTACCATTAACTCGGACCACTGCCCTCTGACGCCAATATAGATTCTCTATAATCCGAACATCCTTGCTATCCGCACCAGCATTCTTCAGTATATCCATGAGCTTCACGTGCGTTACGCTTTCTCGTAATGGATAAAGCATACAAGAATGTTTTTACGTTGGTCTCGACACTTTTGAAGAAGTATATTTAGAGCAAATAGCGTTTCTCTAGTACCAAGGGCATTTCTAAACCCAAATTGGGTCCCATCCAGGCCACCTTAACACTTATTCCTTATTCTACAGTGAATAATACTCAGGAAAACCTGTGTAACTCATGAAATTTATCAACCTGTATTCGTTACATCTTTTAGCACATTGTTATTTTTGGTAGCGTTATAAAAACAGATCTCAGCCATTCTTCCGGTATTTCTCCAGTGTTGTACACAGGATTAAAAAACTTAACCAGAATTATACCCAATTTAATTAATATCATTACGTGATCAACACAACGACCTGATATTTTAACAAGACAGAGCACCAGCGCATTTTAGTAGATATGTCAGAGACAGATCTAATACGTTTAAGTTCTTATCTTTGGAGCTATTTGAAGACTGTAGTCTACAATACAAAGATAAACTCTTTAGAGGCCCATGAAAACAGAATTTTGATATATTGATATCCCTTATCAACATTTATGGAACATGCTTTTCCAGGAAAAGAATTCGAACATTTAATTAAATAGTGCTGAATTAAAATTATTATTTTTGTATTGAAATGAGTTGTATATACCTTAAATTGTTCATATTTTCGAAACAATTAAATCTACCTATAGGAAATGCTAAAGAAAAAATATTCTCAATTTGATGAAGATTTAGAATAACTGATAACATACAGGATATTCCATTAAAAAAAAATTATAAGACGCATCGTCATTTGGCAGTTGTTGCCGTCACTGGCATATGGAATGCACAATGAAAAAAAAAAATTGTGAATCTAAATTACTTAATTAAGTCGTTCCGGAAAATTTACCCAACCTCTGTATATATACCTATAAGTTATTTTAAAAGCATTCTCTAAAGTCACTTGACTCCAAGCTAGTATAAAAACGTTGATAGTTATTTACGTTTAAAGCTAATAGCATTTAACTTACTGCAAACCTTTAATCTTGCAGTATTTAACAATAATTGACACTTATGCCGTATTCACGCAAAACTTATTTACCACAAATGTTTCTGTTCAATTGCGACACAGGTTGCCTGGATTAAAGCAGACACCAAAGCGATATTAGCCATCCACGAAAGCGTCATAACGAACAACGCAAGATTGTCTGTTACACATAACGATTTTAACACATGGACGCTCAACATTCGAAACGTTAAGAGAGAAGATCGAGGACAGTATATGTGCCAAGTAAACACAGATCCAATGAAAATGCAGGTAAGTTATTTTTGTGTAATTTTATCATAAAAAAATTAGGAAAAATTGTATTACTTTAAAAAAAAATTGCTTACTTTATTCTTTCCCCATATACTATTTTTTAGTAAGTAAATAATTAAAAAAAAAAGTGGAAGAATTATAGGCCGATTAGTTTGATCTCACATCTTAATAAACTCCTTACAACTATCATGCAGGCTGGTATTCATCATTGCCAGCGATTAATAAAAATTTTTGCGGATTATGAAAAGGCATTCGATACTGTCAACCAGAGATATTAAGAACACTTACCGAATGTCTAGTAGACAATAGACAGATAACCACTATTCGCTATATTTAAAAAACGTCACAGCTAGTTTATGGCTTCACGATGTTACCGAAAGCATTAAAGACTCTATGTCACCGAAACTTTTCATTGCTCTCTTAAAATCCATATTTAAGAAGATGATATACTTCGCTTATATGGGTGTAAATATCAAGGGTGAAAAGATAAACCGCCTCCGCTTCGTTGCACATCATAGCAGATCAGTTAAACCATAGCAATGATTAAGGAGGCATCGCCCTTTATCAACTTCACAAAATAGAATTTTTTTTTAAATACATTTTCCAAAACTACGGACATTCAACAATGTACTCAAGAAATTTCATAAAAATCCAAGCAGTCCTCCTATATTTTTGAAAGCATTATCGAGGAGGGGGGGGGGGCGAAAGCTCGTCTGAGCGCGCGTGTGCTCCGTCTCTTGCATGCGTCCGTAACCTTGATCGTTTCTGAACAGCCTCAGTTCTGAAGCTTCCAGGGAGTCCAGAATTCAGTAAGAAGTCTCTTCGTAAAGCTCATATTATTGTAATTTGGCATCTAAATTACAATAATATGAGCTTTACGAAGAGACAGAAGGCATCGCCGATTTTTCGTAAAAAATATTTTAAACGCATTTTTCTTGAAACAACCTTTTTGCATGCGGCGTTAAGGAATTTTGAAAACATACGAGCAGACCTCTCAAAATTTTAACCATATATTCTAAATATGTAAGGTTATGTCTCGCAATAAAACTTAGTCAAAAGATTCATATTTACTATCTTTCCCGGCCTGAAATATAAAGACAAATATCCGTTTTGCAACTTTTTGTTTGGTTATTTGCGATTTGTTTTTTTTTTGCATGAGAACTCATAATTTTACTACCAGCGATAGCCACAGGAATACTGATTATGAAGCTATTTTGTTTATTTGTTTGAGATGAACCAGCACAGCTACACCCTTAACACCAGCGACTTATCTTTTTCGGACACTCCACATCAATATACGACTCTTTTTTATAAAAATCACATGTAAAAAAGTATTACATTGATGTCTATAATAGGAATTGCTAAAAAGTATCGCAAAAATTACATTTTTTCGGGCGTCTAAAATGTGACGCCCCCTTAAATTACGAATCATAACAGATGAAACTGAAAATCAATATTTGAGGGCGAGGGGGGGCTTTCGCAGTTCAAGCAGGTGTCACACTAACGATCTCCCTCTGACAGCGATGCGTGATTTTTAAGCTAACAATTATAAACTTTTCTCTCTTTTTTTACAATCGTTGACTTAAAAAACACACAACGCTCTCAGTGAGTGATAATTGGTATGACACCTGCTTGAACTGCGAAAGCCAGCGGTTAGTATGGTTGCCTATACCAAATGAGCGACCTCTATCCTTTGGGTAGTATACTTCGTCTATCGAGTTTGATATATTTTTATTTGTATTTTATCGTAGCGCCATCACATGACGGTTTTATATAACATTGTTGAAAGGTGTTGCTTTACGAAACACAAATGAATCGGTTATTGCTAAAACACCCTAAGTCATTTTTAGCTCAAACTGAGTTAGCCTCGAAAATTAACATTTCGGCATCGAATAGTGCTAACATCCCCTAAGTTAGCGAGTTGTAAATATAAGTTACTGTTAAGCAGTGTCACTATTCAGGAAATGAATATCAGTATTTGGACGCCTGTTTAAATGTGAGACTTATGTATGACATGTTTTGTAATAAACATAGCCGATGTGCAAGTTACTTACCACTATTATCTGAAATTCTTTCATTCAAATGTCAATCTACACTTTAGACGCCCACAAGAGATATCTGCAATAAGTGTGAAGAATATACATTGAAAATAAAGACCACTATATTGGGAGATGCTGCAGAAAAAGTTCCTATCGCTGAAAAGATCGTTCATGATAGGCGTGCAAAAATTTTTATAATGCTTTGATTGATTACATGTAAAATTTACAGCTGTCGCATATCCCTGTACAAGATTTGTTTTATTTGACACAATTGACAGTATCGGTATTTGTATACATGATATGAAAACCGATAAGTCGTTCTATTACGTTTATACTGAAAATAAAACAGTCAAAAATTCCAACGAATTATGCTCGTTTTTGATGAACTTCATGGAAAATTATATACCCAGGAATGTTTCACATAGTTATCCAGGGCAAAACAAGAATCACTGTGATGTCCAGTTTTGTATGGCCCTAGTTGAGAATGGTCGCTTTGAAAAGATAAAGCAATTTTTTCCAATACGTGGCCATTCATTTCTGCCCTGGGATAGAAATTTTGGCATTATAAAGAAAGTTCTAAAAAAGCAAAATCGGATTTATAATTTATATACCAAACTTATTATAAGCGCAAGTTTAAGAAGAAACTTGACTGTTGACGGAATAAAGACCGATGAAATTGATGGCCTGTATATTATAAAAAAGACAATGTATCAGATAAAACCGAGAACTTAAGCAGAGATGCAAAAGTAACATTTTTGCATTGCATTTCTAAATTTCACTACATCGTTTACGACTCTTCTAAACCAGGCTATACTAAAGCGTTGGAATTCGTAAATGGTTGGATCTGGCCGCAAAACGTTCAAAAAATACTAAGGTGAAGTTTCCAGAAGTTGGTGATTACGCAAAAAATCTTCCATTATCGACAAGTAAAATACAACACTAAAAATATAACTACAGTAGAGATCATTTAACTGTTGCATTTATACATTTCTTGAAAGTCCCAATATTCAATCAATATTATTTTTTTGTCGAAAATACATGTGTATGTGCCTAATTTATCATCTTAAAACCTTTATTTAACGGATATCAAGTATGCATATTCATTAGATGGTTTTTTTATTTCCTGAAAAGCTGCAAAAAATGACTTGGGATATGTAAGCAATAACTGATTCAAATATATTTCAAAAAACAATAACCAATAACAAAAAATCAAACGCTTCACTTACACTTGAGGTATTTTTTTTTTGATTTGAAGGGAGGACGGCGTCCTAGATTCCTTTCTCACCAGTCGGCAATACAATTAGAAAACCCAGAAGTAAACCAGGCTAAAAAAATTGAAAATTAAACGGAATTAAAAATTGTAAAAAAGGGTTAATATATAGATAAAAGTTAATAAACAAGCAACTTTCTTTTTCAATATTTTGTGTCATTTTTTGAAAAAGACATGTCCAACTTAACAATTACAAGAACGTCGCGAGAAAAAAACAAAATTTAACAATTGATAAAAACATTTTCCATATGATGTGTATACTGATGTAAAAAATGTGCGTATTAAATTATCCAAAATAGGAACAGTTCATTACATTTAAACTCGGCTTTTGGATGTTCATTTTCAAAAGAAAATAGTGTAGATATTATTCTCTAAATGTTAGTTAAAGCTCAAAATCGTATATATTAAGGAGGACCTTGTTATTTTAAGTTAGTTCAGATGCCTCTATAAAAATACCACTTTTAAGTGAAAAATAATTACACAGTTTTATTTGCTGGTGTATAGTAGCGACAATGACCTATATTACGATAAAAAGCACTACATTGGAGATTTCGCTTTAAAGTTTAAAGAGGTGCTAAATTAAATAGTTTGTGAGACAGAAAGATTTTAAGAAGTGTCTCCATTTTCATCTCCATTTCCGGTTTTGTCTTTAAAGGATATTTTGAGCTAAATTTAATTATTTTACAATGAAAAACGTTATAAAATATCCTGACTTATTAGTTATTCAAAATGAATTTAGAAAGCCATACACTCTACATTTATTTTAATAAAAGTTAAATTTCTACTTTCGAAGCAGATTTTTTCAAGAAATTTTTAGTATATGATACTAGGAAAACCGTTTATATTTCGGAAATTGATAACTCTGGGATCTTAAGAGAAGCTTTAAAAGAGTTTTAGGTATCTGTAAAAAATTCATAGATCAACAATTATAACGCTAACAATTTAATTTAAGAGCGTACATCCACAGATGTTAAAAATAGAAATTTTCTTGTTGTTTTAAAAATTCACTATGCATTTTTGAGGGCACCCAGTACTCGGGGATTTTAAGAGAAGCTTTAAAAGAGTTTTAGGTATCTGTAAAAAATTCATAGATCAACAATTATAACGCTAACAATTTAATTTAAGAGTGTACATCCACTGACGTTGAAAAAAGAAATTTTCTTGTTAATTTAAAAATTCACTATGCATTTTTGAGGGCACCCAGTACTCGGGGATTTTAAGAGAAGCTTTAAAAGAGTTTTAGGTATCTGTAAAAAATTCATAGATCAACAATTATAACGCTAACAATTTAATTTAAGAGTGTACATCCACTGACGTTAAAAAAAGAAATTTTCTTGTTGTTTTAAAAATTCACTATGCATTTTTGAGGCCACCCAGTACTCGGGGATTTTAAAAGAAGCTTTAAAAGAGTTTTAGGTATCTGCAAAAAATTCATAGATCAACAATTATAACGCTAACAATTTAATTTAAGGGTGTACATCCACTGACGTTAAAAAAAGAAATTTTCTTGTTATTTAAAAAATTCACTATGCATTTTTGAGGGCACCAAGTACTCGGGGATTTTAAGAGAAGCTTTAAAAGAGTTTTAGGTATCTGTAAAAAATTCATAGATTAACAATTATAACGCTAATAATTTAATTTAAGAGTGTACATCCACTGACGTTAAAAAAAGAAATTTTCTTGTTGTTTTAAAAATTCACTATGCATTTTTGAGGGCACCCAGTACTCGGGGATTTTAAGAGAAGCTTTAAAAGAGTTTTAGGTATCTGTAAAAAATTCATAGATTAACAATTATAACGCTAACAATTTAATTTAAGGGTGTACATCCACTGACGTTAAAAAAAGAAATTTTCTTGTTATTTTAAAAATTCACTATGCATTTTTAAGGCCACCCAGCACTTAAGAATTTTGAGAAAAGCTTTAAAAGAGTTTTAAATATTTGTAAAAAATTCTTAGATCAACAATTAAAACGCTAACACTTTAATTTAAGGGTGTACATCCACTGACGTTAAAAAAAGAAATTTTCTTGTTAATTTAAAAATTCACTATGCATTTTTGAGAGCACCCAGCACTTTGGGATCTTAAGAGAAGCTTTAAAAGAGTTTTGGATATCTGTAAAAAATTCATATATCAACAATTATAACGCTTACAATTTTATTTAAGGGCGTACATCCACTGACGTTAAAAAAAGAAATTTTTTTGTTATTTTTGTTATTTTAAAAATTCACTATGCATTTTTAAGGGCACCCAGCACTCTGAGATCTTAAGAGAAGCTTTAAAAGAGTTTTAGGTATCTATAAAAAATGCATAGATCAAAAATTATAACGCTAACAATTTAATTTAAGAGTGTACATCCACTGATGTTAAAAAAAGAAATTTTGTTGTTAATTTAAAAATTCACTAGGCATTTTTAAGGGCACCCAGCACTCTGGGATCTTTAAAAAAGCTTTAAAAGAGTTTTAGGTATCTGTAAAAAATTCATAGATCAACAATTATAACGCTAACAATTTAATTTAAGAGTGTACATCCACTGATGTTAAAAATAGTAATTTTCTTGTTATTTTAAAAACTCCGTTATATAAATTATATAAAAAATTTATTAAATTCCTAGATAAAATTTTTGCGCACTTTCTGCCGGTCACTGTATATACAGAAATTTTTTAAATTACGAATTTTCTTAGGAGTATTGTCGTATATATTTAGAGGCACCCTACATATTTTTATCTGTTTGATTTTATATTTATTCATTTTACAGACTGCATTCCTAGAAGTTGTTATTCCGCCCGATATAGTATATGAAGAAACTTCTGGAGATATGATGGTACCAGAAGGTGGATCGGCAAAACTTGTTTGTAAAGCTAGAGGGTATCCCAAACCCAAAATTGTGTGGCGAAGAGAAGATGGTGGATCTATCTTGTCTCGTGGAATCCATGGTGGTAAAAAAGAACGACTATTATCAGTTGAAGGTGAAGCACTCAGCCTTACCAAAGTAACAAGATCAGAAATGGGTGCCTATTTGTGTATTGCCGCAAATGGTGTGCCACCTTCAGTTAGTAAAAGAATGATGCTACATGTCCACTGTAAGTATCTATATTTAAAAATGTTATTTCAAGTATTTTAAGATTATTGCCAAACAATGTTTTAATCAAAATCATATAAAAAACCTCTTTTTATATTAGGGCTATAATACTTTATTACACTTCACTCTCGCTAATGACCAGGTTTATGTTATTGAAAAGTGCCTCGAAATCACTGATTCTCAAAATGGACTTGGATTCTTGTGGGCTATTGAAGCTAAATTGGCGAAATATTGACGATTAGTGCTCTTTTTACCCATCATGCGCCAGTCATAATTTTGAAAATTTCGTACTTATCAGCATGCGCACAACCGAATTTCTGTTATAGATAGCTTAATTTGATAGTGTCATTCGTAAACAAATAGAACCAGTTCAATATCATTTATATATTTTGTGGTTTTTTCCTTATGAGTTGTGTGCAATTTAATCGGATTTATATTATTATTGTAACATAATTATTTGTGTTTTGTCTCTCTTCTTTAGTATAATAAACTTTACAAAGTGTATGCTTACGTTTTGGCATAACAACAGATTTTTGCATTTCAATCCTACCGATGCTCAGCTGAATATTTTGTAGTGCCCATGTCCAAAAATGTGAGATTCTGTTTATTTAACTTTACCATCGTAAATTTGCCATTTTGATATTAAACTTTGCTGATTTAGTAAATATTTCACTTTTAATTATAAATAAAACGAAGATTACAATACAACGTAATAACGCTTTTCAATTAGTTTCATCATTTACGGTAAAAAAATGTATTATGTTCTGTACAACTTTTTTTTACAACATTCTGTACTCAGAATGTACCTTACCATCTTTTCTTCCTTGCGAAATGAAGCTTGCTTCCAGCCAGAAATGAAAACCTGAAAAAACTTTTCAGATTAATAAAGTTATAAAATACACGATGGCGCATCATATAAAAAAACGTTTTAGACTATAATGATACATTTTTCTTATCTAAATAAATTTATTTCATAATTATTAAGAATGTTAAAAAGATATTTGAAAAATATGGGTTTTAAACAAAACACCTTACAAATCATATTATTTTTAATTTTTGTCATAAATTCAGGATACATTTGTTAAAATAGATCACAAGTTTAATTTTTTTCTTTTAAGTTAAAATAGCGTCATATCTAATGTATTATCAAGTATACAGTATACTTCTACCGCCTAAACGAACCAATATCTTATACAACTAGGTTGATTTACATTGATCTATTTTAACGTCAAGAGGCTGTCATCAAATGATGTACACGTAATTTCCGGACACCCTGTATAATGTAATTCAGTTTCACCATAAATCACAACGTGTGTGTGAAAAGTTTTACGATCAAGATGCTATCTTATCTACCTCTTTTATTTATTTATTTATTTATTTATTTATGGACGGACAACACTGTCCATTTTTACAATAATTAATTACAAAGCTAGAGTGAAACATAACCATGTGATATCAATAATAGTATAACAAAAAGGTGTTTACAAAAGAGAAAAGAAAAAAGTGTACACCTGTCAATCTGTAACAGCAAAAACACTAAACGTCAATCGACAATCAATTCCAACAGCCTTCGTTTCAATCGTTTCAAGGACGTAATAAAGAAATTCAAGTCACCCAGCTAATTAGCATATACAGCCACCGTTGGTACAAAAATGGCTTGTATAATTTGTTCGGTGAAAAGGCCGATGAAATATATGAGAAGTACGAGAACTCCTGGGAGGGACCCTCAGACCAACACTTGACAGCAGGCGTGGGCAATCGGTGATACTGTTTATAATTTTAAAAAGAAGTTGTAAGTTTCTACCCTTTCTTTTATTAGCAAGGGGGACCAAATTCAACCCGGAGCACAAAGCAGCATAATCAAGATCAGCACCCCCGTTCAATTTCAAGTTAATATATCTGAGAAACTTTCTCTGTACCTGTTCGAGTCAGTACATATGTAATTCATAGTAGTGGTTCCAAACACAAGCAGCGTACTCAACCTAACATCCTGATGGACTTAATAATAATATCAGCGATGTGAAGAGCGAATGAAATGGTGGAATCAACAAGGACTCCCAGGTTCCGCATAGAATCAACGAAGGTCATCGGCCTACCATCCAAGTGATAGTAAAATTCCAAGGGATTACGCAATTTAGAAAACTTAGTGAATTTTCAAACTCATCCCATTTACTCCGCACCAGGAAACAAATCTATCAAGGTCCCCCTGAAACTCCAAGCAGTCACTGTAAATGTCGATGACTTTATACACCTTCATGTCATCCGCAAAGACTAAGAACTTGCTTGACTTAAAGCAGATGGATACATCATTAATGAATAACTTGAACAATAATGGACCGATGTGGGATCCCTGAGGGAGCCCTGAAGAAACAAAATAACTTCCGTTAGGTAATTAACAGTTAAAAATGCATTACGATTTGAAACGAAGGAAAATATCAGTGAAAAAAATAATATTTTTAATTGTAATTTGAGATCAAAGTAAGTTTAAACGGTGTTTATTGGTCATATTTAAATGAAAAGTCGACTTTCTCAATGTTAATCTTGATGTACGAACGGAGCTTTAATCATTAAAACAAAAACACTAATTTCACTTAACTGCACTCAATTATTTAATTGCAATTGCTTGTAATATTAATAAAAGGTAAAATAGTCAATAAACGTTTTAATAAGGTCTTAAAATTATACCTAAGAGAGACTACTTTGCCATATAAAATTTTATACCTAATATAATCCAATATAATGTTAATAGTACTTATGTATTCAGTTTGGCATCAAATTGGAAAACAATAATTGGAGTTTCCCTTAAATAAAAATTGGGTTGTGAAGTGTAATTCCATAATTCATTTACAACCACTTTGGTAAATCAGTTATAAAACCTTCACAATGGCCCGGGGCGATTGTTTTTAATTCATGTGTCATTTGCCAAAATAGCAGACGAGTTGGGTCAAACAACAGCAGTTTACAATGAATGGCAAAACACGGCTGGTAACAGCACAACAGATTATAAATCCATCATTACGAAATAATATTTGTGTCTATTTTAATTATTGTCCATGTTTCTGTTTGCCGCACGACACGAAGGTTAGAATTAATGTGATGTACCTTTTGTTTGTAACTGTCATAGTAAGTGACTTGATATATTACGAAATTGTTTTTATTTGTTTTTAAGATTTTTAAACAAATAACATAAGATTAAAATAATTGATTTAAGACTAAATTTTTATTTTTCGAGGTCCATATGAAGACCTGTCTGAGTAAAAGCTGATAGCCTATATATGTATCAGTGTACGGCAAGGAGAGGGACGGCGAATGCGGGATCGTTCTATCTCCCTCACTTCAAATATTCTCATCATTTTTCTAAGCGCACCAGTCAATCGCGGTTTAGAGCGAGTTAGATAATACGACCCTGTATTCACCCTTTCTCTCTTTCTTTGTCGCACAACATGCACAGAGCATTGCATGCTGCCTCCAGTACTATATTCTCGAAGACTATAGCTTTGCGACTTTCTGCACCTAACCTCTCTACTCTCCGCAAGATGTCACTACTATATATTTAGCATGCCAGGAAATCTCGTTTGGTACACAGGCAGATCCAGAACTGACTATGATAGGTGTCGGAACATACCCAGACTTAATATAAGTAAAGCACTGGGGTAGTATATCGCGGTATTCCATTCAGAAATACACGCTTCGAAGAAATCTGAAGAGGGTTACAGAAGCAGGACCTTCTTCATTTTCTCCGAGAGTCAGACAGCGCTGAAAGCTTATGTATATTATCAAATAACATCAAAACAGGTCTAGGATTGGCTTCGAAACCTCTTTACCCTGACAAAACACACAAGGTTAACTTTGCGTGAGTGTCAGAACATAATAACGTCCCGGGCAATCAAAAAGAGGAACCAACTTGTCTGCTACCACATTTATTGAACCAGAATCAGCATTTGAAGTTACTAAGGCTGTCGTTTGTGAGCTGTTATCCTGGTGGATGAATCAGCAACATCTGACCTACTGGAATTACATTGCGGATCACAGACACAGCATATTACAGTTGAGCAAAATATCTTGCAAACTAAGCTACGAATTCCTACATTTAAGCAGACAATAGATCACGCTGCTGACAGGGCTAATAACAAACCACTATAGCTTAAGGAATGATCTACATACAGAGGGCATTTCCAATGAAAAACCAATATGTAGACTATGTTACGAAGAGAGATCTTTTAATGCGAAGTTAACCTACAGGAGGCACCTTCAGGGATGGATCCAACTAGAAGTCTTATACCTAGAGGATAAATTAGTGAGCGATTTAGACCACCAAGCTATTTACATAGAATATATATAACGGGCGACACAATTAGTCTCAAGGACTTCTCAACCCTGGCCTACTATATCTCTCAATCAATCAAATAATCAATGGATACATTTAGTACGGTCGTAGGTAGTCATAACAATACGTAACGCACACCACGCTCATCGGCTATCTCCGTCTCAATGTCCTTGCCACATTTGCCTGTATGTACCAACCAAACTTGCGAACGACGCGGAGTCCACCACCACCGGGCTCTGCTTCATAGATATCTCATTCGCCGGTTAGTCCCAACACGAAAATTTGCGCGTAATTCAAAACTACATTATATATATTATTATATATGATGACGTAGCCTAGGTCTTGTCCGTTGAGAGTCAGTGTGACTCTTAGGCCAAAAAGTTTGGATACCTCAAGTAAAAGTTAAGTCTTTGTATAATTTGACTTCATTTTATTCAAAAATTTGAAAAATCACCCAAGAGGACGTCATTTTGACAAAAGGAACTGTTAAAAGAAGATATAAATGTCTAGTTTTAAGGGAAATAGAAATAATTTTTTTCTGATGGTATAAAATCTATCCACGACAGAGGGCAAAAGTTTTTTGTTCAATTGTTCTGGAAAAAATTTGTGCTACGCTAGTAAATTAATTGCAATATAAAGAGATTTCCTAATTCAACTTTTTCTTTTTAGTATAATTTTTTAAAACAATTCATTCATAATGTGTGTGCAGGCCTAATAGTAATAGGACATGAATGTTTAAAAGACGTTTGAAAGAGAAAACAACTTTTTATTCAGTTTTTAGCCTCCTCCACAATACAGTGTCTATACCAAAAGTAGTAGGACTGAGTTTAAAAAAAAATCATTGCAGATATATATACAGTTCCTTAATATTCTTCTAAATAATACCCTTGGGCAGCTACACACTGAGAATAACGCTGCTGCCATTTTCCGTACGCCTTCTGGAACTCAGCTTCAGGGATGCTGTTGAGAGCCCTCGTCAATGCCGCTTGAACATCCTGAATCGAGTCAAATCGATGTCACTTCAGCTGTATTTTAATCCGTGGGAATAAAAAAAAAGTCAGGTGGAGCCAGATCGGGACTGCAGGCGGAGTGCGGCAATATGGCGACACCGAATTGGGCCAACAGTTGCATCACGACGAGCGCGCCATGGCACGGCGCTTTGTCGTGATGCAGCGTCCAGTTATCCTAGATGGCTGGTCGCATGCGATTCACTCGGTCTCGCAGCAGGGTTAGCGCTTACATATAAAAGTTCGAATTGACAATTTCCCCAGGGTGAATGAACTCCTTATGAATCACCTCGTCAAAAAACACGATCAGCATTGTCTTGATCTCCGATTTGCTCATGCGATCCTTCTTTGGACGTGGAAGTGTGCCTTTCCGCAGATTGTGTTTTGGTTTCCGGGTCATAATGGAAAACCCAAGTTTCATCGCATATTACCACATTGTCCAAAAAGTTTTCGTATGTGTGCAAAAAGTTCAAAACTTCTTGAGAAAGGCGCACACGCGTTTCTTTTTGGTCGTTACTCACCTTGCGCATGGGCAAATCCTCGTGAACGATGCATTGAACGCTGATGTGAGCAATATTCAATTCGTCATTAATTGCTTCAATGCTTAAGCGTCGGTCATTGTTCAGCAGTTCCCTCACATTGGCCACATTGTCGTCGGTCCTTGCCGTCAACGGCTGTCCGATGCAATGATCTTCTTCGACGAGCTCCCTACTTTCTTTAAACAGTTTGTGCCATTCAAAAACACTGTAGCGGCTCATTGCAGTATCCCCGTACGCCTGCTTAACTATTTTTAGGGTCTCGGTTGCCGATTTCCCGAGTTTGACACAAAACTTTATCGAATATCACTGCTCGAGATTTTGACTTAATTTGTGAAGCGACAACGACAAAAATCACGCTTCACAATAACCGGTATCCTTACCTGCAGGCGACTGCGGCAGGTGTTTCTCTGTTGCTAAGTGTCCCCTCCACCTCGCCTAGCCAGCCAAGCCCCCTACACAGCTCCATTCGCGCTACAGAAAATCAGTCCTAATACTTTTGGTATAGACCCTGTAAACCAATAGCAATTTTTTTTACAAAATCTCTTTGGAAGTATCTTAAATAAATGAGTTAATTTAATTTATAAAAATGATTTTCTTGAAAAAAAAACTCTTTATGGGCACTGTATGATCGATTTTAAACAATATATTAAATATATTTTCCCTTAGTTAATTAATTTGAACAAGTATTTTTCTCGAAAGGGGAACGTACAAATAAATTAAAAGTCATGAAGGGATAAATTCCAAAAATTATTGGTAAACGATCTAGACAAATTGATGAAAAATGGAGAAAAGAGTATTATTCGAGGCTCGGGTGCCTTTTTTACGGCAGAACTGGAAAATGAATGCGCAAAATGTTAAATGACATTCGGCTGGTCGAGCCAGTGATTCATAACTGTAAGCCGATAAGCTTGCAAAGTGCTCAATATTGAATTAAAATTTCTCACGCTTTTTAACGACAAACGATGAGTCCTTCCCTTAACACCACACTAACATTTCTTAAAAGATGACTTTCAATTTCAGACTTTACATAATATATTTACAGATCCCGTCTCAGAGCTCAGGGTGTGTAGCCGAAATTCATTCCCCTAAGCGATAAAACTTTAGAGCGCAATCAAATTATTCACCATATTGTTGCTGGGCTAACAGAAAACGAAAACTGATAACAAGAGAGTCGAATTGATTGACTTCCCGAAAAGTAACCGACTTTTCCGAAACGGTCATGAATTGAAATTGTTTCCCAACTTCACAAATACCATAATCGTCCATTTCGGGGAATTTCGGATTACGTTATTCGTTCCATCAATACAACACGTACAAAAGACTTTTTATCCCTTTTTTTGTTTTAGTCTAACAGACACTCAAAATTGGCTTTACTGTTTTTTCTTTTGTTTTTTAATGTTTATTACCACGGGATAATGTTGCGTAAAAACTGTAAGAAAAGTTTTACTTATATGTAGATACTGTGCAAATAAATAAATAAATAAATACAAGGTGTTCATTTTGCATAATAAACCAGGAATATTAGACTTTAATTATTAATTACATTATTTATAAATGGATTTTTTCTTTTTGTAAATTAGTATTGCAGGGCAGTGGCGTAGCGCGAGGGAAAGCACTCGTCCCCGGTGCCTCACTTTAATAGGCATGGCAAATTTCGAAAAAATATTTTATTGAGATTAGAATTTCATTGAATTTTTTCGTATGATCATCCATCTCTTTCACAACCTTAGTATGTCTTTTTATAAATAAGGAGTATTGCCATATATACAGTTATGTTCATATATGTACGAAATTTCAAACTCTAATATGTATAACACAGGTCTACAAAGTTCTGTTGTTGGGCAGCTGGGTGGCCATTTCAGAAGCTGCGTAGAATGCAAATCCGAGATCAGAATTGGCTCATCAAGTCATTTAGGGATATTTGGGGTTATGTTCTCGAAAAATGGATTTTTAGCTACGTTTGAAGTTATGTATAGGCTATGCAAACTTTTTTTTTTGGTCTTTTTTTCATAATTTAGCTTTTAACCTTCAAAATAAGCTATTGAGCGGATACCTAAAATTTTTTCTTGTAAATTTACGGCCATTTTAAATTATGAAATATATTCCAACAACGTCATGAGTATTCACATTCACTCTTTGAGGCACATATTTATCTGCTGTATACATTTCTCTCGAAAATTTGTACTTGGAGGTTTTTAGGATCCGTAAGTACGCATATGAAGTCAAAAAATTGAAATTTTTGTTTCCAAAAGGGCAGATTCAAAATGGCGCATCAAAAGTACACAAGATAATACTGGCATCTAAAAAATTTCACTTGGGGATTTTCGGAGTCGTTGATTGCAAATATTATATCAGAAAATATAAATTTTTTTTTCTAAGATGGTGGATTCAAAAGAGCGAATCAAAAATGTGCAAAAAACGATATTAGTTTTCAAGAACCTAATAACCTCTATTTAAAATGTCCGTAAGTTTTCAAGAAAAATCGTAAGTGACCGCTCAAGAGATTATCTTCAAAGGTAAGAATAGTATTAAATGATGTAACTGGAAAAAAAAAGACCAAAAAAATTTGTCCGTCCTGCACATAACCTCAAAAGTAGACAAAAACTATTTTTCAAGTATATAACCTCAAATATCTCAAAATCCTGACTTGATGGGCCAATTCTTACACGGATTTGGATTCTATTTAGTAAATTACTACGAGAATGACCCTTAGTTGCCTACCAACAATCATAACCCCATTTTTTGTAGACCTGTGTATTTAACGAATACAATTTTTCACAAGATTTACATGAAACACGCCAATTTTTAAAGATTTTCGTGTGGGAAATTTTAAATCGGATTCCGGGATCTTTTATCTGCCGATATAATCGAAGAGTTGTTAGGGATATTTTTAAATAAGTAACCCACTATTGTTTCATTTTGGAACTCCAATATATTTTTGAAAATTTTCAATTAACCATAAATTTCTTTAAAATTCACAACGGATCGTAGACAAGTTAGGGGCGTGCGAAGAACAGCAGGGCTTCCGGAATAACCGCTCTACTATCGACGGTATATTTATTATCAGACAGCTGGTTGAAAAATCTATCGAATACGATAAACCGCTGTTCATTTGTTTTGTGGACTTTACACAAGCGTTCGACCGAGTCAAACTGGAACACATAACAGAATTACTGCGAAGAAAACAAGTAGACGAAGCAATCATACGCACAATTCCAAAAACACCATGGTAATTAAAACAAATAACACTCTAACAGAGGAAATCCCTCTATCCATAGGAATAAGATAGGGTGATAGCCTAAGTCCTACACTTTTCAATGTAATCATGGACGAAATCATTGATGAGGTAAAAAGCACAAATATTCGGTACCCAATGGGACACAACACGGTTCAAATTGTATGCTTTGCAGACGATGTTGCCTTGACAACTTACAAAGAATGCTTTTCCATCTCAATCGAACAGCCAAACAGTATAATATGAAGATATCTGTGGAGAAAACCAAAGCAATGGTAATAGCAAAAGAACCGGTAAGATGCAAACTAATGGTTGATGACAAACATATCGAACAGGTTGGGAAGTTTAAATACCTAGGAGCACATATAACAAGTAACAGGGCAGTAACGGAAGAAGTACGCACACAGGCCAACAAAGCGGCCATGATATCAGGCCAACTAAGAGACATAATCTGGAACAATAAACATATGACGGTTGAGAGCAAAGCAAGAATTTACAAGGTCTGTGTAAGACTGATTCTGACCTACGGCGCAGAAACAAGAAATGAAACCACAAAGACAAAACAAATTATGAGAACCACAGAAATGAAAACGCTGAAAATGATCACGGGAACAAGTTTAAGAGATAGAATAAGAAACGCAAAAATCCGCGAGTACAGCGGAGTGGGGGATGTTGTGAAGTGGGTTCGAAACCGTCGTAGGCAGTGGAGAGATCACGTGGAACGAATAGACGATGACAGACTAGCAAAAACCGTGATGAGAGAGAAACCAAACACCAAACGGCCGCCTGGACGGCCTCCCAAAAGATGGAGAGACAGCTGGATTTCGACCTCAAACGAGGATCGATGAGGCATTGTATAGATAACAGAACTTGGTTCTACCTAGAAGAAGAAGAAGAAGCTTTTATTGGTGTGTGCTTTTTTTTTATCGGAAAAATCAAAAAAATTATCAAAACAAATCAAAACAAACAAAACCAAAATAGCACCCACCTCTAGATTTACTCTAATCCGAATTATTACCATTTTTTCATCCATCCAATAGCAGGTTTTATTCATATCTATGTTTTTAATGTACCATTGGAATTGCAATCCCTACTTTTTTAATGCACCAGCCGCTACTGATATATAAATCAACCCAAAGACAATGTAATATTATGACTTTAAGACTGACCTTGAAAAATATTTCATGGTCAACTTCACTTCCATTATTTTTACTCATCAGTCGTCTATCTAGAAAGAAATAGGAATAAATATGTAGCAGATAAATTAATAAAATTAGAGTTACCTTTCTTCGAATAAATAAAATTTTATATAGAATACTTATCCTACTCTAAACTCTTTACAAAAAAGTACTTACCTTCTGGCAAATGTTATTTTTAATATAATAATACTTTTTAATTTTTTCTAAAGGGTAAAAATGGATCAATCATCCTGATTATAATTCATATGTATTTTAACCTTTTTCATTAGACACCATGCAAATTTTTAACAGACATATTTTTAAAGCTCTCAAACATGTTCATATTAACATTACTACTAAATTATCTGTTCATGTTGAAGATAAAAAAGATTAACCTAAAAATATAATAATAGGAACTAACTATGTACATTAATATTAAACCAAACAGAAATTTAAACACGTCGTAATACAAATACATAACAAATTTGCCTTATTTACCAAGATGTTAAATCTTTCATTTTGAAACTAATTGCCTCATAATCACCTGTAGCACTGTTGTCATGGGTCAATATAGACACATGTAATTTTCTAATTACAAGTTCGACAAATTTAACATTACTTTAGAGGTCCATCAGCTTGAAACACTTTTCTTTACTATATTGATTAGGTAATATTGCAATTAAAATGTCTTATTATGGTGTATACAGTTCATAAGTTTTAAAAGTGTTTATTTTTTAAAGGTATTTGTTGGCAAAATTGATTTATTTTATCAGCTTATTTCTTTCGAGCAATTCTACGATAGAAAATTTATTTTCTCTAGTTTTGACCTCACAATGTTTTGGTCACGGCCTATAATGTTTCAGAAGGAAATGGTAAACCTTTAGGTCACATCACACTAACATCAATTTACATGCATCTTAACCTATACCCGACCGAGTTTCAAACCCGGAACTTCAAGGTCTTGACACTGATATATATATATATATATATATATATATATATATATATATATATATATATATATATATATATATTTATTTATTTTCTTGTTTCTTGAACCATAGATTATATCATTTTTCTTTTATTTTGTCTTTTCTTGGGTTTAGGTTCTATATTTAATAAATATATAAAAACTGTTTGACGTTTCGCCCTTTATTCAAGGCATTTTCAAAATATTTGCTACCTAAAAATATATAATTAAATTACATCACATAAAAACATATTCACCATTTTCGAAAAACAAACAAGACACTTAAATAATAGTTAAAACTTTAAAATCTCTTAAAAATACTTAATTTTACCGGTACGCACCTTGACATTTTGCTGTTTTGTTTCTGAATAAAATTTAAATTTTGCATCGTTTACTGAGGATACGTGGAATGCGAATGTGTTTTATTTTTTTAATATTTTTTATATTTTACAATGCATAAAAAAACAAATATGGTATATGTTTGGTTTTATGTTTAAGAGGATATTTCATTTTTGATTCTTATTTGACTGGATCGAATACTTAATGTTTAAATTAGGTTTGCGTAAATGTGGCTCAAATTTCCCATATCTGTTCTGTCGTTAACGGTGTTTTTATCTTTTTTAATTTCAATCATTTCTTTTATCTGTAATTTTTGGTAATTCATATCTTTGTTTTTTATAATGGTACTGTTATAATCAAAAGTGTGTTTTTCGTCCTGTGTGTGTTTGTTTAACGCTGTTGAGGCGTTTTTTGTATATTTATGGCCATTTAATCTGTTCTTTAGCAATTGGCTCGTCATGCCTATATATTTTTTGGGACAATTTGAGCAAGGGATCGAATATATTATATTTGATTTATTCATTAGAGGAGTTTTACTTTTTAAATTTGTGAACAATGTATTTAATTTATTATGTGACCTGTGGCATACGATGATATCATGCTTTTTTAAAATGTATTTTATTTTTTCTGACAGCTCACTAGTGTACGGTAATGCCACATATTTTTGTTGTTTATGTTCTATGTTTTTTGTTTTTACGTTATTATAGAACTTATATGTTCGTTTATCAATTATTTTGGTGATAGTCTTTTCGTTGAAATTATTATTCATTAGTGTCTCTTTTACTTTTTGCAGTATTTTTGGTCCCTTACGTCTCCAAAATTCCGACCAAAAATACTGCAAAAAGTAAAAGAGACACTAATGAATAATAATTTCAACGAAAAGACTATCACCAAAATAATTGATAAACGAACATATAAGTTCTATAATAACGTAAAAACAAAAAACATAGAACATAAACAACAAAAATATGTGGCATTACCGTACACTAGTGAGCTGTCAGAAAAAATAAAATACATTTTCAAAAAGCATGATATCATCGTATGCCACAGGTCACATAATAAATTAAATACATTGTTCACAAATTTAAAAAGTAAAACTCCTCTAATGAATAAATCAAATATAATATATTCGATCCCTTACTCAAATTGTCCCAAAAAATATATAGGCATGACGAGCCAATTGCTAAAGAACAGATTAAATGGCCATAAATATACAAAAAACGCCTCAACAGCGTTAAACAAACACACACAGGACGAAAAACACACTTTTGATTATAACAGTACCATTATAAAAAACAAAGATATGAATTACCAAAAATTACAGATAAAAGAAATGATTGAAATTAAAAAAGATAAAAACACGGTTAACGACAGAACAGATATGGGAAATTTGAGCCACATTTACGCAAACCTAATTTAAACATTAAGTATTCGATCCAGTCAAATAAGAATCAAAAATGAAATATCCTCTTAAACATAAAACCAAACATATACCATATTTGTTTTTTTATGCATTGTAAAATATAAAAAATATTAAAAAAATAAAACACATTCGCATTCCACGTATCCTCAGTAAACGATGCAAAATTTAAATTTTATTCAGAAACAAAACAGCAAAATGTCAAGGTGCGTACCGGTAAAATTAAGTATTTTTAAGAGATTTTAAAGTTTTAACTATTATTTAAGTGTCTTGTTTGTTTTTCGAAAATGGTGAATATGTTTTTATGTGATGTAATTTAATTATATATTTTTAGGTAGCAAATATTTTGAAAATGCCTTGAATAAAGGGCGAAACGTCAAACAGTTTTTATATATTTATTAAATATAGAACCTAAACCCAAGAAAAGACAAAATAAAAGAAAAATGATATATATATATATATATATATATATATATATATATATATATATATATATATATATATATATTATATATATACATATATATATATATATATATATATATATATATATATTTTCCTACAAAAAGGTTTGTTTGTTGACATAATACATACATATATATATATATATATATATATATATATATATATATATATATATATATATATATATTTTCCTACAAAAAGGTTTGTTTGTTGACATAATACATACATATATATATATATATATATATATATATATATATATATATATATAGAGAGAGAGAGAGAGAGATACTCAACATGACCTAAAAAAGCAATTTTTCGCATATCAGTCTAATCCACATTTGCCTAGATTTTTATTAGTTACTCTAAGGGTGCGTTCCACTAAGCACCCACAACGATCACGCTCATTATAGCAGTTTTTCCCGTTCCACTAGCTTGTGAGCATTCTAATCATAAACCCAAGTGGAATGGGATTGTGGACGTCTTAAGCGTTGAGTTAAATATTACAAATGGCGGATCAGTAGCTTGAAAAGGTTATGTTATAATTTTTAAGCTTTAATATTAATAATTTGTTATAATTATTGGTTAACTTGCTTTATATTAAAGAAAAATACTATTTAGTTTCTTATATTTTATTTTAGTGGAATCTTTAAGTAATTTACGTTGAAAAATAATCAAAATATCTTTTGTGGTGACAGTTGGATATTTAATGGTGGATCGTAATCATGCTTCAGAAAGTACTTCGTCTAGTCCAGATGAAGAATGGAATGCAGTTTTACAAAATCGGGAAAAGCGAAAACTTAGGCCACGTATTATTGATTATGAGAATGTTATTAATCGTTATTCAGATAAAGAATTCAAGTCATTTTAGGGTAAATTTTATATAATTACTACATTCTATAAATGTGCTTGTATATAATTACTACATTTTTTAAATGTATTTTTTCAGTAACACCTTTTGTGGATTGGACTACACCATCTAATTCAGTGTATTTTGAATCTAAACTAAATTATACTTATTTTTTTCTCATATGTTACACTATAATTTTGAAACTCTTACATTCAATTGTCTTTAAATTTAAAAAACCGCGCCAAAATTCTGAACGTCCACTTTGACCCATCTTTTCAGATGGGTCGTTGTGAGCTTGGCGTGAGCGAGAAGAATGACGTCATTAATGACGTTTTCGCCGCGACCGCAACGACCGTAGTCGTTATGTGGAACGACTGAAGGAATATTTTGAGCGTTGTGAGCGCCTAGTGGAATGCACCCTAAGTAACTGAAAGACACCGTCTGCGTGGCCGCAACAGTACTTGAAATAAACGAATGTTTTTATTGTATCGCCATCAATACGAAGTCATATTAAGAAATTACCAAGAAAAATAAATTACCTGAAAATATTTTCTTTCCACAATTCTTTTTGAACTCCTAATTTGTCACGTACCGCCTTTATCGGCTTAGCTCTTCAATAATTGTTATTAAAGAGTCCCGGCAGAGTGCGTGTTTGATTTTAAACTTTTAAATGTATCAATTTTGAAATATTTATTTTACTTGGGAGAATAACAACGATTAATTTGTTATTTCTTTATATTACATTAAAATTAAATTATAAAATAAAACAAACTTAGTTCAGATAATATGTAATTTAGTAAATATATAGTAAAATATTTTTTATTTGCAAAGCTTTATATTTACAACATTAAGACAAACAAAGAAGGTGTAGAAAACACACTGATGAAGACCAATAATAATTTCGAAACGTAAATGCAAACTTCGTTTCATCATATCCTTTCTGTGTTGGAGGTTGCACAATTTGAATAAATTGCTACACAACACAATTTATCCTATTCCACCACCTCCAACACAGAAAGGATATGATGGAACGAAGTTTGCATTTACTGTTCACATTTTACTTCATTTATATACGGAGTTGCATACAGTTGTACGTTTGCTGAATGTGATTTCAGCACTACAATGGCATAATGTGGATATATCCACTGCTATTGCATCTCACACGGAGAAATCCGTGAAAGCCGCATAAACATATATAGGCCATCCGGCGGGAGGTCGGCGAAGTCGCGTTCAGTGTTGCATACTTCCTTCCGATCTGTCCTTTGCACAAACAGGTGCATGTCGGTACCCTGATGAGTCTAGTAGAGACCAAACATGTACCTCTCCCGTATCACTGTGGCGGGGAGGGTAAGTTTTGACTTTCTTCTCGGTACGGTGGTACAGGTAGGCCATCATTTCGATGGTGGAGGAATAGGATAAATTGTGTTGTGTAGCAATTTATTTAAATTGTGCAACCTCCAACACAGAAAGGATATGATGGAAAGAAGTTTACATTTACTGTTCGCATTTTACTTCATATATATATATATATATATATATATATATATATATATATATATATATATATATATATAAATATAAATATATATATATATATATATATATATATATATATATATATATATATATATAATATATATTTATAGATATATATATATATATATATATATATATATAAATATATATATATATATATATATATATATATATATATATATTTATATATATATATATATATATATATATATATATATTAATAAATATAAATATATATATATATATATATATATATATAAATATATATATATATATATATATATATATATATATATATATATAAAGTTATTTTTACAGTTCTTACTTTTATTTTTCACCAAAAAAAAACTAATTAGAACCAGAACAGAAGCCACTAATATTAATTTGTGTAATCGAGCCACACAGAATAACCTAAAATGGAAAAAAAAGCGCTGGTATCCAGAGTTATTCTCCACAACGCATGCGGCACGAGAAAGCGACATTGCCATATCACTAGATAAAATTATATTTTACTAATTGACAGTAAAATTAAATTTAAAAAAAACTCCGATAAGTAGGTACAAAAATAGAATAAAAGCATTGTATGTATATAGAAGTTAATTAGGGCGATTTTTCTTACATCTTTGAAACGAATCGTCTATTAGAAATAGAAAAAAAACTGGTTTTAGTGAAATTAAAATGCATCTTCGTCGATAAAAAAAATATTTGTCTTATTTTCGTGTCCTCTAAAACATATTATCGTTTCATCAAAATCGGAGTCGGACACTTCCGACACCTTTATTGTAAGTTTGAAATAATAAAATAAATACCCCAATACATGCACAAATACGAACATTTTTTGTTACCTCTCGTATATGTATAGGTCATATTGCTAAATCTATAATTTTATATCATCTAATTAAATTATATTTTGTACACACATTGTAGTCAATATCTTACCACACTTACCTAAACTACTAAAATACAAATTTTAAAACACAGTACTTAAACAACGTATATCAGATATTCATCTTTAAACGCTTTAAAACAGAAAATGTTTCAGCTTGTAAAAGATGATACGTTGTCTCGCTGTCAGTGAATAAAACGTGTCGGAAAATGATTGAAGTTGCCAACATTTGTATTTATGGTTTCGCATATAATCAGCCATTGTCTACTTAGCACAGAACCATTACCCCATCCTATTGTAACGTGTGCATTCCGCCGCATCCATATTCATATGAGCTTTTAAAACAATCGTTCGTTTTAGCCTTTGTTGTAACAAAATAAATACTGCAGTGTTACCCCGACCAGAACCGGATAGTACGGATACGTCAACTGTCAGATATGCACTTAATTTTTCATCCGTTTAACTGTTTTATAGAGCTGGAGTACAAATTGCCGCTATTTTGGAATATTTGTGACTCATAATTTTAGCTTGCTGATGTGTTTTTACATTTTAGTTAGTATTTACGCGCTAAAATGTTGTTATACATATGCACCTATTCACAATAAAAAACTAATCACCTAAATGAAATTCCATTCATCAGCATTAGTCATATTTACTCTATTTGATATACAGTAGCGTGAAAAAGTCAACAAAATCCTCGTTTTTCCGTTTTAATAGATAGCTTTTATTTACTTTCTTATCGGTGCGACGGTTTTATTTTTATTTAATAGGCAGACAACATTATTCTGAATCAAAATCCTCTTTCCAAAATTAATAGATAGTTAGCCTAAAACTGAATTTAAAGTGAGTAACACGCACCAGTTTGAGGGAGGGAGCCAGGAATATTATAGAATGCAAAGTTATTGAATTGTGCCGGAAAATTTTTGAAGGACATGACAACATTGTCCCCCCCCCCCCAATGAAATCTCAACCCTCAGGTCCTTCAAATAACAGAGATATGACATTTTTATCCACCTACACCACTGGTTATTATTAATGATGTTCTTGATATAATGTCTGAGCTACTAAGTAAATTACCCACTGTGTGTGTGTGTGTGGACATTTTTTATTGATTATTCTAAAACAACCTTTCCCAACCTTTTATATTGATTGACTGATTTGATGATTTGATGAACAATATAGTATTTTCTTTATCATACTTAAGAAACGTCGAGTTTCTGGTTTGGATTTTCCAGACCTGTATAGTATTATATCGTCAGACATTATTCTCGTTCTTTCGTGCGCATTCGGGAAGGGTCTTGTTTCGTCGAAGTAGAAGTTGCCGGCTCGTTCAAGAATGTTCTCACATCGCCAGCAGCGTAGCGACTTATGACGTTACAGATTGTTGCCTGTAGCGATTTTTAATTTAAAACAAGTTTAAAAGCTGTTTTTATTTGTTGAAATGAAATATGAAATAAACTTAAATTACTTATAGGACTACAAGGATAGTGTACTATATATTTTTGTTTATTATATGAATGGGACAGTAGAGCTAAGCCTAAACATTACGTTGTAAAAGTATGACCATTTTTTTAATTTAATAACTTTTAAAGTTTGTTTTAGGTAAATTAAAAATGAGGTTATTGCAAAATATATTTAAAATTGTAATGATAAGGGAAGGTTATTTGGTATGTAAATATTCGTTTAAGTTTTCCCTTCGCTAAGCTCACTCAGTGGCAGCTAGTGCAGGAAGGCTTTGTGGCACTGTATTTAAAAATTCCTCAAGGCAGATTTCTTGAACTAAAACTATTTGTTTTGTATATTCAGGGTGTTCAATAAATATATCTTAAACCCTCCGAAGCGTACGGAGTTGCCACCAAAAAGTTTGGCAAGTATCACGTTTCAAAGCTAAAACTAAATGTATTCGATACTATTATCTAAAAAATGCACTTTTTATTTTGAAAAAATCAATCATTTTTGAGAAAAATTAATAGCGAACTACTGCTGAGTAAGAACATATTCTGGATTTAATTGCTGATAATCCTTCTAAGAGGCTAAGAAAGCTGCTTCATTCTTTTCATATCCAAAAGGTAGACACCATGTCTGTAGACGATTATTCTGCAAGACCTAATTACTTAAACTGATTTTTACAAAAATTTAAAGAAAACCCACATCACAGAGAACCACTTTATAAATTGTTTTAATAATTTTCACGTTTAGTATGAAGAAAATCCCGATACAATAACACAATCTAGGCACTAACAGAGATTTATGGTGAATGTTTGAGCGGGAATCATTTGAAATTACTTATTGGGCCTTTCATTTTGGAAAAAAGATTATCTAATGCAGTAAATTTTGTAACAAAAATTTTATGCAGGATGATGCTCTACCACATTTTAACAATTTCGTGCGTCGCCATTGAACATATACTTTTGGTAATCATTGGATAGGTAGCATCGGATCTGTTTTTTGGTCACCTACAAACTTGTTTATTCAACACCAGTAAACACTAGCGAAGAGTTGCTTAAAAGGATCATTAGTTACTGCAACCTTATTCGAAATGATCCTGGAACGGCATTTCGAATACAGTGAGAAAAAAATCCGCAGCATAAGAAAGTGTATTTTTAATATCTACTTAATTAAACACAAAAAAGATAAACTTAATGTTTTATCCAATTTTGGGATAATTTACTGATTTCCACGATTTTATCAAACAAAGATCTTAATTTTTCGTTAAGTTCCATCTCTTTTTGTTTCTCGTAAGTAACGATCAACCTTTTCAAATATTTCGTGATACGATTGCAATTGTGCAGTAGTAGATTACTATTAAATTTCATTTAGTTAACTTAATTGAGAACAATAAGCTTAATAGAATGTCCAATTACTTATATTACTAGGATGATTTAGATATTCTCGACAATGATTAATTTTTCTCAAAAATCATTTATTTAGATTATTGCATAAAGTATGTTAAAAAATTGAGTTTTAGCTTCTATCACAATTTTGGAGTTGTGGCGAGTCCGTTTCTGGATTTCTTGGTAATGTCAAAGATAGTTTATGACCGAGATTCGTTAGTCTTTATCGGTTATACAACATACGACTAGACTTAGACACTTATATAAAAACAACAATTAAGGGACAATACCAAAATAATTTAGTTTCAGTTACCTAATCAACTTTATATATGTGAATTACATCAAAAACAATAATACTTCTCTTGAGTTGGTTTTTTTTTTATCTTTTTATATGTATATTCCGTAAAGCTAGGTTATGAAATATGTTATGTTATTGTTATAGTAACTTTTCTTGCTATTTTTTTTTGTTTGGTACGTCCCAACCAACCTCAAGATGGTGGCTCACCTGTACCACCACACCGAGAAGAAAGTCAGTGTGGTGGTACAGGTGGGCCACTATCTCGATGGTGGTGGAATAGGATAAATTGTGTTTTATTACAATTTATTCTAACTGTGCAACCTCTAACACAGAAAGGATATAATGGAGCGAAGTTTGCATTCACTGTTTCGCATTTTATTTCACTTACATACGGAGTTGCATATAGTTGTACGTTTGCTGAATGTGATTTCAGCACTACAACAGCATAATGTGGATATAACCACTGCTAATGCATCTCATACGGAGGAATCCGTAAAAGCCGTATAAACATATATATATATATATATATATATATATATATATATATATATATATATATATATATATATATATATATATATATATATATAATCATATTATCTGTAATTCGAGAAAAAGGGGGAAGGCAATTTTTGCATCTACCTCGAGCTGCAGAAATCTACACCACGCCACTGAATATAAATAAATATTGAAGTAATTTATTGTTTATATATATTCAACCTGAAGCCGTTTCTCAAATTGCTGGGACAAGTATTTGGCTATCCTGTCCTATAAACCATGTAAAAAATTAATTTTAAGTTCATTTTGTGAACTTTTTCTGGTACGTGATGTACTAAATTCATTTCTATTATTTATATAACCTATCTAAATATTATTAAAAAGAGAGAAACGTTTGAAATGCATCAACGCATCCACAATTTTGCTGATATCCAGTTTCTGCTACATCGTTAAGTGAATAAATATTTCCGAATTAAGTGCGTCTTTGTTCGCTTTAATTCTGTATACAAAGCATAATATCCCCTTATTAACTCGCCAAATTTAAAATTTCGAACCAAAGCAAATGGCAAAAAATTAAACCCAGGTGAGTCCTTAGGTTTTTTTATTGCTAAACTTACTTTCCAATAATACCAGTCCATCGAGATTTAACGAATTTGAAAATTCCTTTCACATTTTTTACTTTTCGTACTTTTATATTTTAATGTAAATAAGACAAAGAACTTTGTTAACAGGCTTACCCAAATAAAAGGATGATAAAGATATAACAATAATATGCAGAAAAAATACATGTCCAAGCATGTAATAAACATAAAAACATTAAACATAAATTACATTGCATTGTGAAATATACAGTGTGATTCTCCTGAATTTTAACGATCGATTGTGGGAAAGCTATAATTAGGAAAAATTTAAAAATTTGATAGTGTACTAACGGCCATGGGGGACAGCCGGCTAAAACATTTTTATAATGGCAGCACTTCCAGTTATACCGGAAATAGATGGCAACTTGTTTATCTTAAACGAAACACCCTATATATTATTGTATTTTTGATTTCTACGTAAAATTGTAGACATATTTCATGTATAATGTTTTATACTCAAGTCTCACCGTTTTGGACATATTTAAATTTTTATATCAAAAATAATGTTTGCGGACCAAAACTTAACCATAAATTTTTCCGATAAGGAAGTCTTTATTATTTAATTTGGGTTAGTTTTCTTGTAAACGAAGATTGATTTTTGTAGTCTTTTTAAGACATTTTGAAAATTATTGGTAGAGAGTAGTTAAAAAAAAAGAATAAAAATCATATTTAAAAAATCGCCAAAAGTCAATTTTTTCAAATAAAAAGCATCTATTTTTATAATTTTATCGTATTAAGCATTAAAAATAAGGGTAACTTTGTATAAGGTTATCTACTCCAAAAATTTGTAGTTTTTAAAATATTGGCAACTCAACATTTTTCTATTGTAACAACGCTATACGGCTTTTAAGTTTTGTTATTAGTTGGCCATGACGGCGAGGCGTGGCCAAAATAAAACAATTGAACCCTACAGAATTGTCACTGTATCTTACCATTTGACATTCATTAATAATAATCCTGCCGGGGCGATTAAATTACACGCACGAAGTATATTTAAACTTATTTATTATTTATAGAGAATGTGATAGAGTTATTTCAAGAACATGCTATTCATTCGCGATTCGATATCAGCAGAAACAGAAACCAACACCACCAACTGTTAAAATGATTATAGAAAACGTCAACAATTTTGGATCCATAAAAGCAAAAAGAAATAGAAATTAACCAGTTGTTAATAATAAAAATATTGAAATAATTTTAGGATATTTCGCCGCATATCCGACAATATCTACAAGGCTAGTATCATTAGAGTCTGGATTCTCAAACATCAATTGTAAGGATTTTATGGAAACACAATTTTCATCCCTATATATATTCCATAGTTCAACATCTAAAGGCACTGATTTTCCAGGAAGAGCAGATTTTTATCAATTTATTTTACTTGAGTCACAAAAAAATGCTGGTTTTTTGGATAATATTATTTGGTCGGACGAAGCCAAATTCACAAAAAATGGATTATATATATATATATATATATATATATATATATATATATATATATATATATATATATATATATATATATATATACGCAATTTCCACTACTGAAACAACTCAAAAGTACATCCATTCAGAGAATTAAATTTTGAAGAGTCTTGGCAGTTTAACATGTATTGTACTATAAGAAATGACGGCGTCGTTGCCCTAGAATTCTACCAAGATAATCTGAATGGTAAGTTAAGCATTTTTGAAGACTTTTAGATACAAAATACGTTTTTTAACTTATTGGTGAGCGCTACTTCGACATCTTGTGAAATTTGGAAGTGAACTATTCAGATAACTTCCCATTGGCTGATAATAGAAATATATTTCAAAATATCCTAAAAAGGCTACTAAAGTCGATTTTCGTCTACAAGAAAACGATCCCAAATTAAATAATAAAGACTTCCTTATAGGAAAAATTTATGAATAAGTTTTGGTCCGCAAACGTAATTTTTGACATAAAAATTTAAATATGTCCAAAACGGATAGACTTAAGTATAGAACATTATACATAAAATATGTCTTGAATTTTATGTTAAAATCAAAAATGCAATAATATATACGGTATTCTATTTAAAATAAGCAAGTTGACATCTACTTAAAGTATTACTATAAGTGCCGCCATCTTGAAAATATTTTAGCCGGCTGTTCTCCATTCACGTTAGTACATTAAATTTTCAGATTCTTTCTAATTACAATTTTTCCACAATCGATCGATAAAGTTCCCAGAGAATGACCCTGAATAGAAGGAGAAAAATAATTAATTTTTGGTAGAAAAAGATGATCATATAATCATAAATTGTGTCAGTACGCCATATTCGATTCGATTTTCTAAATAAATGGAGGATCAAGTAACATATGTCTCATAGTAAGTTATTTTTAATCTTCACTCCTTTTTACAGTAAATATAAAAATAATTAGGATAAGGTTCTTTCGAGAACACTTTCTTATTTAATGTCCCTGACTGTTTTTTTGCTTTACCTAACAAGTAATTTATTTTTGTATATTTAAAAAACTTTTTGACATAAATATTCGAATTAAGAATTTTAGGTGCATTAAAATTTTTTGGAAAACAGTACTTTCAGGTTTTAATTGTTAATAAAAAATACTTGCTAAACAAATTCGAAATGAGAGTTCTAAGAATAATTTCCACAAAGAAAATTTCCATTTGGAGTCTAAGTTTTTTAAAGTCTAATATTCCTAGTCCAAAATAGCAAAAATCATATTTAATACATAAATAATCAATCTTTTAATAATATTTGTGGGCTAACTTTATTGAAAAGATTCCCTTTTAGTCAAATATACAACTGTGCAAAATCCATTAATAGATGTTAAATATTTTGAAAGTTTATTAACTACCGCTGGCAATTTGGCGAGTGTTCGGGTCGGGACACTTCATACATTTATTTATTTAATGTAATGCATAAATTACAAACGTTCGTATTGCGTAAATTACAAATGTACTTGTACAATGAGACCGACAAACCAAAATTCATTCCACATGTTTGAAACCAAGCCACCGTTGCTACGTTTATATCACCAATAATTTAATGTGCACATGACAATATTTTTATGGATAACCTAATTAAATAAGTTAAGTGAAAATAAGTAAATATTAATTTTGATAATTGATTTTGCTGTATGTGTATTTAGAGATATATTTGCCATATATCATCTGGATGATTCTAATATCGATATAGTGACGAAAATACTTTAGAAATTATAGTATATAAAATTAATAATAAATACGTAGTCAAAATTAAAATAAAACAAATTATTCAAAACTTTAATGTTATTTAGTTAATTCACCATTCACTATTAAAAATAAATTACAATTTCGTTTGATTTCTTCAATGAAATATGTTCAAGCCGTATCGTGCAATGAGTAAATTATAAACAAGCCAAAATACTGTCGGAATTTAAAAGTTTAGACACCGTGTACGGGAGCTCTTCGCCTTATATTTTACTGCAAAAGATCGGGCTAAACAGCTTTGTTTAGGAAGAGACTCAATTGAAGATTAACCAAGCTCAGCCACAGATTATAAACGAAAACATCAAATTAGTAGAGAAGAAAATACCGAAAGATAAACGACTAAAGGCGAAAGAACAAGCCAGATACAAAAGAGTAATGACAGAGATGGACAGACTAAAATTAGCAGAGAAGAAATTTTGAACATCATTATAGAATACCGAGTTATACAGAAGAAAAGATACAATGAATAACGTCACAAATATTCTGAGAAACAAGTGTCTCAAAAATATGAAAAATAACAAGTCGCCAGGGGAGGATTCTATTAACATAAATTTCTCAGGTGTAAGTACTATTATGGTCTAATTCCCTCCATTTTAATAGGTTCGATGCTAATAAAATCCTCCCCTGACAATTTTTATTTTCCATATTTTTGAGGTTCTTATTCTTCGTTGTTATCTTTGGAATATTTGTGGCGTTATTCATTGTGTCATTCCTTCTGCAAAGTCGGCTGGAAAGCTACAGCACAAAAGATAAATCACTGGGTACCCCTTTTGGACCCCATATCTCCGTATTCCAGACACCCTATACAATAACTTTGTATATATATATATATATATATATATATATATATATATATATATATATATATATATATATATATATATATATATGTATATATTGATATTCACTGATGGATCTAAAACCGAACCCAGAGTTGGTGCAGCTAGCTTTTTTTCCTCCCCACAAATACTCTTACTCCCATAAAAAACTATGGGCTATTGCTACGGATTTCCTAAACTCCATTACATCCCTAAAATCCTTCAATCCCACTCATTGATAACCATGAATATAAGATACAATCTGGTAAAAATAAGTATTCAGAAAAAGAAAATTTCTTTTCTATGGATACCTAGTCATGTGGGCATTGGAAGAAATGAGGAGGCCGATACTTTGGCAAAAGTTGGTCCTTCCTCCCTCCCTATTAATCTCACTTTCGGCCCCGGAGACTTTTGTGTCTTCTCTAAACATGAGGTAAGAGCCCTTTGGCAGTTGGAGTGGGACCTCCAACTGGAGGAGAACAAGCTACATGAGATAAAAGAGACAATATTTACTAATACTGCACTGCAGAGCTATCCTGTCCGTTATGGCCAGGCTTAGGATTGGCCACACTTATTAATCGTACTGATCCCGTCTTATGCAACCAATGCGGGGTGGCCCTTTCTATCAAACACATTTTTGAATCTTGCCCTAAATACTCCCGCTTTCTGATAGATCACGACGTCAAGGCCCCCCTCAAAGAAAAGCTCTCTTATGAAAATACTATGAATATATTCTCGTTTCTCCGAGACTCCTCCTTATTGTCCCATATATATCCCAAATGTACCCGTCCATATAGATACTAGTATTTTAGTTCTTTCAGTGTTTGTTTGTCTTGTTAAGTCCTTTGTTTTTATTAATACATGTTTTATTGTTTTTCCTTTAAATATCACACATAAGAATCAAAAGACACCATAGAATTGCTTTACCGCCATTCTTCTGTGGACACCAAAAAACTCCATGAGTTGACGTGTTCTTAATTAATATGAATCAATCAATCAATTTTTATTTTTATCTTCGGAATATTTGTGGCGTTATTCATTGTATCATTCCTTCTATATAACTCATCATTCTCTAGTAATGTTCAAAATTTACTCTCTGTCAGTGTTGGTGGCCTAGATTTGAGTGTCTTTATCGGTTATACAACATGCCAAAATTTCATTAAAATATAAAAGCCGGCTGGAAAGCTACAGCATAAAAGATAAATCACTGGGTATCCTTGTTGGGCCCTTTATCTCCGTATACCAGACACCCTAGATGATAACTTTGTTTGATGTTGTTATGTCAGTGTAAGGTGAACCCCGAAACTTCTTTCGGCCATTCAAACAGAAAAACATTTTCGAAATATGTTTCCCAAGCTTCTGTTTGAGAATGTGACTGAAGTCAGCCATCTATCACATAGTCTCGATCTTATCTCTAGTAACTGTTATACTCAAATACAAATCTGATTTGAACCAAAAATTTTGAGGACAAGATTACTTATTAATTTTTATGGGTATAAAAATGTTAATAATGCGCTGGGAAAAATATATTAAAATAAAAGGCGATTATTAAAAATAATAATAAATATTTTTGATTAACTAACCATTATAAAATTCAGGCTGGAACCTTTTGGTCATTACACTTTATACATTTTATTAACGACTTTGTAATAATAACTTTCTTTAGAATTATAATTTATAATCATATAAAATATTCTTTTTATATTGAAGAAAAATAGTTAATTCCTAGAAAATGCTTTAATATTACGTTGCATATGAAGTTCGCTCCTAAAACTTGCAAAGTAACATAGCCAAGTATAAAATTCCTTGGTAGTAATATTTTTAATTCTATTTTATATCTTATGTAATCATAACAGTACAACAACTTTAAATGTTGACTAAAATGTGGTTGTCGGACTTGCATGGTCATTATTTTTATTTATTTTTACGACGTTTCGATTAGGTTGTATCTCTAATCGTTATCAAATATAAACTGAATGTTTTGTCTTAAAACTACGAGCTTATATAGGGGCTATGACCATTGAAGCTCAAAGTTTCGCTTCACTGTGCACACCTAAATGATTTGATGTTACAAAGTAGTGGTTGCCAAAGATTAGGAATCTCAACACTCGGTTTACTAAAGATTCCATTATTGTTTTTAATGTAAGCTGCTTCTATAAATTTTCTTTTTTTCATGATGGGTTTCATATATATTGCCGCAGCCTCAGACCATTTTATATGGTGTTGTTTATCCCAGGCGTGTTCTGCAATACCTGATCTCGACGTTTCCCCTTTTTGTGTATGAGTTTTATGTTCCCTAATTCTAACTTCTAGTGGTCGTTTGGTTTCTCCAATATACATTTCATCACACTCACATGGAACTTTGTAAACACATTCTTTCCTATCGGTAGTTTCCGATTTTGTTTTTTGTTAAATGAGCTCTAAGTGTATTTCCTGATTTATAGGCTGTTTTTATATTATAACTACTGACAATTCGTCTTATTTTCTCTGAAGTTTCCTTAATGTACGGAATTGTGAAAGAAGGAATGTGTTTCTTGCTGTCTAGTGGTCGTTGTTCTAAACTTATTTATGACATCGTCAATTAATTTTAAAGGATAACCATTCTGTTGTAAATCGGATTTAATATTTTCCACCTCTTTTTTCAGTGAATCGGCATTATTGCATATAGATACAGCGCGAACGGTTCACTATGATATCTAGGAAGGGCAATTGATCATTTACCTCTTTTTCCATGGTAAACTTAATTGTAGGTTGAATGGTATTTAAATGTTTCAAGAAATCATTAAGTTCTTGATCATTGCCCTTCCATACAATGAAGGTATCATCGACATATCTCAACCAGACTTTCGGTTTTAGTATTGCCGTTTCTATGGCATGAGTTTCGAACCATATATATATATATATATATATATATATATATATATATATATATATATATATATATATATATTGGCGATGACTGGATACTGTGAAGAAGTCATCGGGAGTCCGTCATCCTGATATATATATATATATATATATATATATATATATATATATATATATATATATATATTGGCGATGACTGGATACTGTGAAGAAGTCATCGGGAGTCCGTCATCCTGAGCGTAGAACTTGTCCTTTACTTGAAAGTAAGCACTACGCAGGCAACACTTCAAAAGGTCCATCACCCTGTCCACTGGAGATTAATTACTATAGTTTCGGTTTTAAAATATTAGCTCTAAAACACTCTTAATTTTGAATCTCTCACAACGATTCTTGCTCAAACTATTATATTTTGTTAAATAACAAAACTGTCATTATAAACACATAGAAAAAACTCTACACGTGTTTTAAAATTAGGTTATTATACTTCTTTCCGGTTCACCTTAAAATTATAATTATAAAAAATTTATAAATAAAAATTGATAAATATAAAATATATCCTTTGACGAGTATTTTAGTTTCGGTAAGAACAACTTCAAGGAGAATTGTCGTCCACTAGGTCGGTATGACAAAATGGTATAACATGAGAAAATATACAGCGTCCACAAATGTAAATAAATTTGGTTGCAATACCCGCGTTAATTAGTTACAACACCTACCTAGCCTTAAGTAAATATGAATAAATCTTCCATTCAAATTTAAAGACGTCGGTTTAAGCGCTTTGAATACTTTTGCTCACACATCAAAACGTAGCAAACTGTTCGCATATTTTTAACCTCCACCATCGATGCAGATTACTTTTAATATAAATATAAATTCCACCAGATCAATTATTTTAAATAGAGCAAATACCCTGGTACCGTGATCCTATTAACAATAATAATGAATAATATTGTCATTTTATGAATATAAATTTAAAGTAGTATATTTCCTTCATAATAATAAATATAAAAAAATAAATATATCAAGAAGAAGACAACATCCGTCATTTCCAGTGATATTAAACTTCGCAATAATCGTTCATTTTATTTGTGAAACTTTTTCAACCTATTTTGCACGCTGAGTTTGAACTTTGGGTCACGTATGTAACCTTAAATTTTAATAATGCCCTTTTATTCCCATATAGGTTCCCTACATTAAATATGTTAAGAGGATTATTCAGAAAATATGTAAAAATTATTGAAACTAAAAACGTGTTGCTTCTCAGTTATTTGGTTACCAATAAATAAAATTATAAGTGATATTTTTTCTGAAAAAGTAACTACTCGAAGTTATTGACATATAAAGGAATAGTGACACTACAACAAACACCAGCTCATTATATTATAGCAATGGAGATGTCATTGAAAAAGTCAGTATGTTGAATCAGCTATCAATAGAAAGTGATCATAAAGCAATAAAAGCTATAAAGGTGGAAAGTACTCTAAATTTAAGACAAGAATAATCAAAGGTAATACGTAAAACTACAAGGAGAAAACCAATAAAAACTCAAACTGTGGACCAATACAAACAGCTAATTGAGTCAAATTTGAGCAGCAGTAAAGAAAGCTGAATATGAATGCCAACTAGAAGATGGTCAGAAAAGGGAAAAATTAACCGAGTGCAGAAGAAAACTAATGAAAAATAAAAGAAATATAGAAGGCAAGTACTTAACAAATGCCAGATAACTAAGAGAGCTAAACAGAGAAATATCTAAGTCTATTAGAAGAGATATTAGACTACATAACAGAAATAACTAAGCTAATAAAGGAAAATAGAGACATGAAAATACTCAAGAGGAATGAAATTAATGATAGAGATAGACACACTAAAACTAACAGAGAGGAGATTATGAACTTCATTAGAGAATGCTGAGTTATACAGAAGGGATGATACAATGAATAACGCCGCAAATTTCCGAAGATAAAAAACGAAGAATAAGAGCATTAAAAATATGAAAAATAACAAATCGTCAGAGGATGATTCTATTAACATCGAACATATAAAAATAGAGGGAACCCAACCCCACTTCTAACAGTAGTTTGCAATATGTCCTGAGAAATTGTGGTTTCTGGTTTCTCGAAATTACAAATTTTTCATGAAAGTTATAGCAAAGAAACTAACAGGAAAACTAGATCTATACCAACCACGAGAACAGGTAGGTTTTCGAGCAGGTTATGGCTTTAACGATCAAGTCCATACCATTAAGGTCCTCAAAAAAATGTGTAGAATACAACAAGCCTTCGGTTCTCATCTTCTTCAAGTATAAAGAGCCGTATGATAAAATCGATCATAGCGCTTTGTTTTGAGATCTCGCTGACTGAAGGATTGACTATCGCTACATTGACATCATTAAATACGTGTATGATAACGCAAGCTTGCATAAGGCTGAGTGAAGACTCTCCTAATTTTAAAATAGAACGAGGTGTGTGATAGGAAGATGTAATTTCCTCCAGCCCTCCTGGAATATATGTTTAAAAATATTAGCATCAAAAACTTCAGAATTAACGTCAACAGTAAAAAACTTAACCATCTCGCTTTGCCATAATACTAGTGACTGATTGTATCGGCCAAGTAGCTGATGTTACAAGAGCAAGAATCAGCTTTTAGGAGGGTGCGATTGAAATCATACCAACAAAACAAGAGTTGGGGACAATCTGATTGCAAATGAAAATTTAATCATTAATAACCTAACCATAGAACAAGTGTACTCATATAAATACCTAGGGCATGAGATTTGCTTGGGGATTAACAACTAAACTTACGTAGTACACACATTTTTTAACATAAATGTAACAAAATAATATATACTTGCGCATTAAATAACGTAAAATTCAACAATCTATTAAAAAATGTTTCTATAACCTGACTTAATTTAGCTCAACCCCAACAATTCTCCAAATTAGTTTTTTCCTCTTTTCTAAAAAAAAACTGGTCGTAAACACTTTTTAACATTACGGCAACCTTTTTGTGAATTAAAAAATAAATTTCATAGCCGTTAATAAATAATTTTTATTTCGTTTACATTAATGCCTCTATAATAATTTCTAAATTATATTTCTAAAGCATACGCTTATATTAAAATAATCTCATTTTAAGGGTGTAAAACAACGGTAAAATTGGGGTTTTGGCCTTTGAATATTGAATGTTTGTGGTGGACTGTAGCTTACCCTTGTATTACTTTTGCTTCTAAAACACTCTGCCAAAAGAGGTGGAAATGATGATGTACAAAGCCGTAGGCATAATGCGTAATCCTCTAAAGATATAAAGTACGAGAATAAAGCGTGTTGGTGGGTAAAGAAAATATTGGAAGAAAAGTACAGGAAAATCGTAAAATATAAACTTATATTCATAACATATTGAAATCAGTGGCGTAACTGCAATATTTGTCTAAAGAATGAAGGCAACCCAGAGCTATTTTTGCTCGAGATTTTGTATTTCCTTTAGTACAGGCTTCTTTTGCAGTGACCGGGAAAATAGCAATTATTTCTAGTATGTTCTCTATATGTTTAAAATTTTAATTTATGATTTTTCTCCGCAAACACTGCGTATACTTCTCCCTGGATACGCTTCTTTAATCCGTTTTCAATCTTCAAAAAATCCAGATACCAAAAGCTATCTTGATACACCAGTATATGAATAAATAAAAAAGGGATTTCTTGACCAAAATATTATCCACAAACCAGTTGTGCCATGTTTTAAAAAAAGTGTTATATATACGTCAAAATTTACAGGTTTCTAACTACCAAAATGATCTCGGTTTTGGACCTCAAAAAGGTGACTGCATTTTATTGCAAATGGTTTTTTTTTGACTTTGAAATGACCCTTTAACTTTAAACGGGCCTCAAAATTGAATTCAATGACCCCAAAAATCTATAGATACATTACAGTTAAATCCCAGGCACCAGCTTAATTTCTTTGTAGACTGATGATTTATTGCAAGGTTTTTTCTCAATTTGACCTTGAACTGACCTTGATTGGTACTTACAAAATATCAACCAGTAGCAGTTAGTAACGAAACAGATTACAACTCGGCAACGCAACCCCAAATACTGGCAACAAGGCCGATGACGCACAGCAGATCTCGCAACCTGATTGGCCAGAACCATTCGGAAAACGAGCGTGCCCTACGTACACACATGACAAACAGCACCCGAGTCGCAGCCGTCAGTTCGCTGGTAGACGCGATACAGTGAGCTTACTTTTAATTGGATATACCACTTACGAGTAACTTTTTCTCAAAAATGATTTACTTAAAGTATTGCCAAAGTTTTTAATTTAGTCGTTTACCAATGCTTTAATCTGGATTAGGGCAGCTTTTTTCAAACTTTCAGTATTTGCGATACAAGTTTCCATACTAGTTTTAATCGCACCCGTTTCAACGGTTGTTGGAGTTGCAACTAAGTTTATTTACTTCAATATTTTCCTACAAGTAGTAAAACTGCCTCCCTCTCCCCCCCCCCTTGTTACACTGCTATCTTTTTTCTAAAAAAATATTGAAAATTTCGCAATCCTTTTCTCTACAATCAAACATGTCTCAAAAATTAGTTCAACACAGTTTTGGGCACAAAGACACATAAATTAACCAATATTTATTAAGCGAAAAAAATTAGTTTAAAAAACCTGAAACTTTCATAAATTCCAATTACTACTGAACTAAGGGTATTTTATTACACAAAGCTAACGCCAAAATAACAAAACTCCAGACTGCCCACATACCGTTTTATGTCAAATGTACATGTTAAACTTATCTTTGTCTATTTCCTTTCTGCAGTAATTTCCCTTTTTGACACTTTAGTCACATGCGTGCCCTTTGACTTGGCAACTTTTTTTCTTTATAGAAAAGGAAAACATGATTCTTATTCGATTCGTTTAAGTAATTAAATTAATTAAAAATAGTAAAAGCTGACACCTATTTTCAATTTGTTAAATTTAGTTTTTATGAAGTATAAACAGAATAATGAAAGAAAGAACATAGTCATATGAATCCGAAAGCTTGTTTAATATTAAATATTCACGGGAAATGTTATTATAAATAAGATCTTGTAATAGAAATTGAATTTTCTTCTAAAAAAGCGCTACAAAGCGAAAAATATCTATATATATCTAATACATTTTTAGTAGGAATTGAAAGACTGAAAATTTGCGCCGAATTAATAATCAAAAAAAAGATACATATTTAAATTTCCTAACCCCACAATATTCAAACTTACATACATAAGTATAAATTTTTTAACTGACTTTATTTGTGATTGTTTTCTTGCTGTAGATAGTTTATACCCCAGGTTAGCAGTGTTTGTTTAATTTAATAAACACTTTAAAACTTTTAATTCAACACAAAAATTTTTTGTTTTTACGCTTTCTTAGAAGGGGCAACTTTTATTAAAACATGCCATTTTCCGATCTTTAGTTTTTAAATGATCTCATCTACAAATTATTTCAATTAAGTACTGACCAAGAGGTGTAGTGTACCTCGTAATGTTTCCAAGGTCACCGAAAGGTACCCATTTTAGTCAAAGAATTCAGAATATGCTAATTTTTTAGTCCGCAATATTGGATTCACGATACTGAATTTAAAAAATCATTTTTCAATCATAATCTACACTCCTAAAAGAATCACCCAATATAAATTTCTGGACGAAATCTGGAAAAAGTAAAATTTTTAATTAGCCTTATTGTATTTGCCATATTTAGTTTTACTGACTTATCCTTAGATTCATGATCTACGAACCCGAAAACGCCCTAATACAAATTTTGAGAAAATTTTGAAAATATAAAATATTTAGCCAGTCATGTTGGATCGGCCATAGTGAATTAAAAAAAAATTTAAATTCTTAGTCTAGATCCCCAAAAACTGTCCAGTACCGATTTTGCACAAAATCGGTACATGTAAAATATATAGTTCGCCCTTGGATCCGATATATTGATTTTTAAAAATGTGTTTAACATTCGAAATATACACCTCTAAAAACTCCCCATAACCAGTTTGCTTACGTATTAAAATATTTATAAATAATTTAGTTTTTGTATTTGCAACCTCAAAAAGTTCCCCGTACCCATTTTGGAAGAAGTCGAAAGATATTAATTTTTTGTCGCCATCTTCAATTTTATTTACCCAAAATTATATAAGACCACCGCAGCAACTTCCTAAATGTAACGTAAAAAATTTCAATCAAATCAAATATACATAGCAAAAACCTAATCCATCTTTTAAAGACTTTTCTATACAGATAACAAAGTGTTTTTTAACGTTTTTTTAACATTTCCATTTCTTTCAAAGATACCTACACAGCATTGCTACACGATGCTTCGCAGTTGATGACAATATCCAAAATTTAAAACAATTCCTAGAAGTAACAAAAGCCCAAAATTTCCCATCTCAATATTATAATATGAAGTAACTTCGGACATAATTTTGGATGGTTTGTCTGGTTTTAGACTACTTAAAAATGCAGTGTGGATAATTTCACGCCTGGTTTCAGGTTTTATTTCAAAATGCACAGTAATTTACAGTACAATAAATTTTAAAAAAGTAATCCTTTATTCGAAAACGGGTAATTAGAGCAAGCAAAACACTTCCAGAAATTTTTTGGAATATGACTTATAGTAAAAATGATTCCGGAGTTATATTGATTTTCAGTCATATAGTGGCAGGTTCGATTTTTACTTTTCTGTTGTGTGTACTTGTCTTGCGAATATCACTCTGTTCAAAATTTTCCTAATTAAAATAATTTATTTACAAATAAACCAAGCAAAAAGAAGTATTTTTTTCCGAAAATTCTTCTCAATTTACCGTTTATAATTCTTCATGTTTCTGAATCTAAAATAAGTTCTACGGAGCACTGAAAAAAACACTAAAAAATATTGGATGTATGACGCTACGAATGAAACAAAACTTGTATTTATTTATTACTTTAAAGTTGGAGTCAATTGTGTTTAGAGAAGTTGAAACAATTACATTATAAGGGTCTCTCCCACGGGTCATAGAAACTTTTTGTAAAACCTTAGCTGTAAGTTATAAAATGACCAAAAAGCAACGTAAATATTTTACGTGTTTAAACTTTTGAAATAAGTTAAATCATATCTAAAGGACATACAGTCGGCAATCACCACGTTTTTTGTAACGAATTATAAGAGTTATTATAAATAGTAAATTATTTTATTTTAGCATCACTACTTCAAACTTGTTACGTTTATGTTTACATATTCTTACCATTTTTATTGAGCAAAATCGATTTTGAAGGTAAAATTTTTAATTCTCAATAAAACGTACAATAAAATATTCCAGTCCAAATATCTCGAAAACTGTTATGTCTGAATAAATGAATGGGAGTGGTGACACTCGATCTTCGATGTTTATAGTGGCCGTTATCCATAATATAACATTTCTCCATTGTAAAATTTTCACTCAATACCGGTTGTTACATTCCCGCGCAGGCAAACAACCTAGTAGATAAAGAGTGTAGCTACAAGGGGGGAAGTGGCCTATTTTTTCGGGAAGTTATCTGTATCAATAATGCGCCGGGAAATTTGTTTAGTCAAAGGTTTTGACATAACTAAATGAAATCCCTAAGGGTGGACCCGTGGGTAGATACAAAAGGGACGGCAGACAGGATAAAGGGGGCAAAAATTTGTGCAAAAAGTCATAAGTAATATGGCCGCCATTTCTACTACGTAATTTTGGGCCCCTAAGGAGTGTAAATCCAAAAAGGCGGCCAGCTAGGTGGATACAGAGGGCGGTAAAACTGGGACAAATGTACCATTCAACTGGGGCGCTTATGTGAACTCTCGTATCTCGGTAACCATTCTATCGATTTTGACTAATAAGGTCTCATTTTCTTTTTGTTTTTACATATTACTGAAGAATCCATGGAAAATTTATCGACGTATCAGTAAAAATCGATTTTATAGCATTTTTTTTTTTGAAATTGAGAAACGCGCTTATTTACGAACCATTGCCTTAATTTTGACTGTATACTGGTTCTGTGCGTGACAGCGGCGGCAATAAATGCAATTGACAGTATAATATAATGAAAATTTGCAATTATGGATTTATAAAATAAGTTTAAAGTTTAGTTGATTATTATTATATATTTTTATTACTTCAGCCAAAAAAAGTAAGTATATCAATAAAAAAATAATCAGAACTAGTTAAAATTTAAGTTAATTAATGTAATATTTAAAAAAAAAACTGCCATTAAATAACAACGTGGAATTAAGTTATTATATATTACGGTGTACTTACCATGGATGGCCATTAAACTAAAGGGAACTATTGAACTATGTATTTTATTACTTAAAATACGACTTTACATCAGAACTTCTAAAACGTAATATACTAGTGTTCTTAACTCTAACCATTTATTTCTTTGATTTAATTTCCGTTTTGCTACTGGAAATACATATATATATATATATATATATATATATATATATATATATATATATATATATACATATATATATATATATATATATATATATATATATATATATATATATATATATATATATATATATATATATATATATATATATATATATATATATATATATATAGTATTTTTACAATTTACAACACAGCAACTCCACTTATTCATCATATTGTTTTTAATTATTTAAAAAAAATTAAAATTGACACGTGTATTTGGTACAAGAGTACCAAATATCGCCCAGAAGTACTTAAATTATCCGTAGCTTACGCTAGTATCGCTTTTGCTCGCTCTTCCATGAGCTCGCACTGAGCGAATATCAGTTTTTTTTGTTTTTAAATGACGATAAATAATCGATATGTATTCCGTAGTTATTTTTGTGTACATTACTTTATCCGTTTGGATTAAAAATTTCACTTTTTTATATACAATTATTTAAAATGAGGGTGGTATAATAAAACAATAATTTAAAACTAAAAAAAAAATACATTTTTTATTAACATGTTACTATTTATTTTAAGAGAATCTAGGCCAATTTAAATAATTTCCTTTTTCTTTAAATTCTAACATCCAATAATTCGTATACTTATTCATAAAAAATTGATAAAAACAGTATTTTAGAATTTATAACATGAGGAATAACGATAGGACAATAATCTAATAATCAGATTCACAATTTTAATAAAAATCAAATATAAAAACAGTGTTATTATTATTTTAGAGTACAATCAAGTATTACTGATTCATTTTAATTGCATAAACTAGAGTATATTCGCACCCAATACACAAATGAATTTTAAAAATCACTTTCTCTTGGACATTTTTCATCTATTTCATCTTCGATCTCATCATTGGTTTCTTTCTCGAATACAATATCTCGAACCAATCTGGCATTTCAAGTCCTTTGAGCCATTTAAATTTATATCTGTTATCTTCAGCAAGCTCCCAATCATGTTCTTCAGCAACCAGCTCTGCTGAAACTTTTTCATGATCAATCAGACAAATTCTTTAAATATAACGCCTTCTTGAAAGGTGTTGATATAGTTCAAGCGGGGTAAGCTTCAAACATCAAAAATTTTCAATTTTTTCTTAAAAAGCTTCACTTATATCTTGCAACTTATATTTACGGTTAAAGAACGTAAACCGTACGTTTTCTTTATATTTTCTAGAATTTAAAAAAATTCCCAAAATAAACAATGGCAGAAGAATAATGTCGTTAAAAGTTTATAACGAGAGCGGTGATATCCACTTGCAATATAAACAGCTTCTGGCAGAACGATATCACTGTATTTCAACCCACAAGTTTTTCAAATAAGTACTTTTCCTTCAGCAGTGTTTAATGTATTTTCAATAAACAATTTTACTAGATTTGTTTTGTCAATACAATTAATTTTAAGCACGCACGTGGCTTGATCGTATTTAAAACCGTTATACTCTTTGGAGACTTAGATGATGCTCGTATTGTTGCTTGCACCTATTCAAAACATAGCACACTCTAAAACGAAGGAAACAAGAGTCTGATTCTGGAATACATACGTACAGATGCTGCTCAAAGCCCACTGATCCAGGCCTTTTTTCTGTTTTTCCTGTGTTATCAATATTTTAAATAATTGACCATAAAAGAGTAATATTTTTATACCAAACTGATAAAGTAATGCACCAAAAATAAAAATTTTCATGACTGCACTGAAAAATGACAAAAGGAAAATTGATGCATTTGTAAAAACTCGAAATATGAAAGGAAAATGCTATAAAATTGATTTTTATCGATATGTTGATATTATTTGAAGTCAGCGCTACTTCCCTAAGTAAAAACACTTCAAATAAGATCTTTTATTTAAAAATTATCTACTGATACTTGTCTTATGAGCAAAACACATAATTTTTATTGATATTTTTCGATATGTTGCAAAAATAAATATAAAATATTCATCATCATTTAAAAACAAAAAAATTGATATCTGCAAAGTCAAATTTGAAGGAGTAGTTCGCCAAATAAGCACAGTTTACAATTTTCAAAAATGGAAAAAATCGAATAATTTGCTATAAAATCCATTTTTCTCGATACATCGATAAACTTTCCATATATTCTGCATCAGTATGTAGAAACAGAAAAAAAAAAAGATCTTATAAATTGAAGTCAATCGAGTGGTTATCGAGATACGAGAGTTCACATACGAAATAAGCGCTCCAAGTAAGTAGTACATTGGACTCCATTTTATGGCCCTCTATTTCTACCTGTCCGCACTTTTGGATTTAGACTCCTTAGACAGTGGCGTGACTAAGAGTATATGCCCCCCCGCAGATTTTTGAATGCGCCCTACTATTTTGCACCCGTCTTGATCCTTCGTATTTATTCATTTTCATCAAGGGACTAGAGGGCGTCCCCCGCACCGCGGGGTCTGCAGAGTCGTTATTTACGTCACTGTCCATAGGGGTCCAATTTTACGAGGTAGAAATGACGGACATATTACCGATGACGATTTTTTACCCAAACTTTCATCTCGTTTACCCCTGTTCACCACCCCCTTTGCATCCTTCTACGTGTCTTCCCTTTAGAATTTCATTTAGCTAATATGTCTAACTGTCCGAGCATATGTTAATAATCCTATTTCTGTTTATGTCTCTCTTACAAAGATGGCCCCATTATAGAATAGCATAAATATTCAGTTGGATCTATCGATTTGAAAAAAAGATTGCTTTTTTTCCTAAAATTGTCAATTCTATCAGAATTCAGAATATCTTTCTGTTCTAAATTCATAAGCTTCTGTAGCTCAGTTGGTAAAAACTTTGCACATCCCGAATTCGAATCCCGATCTAAACGAAAACCACGAGAAAAAATATTAGTATTTTAATAATTACAGACAATAAAATAGCAAATTTATACAGGGTGTTAGTTAATTTATAACTAAACTCAGTGTTGAAAATGTCACGCTAGGTAGAATACACGTCACAACATTCATAAGGGCAATATTTCGACACAGATGTACTCTACGAAGGGCGCAGTATTTTACTTCATTTTGCCAATATTTGCATCAAATTACATTCATTATAAAAAAGTATACTTTTTGATATAGCAAAACGATATGACCTAATAATTATTTCTAATCAATAAGAAGTTTTTTGTAAATTTAAACACATTTCTGGATTAACAGGTGATTTCAGAAGAATGTGACAAGATACACAGACAAAAAGACACACATACAATACAAAATTATCCCTTATGTAAACATTTTCTGTTGTTACTATTTTCTATTAATGTTTTAATGTGAGAAAACAGTATGATAAATAATTAAAGGAGACTACCTTAAACGACAAAATTCGTACCGACGTCAATTAATTGCTTTACGACTGCCTTCGTTTAATATTGCCTGGTGACGTCGGTATTTAGGTATATAGAGTATACAGGTGTTTTAGTGGTATTTGAGCATACATAATCAAAGATGTGTCGTTACTGTCATTAAATATTTAAGTAAAGTTTCGCTTCCATGCTAGAATAAACTGTATGAAGCCAAAACATTTATAATTAAATAATTAAAAAATAATATAACATACTTCAACTCTGTGATTCTCATTACGGGTAATTTTTTCATATGTATGTGTCTCTGTATGTATTTTTTTTTATTGCCATACCAGGCTAAACAGTTTGATGGATTTTGATGAATGCGATTTTAACAGATTTATCATAATCCGCCAGCAAGCAGCCCTATCGAAAAATTCGGTATCAAGATAGTAATGGTAAATGATGGTTTTGATACACCGTTACAAGGATAATTAAGGTGTAATTATCTAACCATAATTGAATTTATAAAGTTAAAATTTATTCAATTTTTTACTTTATTTATTTAGTTTAAAGCAACCAAACATAATACAATGTATTAAAATTTACAGGATGTTCTTGAGGAGAGAAATATGAAGCAGGAAAGTCGAAAAAAAATTAAGAATAATTGAAACGAGAAAATTCTCACTGCCTGACCCCAAGCAAATAAAAAAGATCCCCTAAATATTTATTTTTTATTTATTTATTTATGTACACTGCCCTACAGGATCAGGGACCTTATTATTAGACAGGAAAAAGAACAGTATTATAAAAATCCTAATATTTCATGCATAATACAGATAATATAATAAGTATATGTTATATAATAAGTCTATAAATCAATCACATATAATTGAAAATAAATGATTTGACAACAGAATAATTACAGTGAAATATATCAAATTTGTCTTTCAGGCCATCATAAAGGGAACACATAGAGTATAATGGGGAGAATTGTAGTACCTTAGTTCTTGGTTTATCCCTGGAACATGAAAATGAACTTTCGCGAGCAAATCACTTACCCAAATCTTGTTATTAACTAGTTTACACAAAAAAAGTACATGAGCCCCATTCCTGCGCTTTTCCAGAGTAGTGAAACTAAGTCATGTCAATAAAATTTCGTGAGGTGTAGTAGGCAGTGGATAAAACCCATCCTTAAAGTTTAGGAATCTTAAAAAACGATATTGAATTTTTTTTAATTTTTCAAAGTGTACATGGTAATATGGATGCCAGATAACTGAGGCATATTTCAATTTGCATCGTACAAGAGAATAATATAATGTGCTTATGACCTGGAGCGATCTAAATCCTTGACTAGATCTCACTAGAGAGCCTAGCGTTCGGTAAGATCTCGATACTATATCATTAATATGATTAACCATTGTAAGTCTGCAGTCAAATGTGACTCATAGGTCTTACATGTAGTTAACCCGCCTTAGAAAAGCACTGTTGATCCCATATTCATGCAGCAGATTAATTTATGTAAACGATATCGACGTAAGTGCCAGAATCAATACCCTCTGAGACATGCTGCGCAGTAGTACAAAAAGTGGTCACGATTGACTTTCCAGAAGCAAAACCATGCTGATGATTGCACATTATCGCTATGGGGCGATAATTTTCGATCCTGGATCTATTATGCTTTCTAAAAATCAGACAGATTTTTGATTCCTTCCATAGGTCAGGAAGAATACATTTCTGAACGCATAAATTAAGAATTGAAGACAAAGGCTCATCAATCGTCCCCAAGCACAATCCCTTACGACAAACGAAGGAATGGATATGTCTATATGACCAATAAAATTATTATAAACCTTTTGCAATAAATACCATAGAGAATTTTTTGCTAATACTGAAAGATTTTTTTCTAAAATAAATCCTGCCAAAATTTAAAAAATATGACATAAGGAAGAGAATTTACATTTTATATAGCAGTTGTTTTCTGTGAATGTTGCTCTCGGTTCGATACAGCTTCACTGACGAGACCATCAGGTCGTCGAAACACGTATGTAGAGAGGACCAGAGTTGTATTTGCAGGAAATAAACTCTTTTAAAATAGGCAACTATTTAAACATCAGATTTATTTTTTTTCTTACTGATATTTTGATTTTTTATAATTTATTAATATTAAATAAATTATGAGTGATCTGTTAAAAATTAGTGTCTTTTAAAATTTATTTAAAATAAACACACAGCATTTAAACTCTTTGGCAAACAAAAGTCAACCACTTATTCACCGGTACGTTAGATATATATATCATAAACGAGAACAGGTAGTTTTTCATCTTTCCGCCTTGCTTTACCTATTCGCCAACTGTCCACATACGATGTAATTCCGCCTCATTCAACACCGTTATTTAAAAATATCATCAGAAAACGAGAACGAACTTTATTGCCATCTATTTTTCCTTTTTTTATAGTCAGCATATAAGCTTTTTATTTTATTTAAAATTAGAAGAAGCATAGTCAGTCCTAAAAAGGTTTTCTTATCAATTCGATGTCGTTCATAAAACAACAAAAATAACAAGTAATATTTTAAACACTTAACTACAATCAAAGGTAATAATTATTACTTAAAGTTTCCAGGAAAAGTAAGCAATTGGTGTTTTATTACTTACATAAAATCTGGAAAATCCAGTCTGGAATTTATTAACGAGGCTGTAAAAAATCAAGACATAATAGGCCACTAGTACTACTAGTCTAGTATGAATACTATGCACTGCTTCTATTACTATAGTTTTATTCGGGAAATTGGCTATTCCTGACATAGTTTTCGGAAAGTAATTTAAGGTTTATGGGATGACCTTTAAAGTAACATTGTTTTTGTAAATTTCGATTTTAAGATTGAAAATCTCTAAAAGGGTCCATTTCGGAAATTTTTCTCTTGACTGGCCAAGTATGCAATGTTGTAGATGTGACACAAAATAAATTAGAAATCGTCTAGTTTCCGGTTTTAACTTTTTCATCAGTTCTACACTAAATTCGGTAAATTGCAAGACATGATTGTAGTTTTGTAATTATTTTTAGAAGCCAAAATTAAATTTTCCAGTATTAAATTTAAAATAATAGACATAGACATAGAATTTAACGTAAAATATAGTATTTAATGTGAAGACATTTACATTTAAAACTCAAGTTTAACGTCAAATTTCAAGATCTAAATTTTAAATTTGGTTTACACTCGCAATTGAAATTTTAATCTATGGATAGTGAATACCAGGTAGCAGATACAAGATATGACCTACTGTTTTGAAGTGCCAGCTGTACCATTTAGTTGGCGGTGACTGATTGAATTCACCACTGACCACAGACCTGTCTAGAGAAACATTATAACTCCAGACGAGTATCGTTATGTTACATTTAAAAAAAATAATGAAGTTTAATGATGTAACATTATATAAAGATCCATATTTATTAATTCTAGTTCACCTTAAGGTTAATATTTTATTTAGAATCATATAAATGCTATTTTACAGTTTATCTGTAGAGACTAAGCCATCGTAAAACTACATTTGTGTTTTATGCACTACAAATTTGATATTTTATTTAGCTAGTTCATAGAGATGCATCAAATAACAGAACTAGTCGACGCAGAATGAGAATAGAAATAGTATAATGTGGCGCTCAACGTGGGGCACGAACCCCCTAAGATTGAAAGTATTGTAACATGGTTCAATTTAAGACGGTTTAAGACTTAGATCCGATCTAGTTGTCATGGAAGTTAGATCTTTTAGTAAACCATTTGTATTATGCTTATGACATTGTTATAATTTGAATTACATATATCAACAAATAAATGCTTATAGAGGAAAATTAAAGATAAAAACCTAGAAATAGAGCAATCGGTGAGAGGAATAATTGTGTCCCGAAAGTAAACAAAATTTTCGATTTTGAACAGTTTGGTAATAAATAAAAACAATATTTTATTCTATATTTTTAAGGTTCAAAACTTACTTAACTTATTGTTACACTTGTCAAATTAAACCCTCTACTGGCAACTTAGACTGGTTTTAAAGTTAGACCGTGTTAGTGAATTAGGGGGTAAAATTTCAGTAGGATATAAAGAAACCTTTTTACGGCCGTAAAATTAGTTCAATAAGTACTTATATGTAAAATTCATGAATAAGTTTTTGTTTTAAGTTAAGCTTGCTTAGAAACAGTTGGTTTTATAAAATATAGCTTTTTTTATACCAAAGAATATGTTCACCTAATCCACTGATATTTATATACACAATGTATGACACAACAGAGATGACTGATAAGAACCATCACGCTTATCATGTATCTACAAACTTTTAAAACTACACATTTCAGTGGGTTCTATACGAATTTTTGATATGGAACATGTAATCATTGAGCGTCTTTTAGGATTCAGCTAACTTTTTCATTATTTTAGATATATTTTGCAGGAAACCTAAAAGCGCCCAAATCACCAATTTCAAATTTGATAGCTAGTTGATATAAAATATTTACATATACCTTAATCAGAGAGGCATATTTAATATTTTTGATATAAATAGAAATTTATTAAACATTTCTCCAATCAAATAATAAAATTTTAATACCTAATTCTAATATTATATTAAACTAAACCTTTCTACCAAAATATTTTTAATCCTATTTATCAATGTAATCTTTTATCGACGTGGTAACAATAACATTTTGATTTTCGTTAAAACAACCACATTCATTTATTGCTTTTTTTCCAGTTCACCCCCTAATTCAAGTGCCAAATCAACTAGTAGGAGCACCTGTAAATACCGACGTCACTCTTCAATGTCACGTGGAGGCATCCCCAAAAGCAATTAACTACTGGACCCGAGAAAGTGGTGAGTAGCTCAATAAAATAACGAACGTAAAGAAAATATTTTAGGTTTTTTTTGAACATAAAAAATTGTAAAATCAGTTAAACTGTCGTTTCTTATTATTTTCAGCAATAATCGGCGTTATTAGAATGTTCTTGTAATAACACTTTTTTAATAAAAAATTTTATTTATTTATTTTTATTTTAAATTTAGGTGAAGAATTTTTCAGTTTTGAAGGTTCCGAATAACTCATAACTTAATGTATTTTTTGCATCCACCCCTCTAAATGTTTTATGTATTACACTGTTAAAAATAACCTTAAATTTAATGTAAATTTAATGTCGATTCTACATTAAATTTAATGATTTTGTGTCCAAAATTTTGAATACTTTACCTTTACTTTGAATTTAAAGCAATTCATTCAAATATCAGTTGGTTGTACATTAAATTTGATTAAATGGTTTTTTAAATTTAAATAAAGTAACTTAAAAGATATTTGAATTTCTGTACATTAAAATACATATACCCTAATACTAAAGGAATTTACATTATTATTCAATATACATTACATAAGATTCCGGGAGATGGCGCAACTGGTGTTGAACTTTTTGTTTAGTATGATATAAGTTGCTTAAAAAACTTAATTTTCTTATGGTGAGTTGTTTAAAATTCTTTAAAGTTTTTTAAATATTATAAATTACTACAAATGCGAAGTTTATAATTAATATCAACAAAAAAGGATTACTTTTATCGGTAAATATTGTTAAATATTATTTACGTATTAAAAATAATATAATAATTTAGGAAACCAGAAACTCATACTTCTCTTTATTGCTGGTTACTGTATTCTGGAATTGATGTACCGATTAACAGATTATTCTGGTTTAAACAACGCAATTAGAAAAGGATAGCCTAGAGGCAGTGTATGAACAAAGAAATAAAAGATCTCGTACTATTTATCAACACTTTTCTAAATAGAAATTAAAATATTATCCCGTTATTCAGTATTCCCACAACGGACCTTAGTTCTGACGATATGCTAATTCTACGGGGGAATTCGTTAAATGCAACTAAAACATTATTGTAGTTTTATGCAAAGTATTGTTAAATTACAAATTTTAAAAGACATACTAAAATTGTCTGCCTTCTTTTCCAACTTTAAAAGATATTGACAATTGTAAGGAAGTTATGTTAAACATAAAACTGTGTAAAAACTTGTAATCATATCCAATAGATTCAAATGCTATTCGTGAAGCTCAGTTGTTAAGAACTCCACAATTATCTATTACTAAAAATTGCCAAACAAATTTAGTTTATGTTCAAGAGTATGAAATACAACTCCTAAGTAATAATACTTGGTTACTAGTTAAACAGATCAGGCTTTAGTTACAATATTGATCCAGTATAGAAAATTATTAATATAAATTCTGTTATGACATTACAACCAGGTTTTATTGGAACTACTAATCTTCAAGCCTAGTTGTCAATCTATACACTCAGAATGGTATTATAATTATTCTAACGTAATAAAAATGCCTTACACCTGTTGTCAAGAATATCCAGACAATGCCATAAAAGACTTAAAATTTGAACCCTTAAAATTAGCAATTAAATCTAGAAATAGCAAAACTCAAGTTGGATCAATAATCCAAAAATCTTGACGATTTAATTAGTGAACTCTTAATTAAGAAATACATCCCACGGTTCACTTATATTTCAATTTTTCTAATTATAGCGGTAATGCTTATCTATATATTCTTCAAATGTATGAAACGCAGAAAAATTATAAGGATAGGGATTGAGTCGTCTAATCGACGACCACCGCCGTTTCCGCAACATTAACTACCCCTATTAGGAGGGAAATTCTCAAGAATTCTACCCCGAAGAAGACCCAGCATATATATGTGCGAAGCATGCGAAGAAATCGAAAGTTCATTCATAGATTGTAAAAATATTAATTAATGCATCAAATAACAGAACTAGTCGACAGAGAATGAGAATAGGAATAGTATAATGTGGCGCTCAACGTGGGGCACGAACCCCCCTAAGATTGAAAGTATTGTAACATGGCTCAGATCCGATCTAGTTGTCATGGAAGTTAGATCTTCTAGTAAACCATTTGTATTATGCTTATGACATTGTTATAATTTGAATTACATATATCAACAAATAAATGCTTGTAGAGGAAAATTAAGGATAAAAACCTAGAAATAGAGCAATCAGTGAGAGGAATAAATATTAATTAATGCTGTGTTTAAAAAGAGTGTAAACTATAAATAAAAAGTTGCAGTTTTGCTAGCAGATAGCTTTCTAATATGAGGGGGAGTTGCTATATTAAAAATACACTCTATATTTCAAACTATTTAGTAGTTTATCTATAAAATCCTGATCTTGCAACAGTGCAGTAAACAATTCTTAGAATCCAAGTAGATTTTAATATTTATTACAAGGGCTGACTTTACTAATATATGAATAAACAAAGTAGACACTGCTGGACAATTTACTGTCATTTTCCATAGCATACCGATATGCATGGGAACAGACAAATTGCGTCTTAATGAATATATAAATAACTGTATTCGCTCTGCGCTCCTCTGTTAAAGTTGAAATATAATACAGTTCATCGTATAATACAAATCATAATACTCGCTACAAGTACTCAAAAAAACGTTGTTAACTCAAGAAAGTAGTTACAAATATAAAAATAACTATTTACTGCTGTATTCGTAATTCAATTTGGCACTAATTTGCTGCGAGTTATGATTGACAGCAATTAATGTATTAAACTTCTGCTGGCAACTCTACAACTTTACCAGAATTTTCACATTTTTATTTCTCTCTGGCTTAGTTATTCTTTTCTTCGGTTAAAAATATATACATATATGTTTATTATTCAATCCCTCAAATTTTCTCTTCAAAAAATATATCTTGCATAAAATTCCTCCGGTTTACGATAACCTTTATACAAATGTAAAGTAAATACAGTATTAAATTGTTCAGTAGTGCACGCAAATTTTTTGAAATGTATTAAGCAATATACATAAATTTTATTGGGGTAGATGTTAAAAGAAATTTTATTCCGGACTCAATATCGAGCGTATTTTTATTTTTATAGGTGAGATGATCATATCAAATGATAAATACGAAATGACCGAGATCAACAACTCGTACTACAGTGTTCAAATGAAGCTGATCATTCGACGCATCCATAAGTCCGACTTGGGAGGCTACAAATGTATTTCAAAGAATTCAATCGGTGACGCCGAAGGAAACATTCGTCTCTACGGTAAGCCAACTTCACTTACTTTCTGATTTATTGCTTCGGAACTATGAAAAGTTGATGAGACTTCCACTTGAAATTGGCGACAATAAAATGGAATTGGATTTTTTATAAAAATTGGGAAAATTTCAGTTACAAGTGCTTTATGTATCGCTCTTCGCATAGATAGAGATCAGGAGCGTACTAAATAGATTGTGTAACTATTTAAAAAAATAAATAGTAAATTACAATGTATTTATTAGTTGCAATTACGAAACATTTAATTTGTATTTTTTTTTACGAATTATATTTATAGAAAAAAAAATCTTCAAAATTCCTTTTTCACTCTTAGCTATATTAAATTTTATGTGTACGTGCCAAAACTTTTTGTCATAAACGATGTCCCAATACAGGTATTCAGAAAACAGTAAACAGACATACAAAAATATATTTATTTTCAACTTATACAGGGTAAATTGGACGAAGTAAGTTTATGCCTTTTAGGTGAAATTATTTTTACCATTTTATATGGTTAAATTATCAGCAATTTTTTAAAATATTTTTTATATATTTTTTAAATATGTATACGAATCATTTTCTCGATTTAACTTTTTTATTACGAGTTTCGTATACCTAACTTCATAGTTTTTGAGATAATTGAGTTTAAGAAAAAAAATTACAGTTTCCAAGCATCCATAAAATTGTAAATAACGTTTTTATTTTTCGAGAAATATATTCCAATTTAATATCAAGATAAATCAAAGCTAAGTAAATACTATTTGTACTAAGTATTTGCTACAACAGCTACACACACAACACACATACGCACATACACGTTGGTCCAAATTCGAGACATTTTCAAATTAAAATATATCTCTTTCTCGAAATGGTGATCCTGTATTTATTTATTTCATTTTATAGATTAAAAACCCTACAACTTTTAATATGCCTTATACATATGTTAACAGTTTTTGAGATATTTTAATTTATTTACTGTTTCTATAAAATATAATGAAAAAAACAACAACTTTAAAACAACAACTTTAATTAAATTAAAGTAATCGTAAAAAATAAATCAACATTAAAACACGACAAGGAAGATTTTTAATTTTTAGATAAATATAAAAAATATAAAATTCATTTATTAAAAGAATGATAAAGTGTAAAGGATTATTTGGTGTAGTGATCATGTGTTTGGTCCCCGACCGGAGCAGAGCGAGTTCTATTCCTACAGTTACCTTGGGTGTTTGTTTATCGGAATAAAAGGTGTAGTTATTATCTTGGGGATTTTTAAATTTAACAGTCGCATCAGTAACAGGGAGGTAAGTCACTGACCCCACCGTAGTTTTATTGCTATAATTTTTGAAGTTGAATGAACTTCTCTTATTCCATGGAACATACAAAATCCGATTATTTTTTCCGACAAAACTTGGAAAATATGGCATTAAAGCTAATATTGTGATAGAAAAAATTATTACTGCTTCGCTGCAGAGCCATATTGTGGAAAAGTTCCCAATCAACCTAGACTATAATAACGGTCCTGAAGTTGTAAAACGCCTCGTCATTTCAGCTAAATTAGAAAACAGCGGTCATAATATAACCATGGACAGAAAATTTACTTCGCTTCCGACAACCTCCGAATTACTAGAAAAGAAGCTTACAGTAGTTAGCAATATCAAAAGTAGCAGAAAAGACGTTCCACAAGAAAGGAGGCAGCCTTTCTTTAAAAAATGCACCACCCGGCACTGTTTGATTTGCTTTTAAGGAAAACGAGACGTTAATAAGTTATCTTCTAAAAAAAAGTTGTTTCTGTCTTTTCTTCACAGCATCATGACATGAAAATTGAGAATGATAAACCACAAATAATTCTATACTATAACTCAACTAAAGCCGGTATTGATCTTTGTGTTACAATATTTTCAATTATAATAAACAATGTATCATCTTAAAAAAATATGTTTTACACTAATTTTTTATTTATTTGTAAAAGGTCTCCAACTGCTTTCCCAAAATTATGGGGTTAAACGCTGTCCCCCACATCCAAGTTAGAAAAAAGCTAGGGTCAGTCGCTGATCCCCCTGATCTATATTCCCCGGTTACACAAATACTTTCTCGATACGACTGTTAATTACAATATTTCGTAGCTAAAACGCCAGTTTATAAGACCAGGGGCACAAAAGGACTTATAACATAAAATTAATGCGATTTTAGGTTATAATTCTTTAAAAAAAAAAGTTATTTAATTACTTATTACTAGCTAATAATTAATTGTTTATTCTGAATAAATTCTAGTCTAGTCTTCTTCTTGCATCTTCCCGGAACTTACACAACAATAGTGGCGTAACTGTTCTGCAGTTATCCTTAATTTTGTTTCTCATTTCTTCCTTGGTTGTTGTTGGATTAACAAACACCCTATCTTTTATAAAAACCTCAGGGAAAGAGATCTAACATAGTGATACTGCAAGACTTTGTTGTGCATGGGTCCAAAAACACACGAACTTCACCCTGATAGTGTGGAGGAGCACCATCTTGTTGCAGCCACTTACTGTCGCGCTCATTCCTATCAAGACCTTCAAGAAAGTGGGGTAGTTTATCTTGCAAAAAGTTCCGGTAACTATGGCCTTTTAACAGTTCATCAAAATAATGAAACCCAATGATTCTATTATGATGAATACCACTTCAAACATTAATTGAAAAATGGTTTAATATTGCACCTCTCCTACCCGAAATGGGTTTTCTGTAGCTTAATAATACATTTTGTGTTTATTTATGGATTCGTTACTTCTTACAGTAATCACACAGCTAAACATTAGAGGACATAAGAAATTTGGATTTGATTCATTTTGCTTACTTATGATATGACAAAAGTTTATACGCCTTTCGAAATTTCCATCATGCAATTCTTGGTGTAATTCCATGTGCTCTTTCAGGTTCCTTTTCTTCATTATTAGCTTTTCTGTTGACTACTTTACGTTTTGGAAAATCGGCATTTCTAGAAGATTCGAATATGTCCATAAAGTCACGAAAAATAATTAATCTATTAAATTATTCATCGGAAAATTCATTTAAAAATTTAAAATAAATGCAATAAAACCAAGTAACACTGTAAAGAAATCATAATAAGGAGATGCGGTTATAAATTTTTTACTTTTTTTCAGTTGTTTTTTTTTTCATGACTGCTATGATTCAAAAAAAAACATCAAAAAGAATAAGAAAAAGTAAAGAAATCAAAGTGTACAGTAGGAACAGGATATATTGATCCCAAGTCTATAAAATAAAATGAAAAAATACTGGATGTACCACTTGAAAAATGTAATATATTTGAAAAATTTTTTAGATCTGCACCTTGAACAATTGCCATTTGCAATTTGTAGTGCACTGTGCATCTCTCAGCGCTTCTAGATGCGTCATGGATATTTTTATTCTCTCTGGTTTCTGGTCTTACAGAATAGTGTTTTGGCCATGGATATTTTAACTGTGGTTTAAAAAAACTCAAAAACAAAATAACCTATGTTAAAATATTCAGACTTCTGATAGGAAGAGAATGCATACACAAGAACATAAGCTTTTCGCACTCAAGTCGATAAGAACATTTTATCGCAATAAAATACTGGGTAGAGACTTATGCACTGTAGATACTCCAGTCTCGTCAACATTATAAATTTCTTGAGGTTCGAAGTGGTCTCGGTCCATAACAATTTATAAATTGTTATAAAATTCATTGACATTAGTCCGATTGAAGCTTGTCGCTATAAATAGGCCTGTAGCTTGCACAACGCTCAAAGATAGCTTTGGGTTCCTCTTCATAAATGAATGGAACCACTCCTCTCCAGCCATTTTATTTTATAGCCATGTGGAAGGGGGTTTAGATTATATTTAAGTGAAAGTTCAAAGGCGTACTTTCTTGCTTCTTTGGTAGAGAGCCCAAAATAAATATTCGCACAGAGAATCAGGTATTTTGTCAATTCTCGTTCTTGGTCGTCAGTGAAAACTCTGTTATGTGCCACATAACTGATGTTAACGTCATCTTCACTTGAGGCATCCCTCTTTCATTTGTATTTCAAAACAGATACATAGTTGATGTCATATTTCTCCGCAGCTCGCCTCAATGAAGCCCCTTGCTTCACCTCATTATAATCGTTCATCGTTTGTTTTAAGGTTGTAAACAATGTTGAAGATTGACTAAAATGTAGTTGTTGGACTTGCATGGTCTTTATTTTTATTTATTTTTACGATATTTCGATTAGGTTGCATCTCTAATCGTTATACTTGATAACAACCTAATCGAAACGTCGTAAAAATAAAGACAATGCAAGTCCGACAACCACATTTTAGTCAATAATCGTTCATGTAGTGAATTATGTCTTTTTCCCCTCTCGACATCTTTTTCACACGTTCTCTGGACATGTGCAAAGAAAAAAATCTAATGTTACAACCGTACCCACCCCGCCATTTTGACAATACAACAGTCATAGACAAGATGTAGTATAACCAATAAATAAACAAACCAGCTTATTACAATCTCTAAAATACACAAATTACATGTGCAATTACTCAAATACGATAATTATATTAATAATACATCTATATTGTAAAGAAATTCATCAAAAATACTTACGTTTCGTTCCCAAATACAATAGGCACCTGTACCAGCGTAATTACCGCACAGCGTGCGACTCAAGACTGGGAATCGTATCGAGACTTGCAGCCCGCATGTTCCTTCCCTTGTACCCTTCCCTGTACGGCGTTTACTTTCGAAAATATTAGAGCTGTTACAACCGTACCCTGTAACAACCATACCCTATATTTAACATAATAAAGTAATATTTGAAATATTAATGAAAAAAAATTGCATTTAAATAGATCACTTTGAATTTGGCATATGTTATCGCTTGAAATAATAGATAAATAAACTTTGAAATCTTCCTTATAAAAGCATAAAACCAGTAGTGAATAGCTGTTACAGGATGGCCCTAAACATTTTTACTTAATTACCAAAACATCGTTTTTGATATTTAAAAAATGGTACCACCTAATTTTTGTTTTATTTAATCTTGACTCCTAAAGTGCTAATGAGAGAAAAATAACAACTATGCTTAAATTACTTAAACTTGTAACTAGCTTACTATTTAAAATTTTAATAAGACTGTCTTTTTCTCAATAAATACAACAAAATTACAATGAAATCCATAAAGAACCTTAAAGACGCTAAACGCCAAGAAGGGATCAAGCTATTATAGCGCATTTAGCTTAAAGGTATTTTTGTTTCTTTACAAAGCTACCGGATAAAACCACATCTAACACAAAAGAAAATCTTTGTAAGGCCATTTTAACCCCCCAATTATAAAAAATTTTCAACAGATTTAGCAATGTATGTTTGTTTAAGCCTACCGTGATCATAAACTTAAAAAGGATTGTTTAGATGTTACGATCCACATCAAAAGAAAGTTAGGCCTTTAAATTTAAATTTAATTTAAAAAACAATTACAGGCAAATAGCTTAGAGCTAAAAAGGAGACAAACGTATTGATGAAAAAAATAAGGTATCCAATTTGTATCTGATCAAAAATTAGGGTGAACAACTTTTAAAAGCCATAAACCTTACCGATTTTTCTTTGTATAGCATGACATTTCTTTTAAAAAATCTTCAAAGGAAAAAATTTACGCAGATTGCTTTTGACATAGTACAGATTAATCTCTTTACCAGTTTTAAAGCTAAGCCTAAGGGTTTAAAAGATAATTTTATTTCACTTCTCGATCAAAAGTGTTTTTATGAAACAAACTTATTTCATTTATATAAAGATTTCATAATCAAACCCATTATTTACTGAATTTTAGACAAACTACTTCTTAAATATGTTTATTCATAGTAAAATATATTTTCGTTTATTTATGATTAAAGAGATTCAAAAAAATTCTGACACGCATTACTTACGCCATTTTTAATTATTATTTATTACTATGTTATTTTATATAGGGTATTTGAAATATACTTTCAACACTGTACTTCACGAATTAATAATATGTCAAAGCTATACTTTGATTCTACCAAAGAATTACACTTCTTTCCTTCGATTTATTCGGTACAAAAGTTTATTAAAACAAGTCCATGTCTAAAGTCCATAATTTCTGACAGTGACTCATCAATATATTTATCAACCCTTACAATTTTTTTCCTGAAAGGGAAAGCTTGTATAGGGACCTTCACAAAATGTGAAAGGTAGTGTCAGATTCTTACTAACTAACCCCCTCCCCCGGGCTGAAGGTCTTACCGATTTTCATTGATCTGCTGTCAGCCGTGGCTCCTGGCAATCCAAGGTTATTCCATGAGGCCTCCGGTTTCCAGGCAACTAAGCCTTAACAGATTTTTTATTTGTACTTTAGGTGCATTTAAGGTATTTTTTGCATATTAATCAAAACTGTGTTGCTTACTTGTTCCTCTAAGTGGCGTCCAGTGCATTTCTCTTCTGATTTGTTCGTTTCGAACCAACCAGGGTTCGTCTAGTGTCATCCTCAGGATGTAGGTCACTTAGCTTAAATTGATTCATCAGAATTGCTGTCAAGAGGGACTATCAGCGTTAAAAGTTATTATTTATAGTTTAACAACTGCCTCAACGTCAATGTTCAAGTCCCACATTCTTTGTTCTTCTTTTTTAACATACCGACACACTTTTTCCGGTCACGCTAGTAATTGCCAAGTCCAATAATATTTTGACATCTATTAATTTGAAGGTTTTATTTTTTCTTGCGACTTCACGACATTTTTAGCCCTCTGTTAGGAAAACAGAGAAAAACTGCAATTGTCAGTATTTTTTTGAATTTACAAGAGGAAAATATAAGTTATAAAAAATATTTATTAATCATTCTAGTAAGAAAAAATAAATTAATTAGACGTTAACAAAATGAATGAATTTTTAATTTAGTGTATTAATAAATTTACTTTCGTACTTTTTATTCCTTGATCTATCTTTTGGCAATTGCTGGTCTTTTATAACCATTTCATGACATTCTTCACATGGTATGTTCTTAAAATTAAATTGTGTCTAGAGTAGAACCTTAACAGAAGATATTGTTGTAAACCGACTATTACTACAAATTATTAATTATTAAATTACTATATATAAATATTTTAAAGTTACTCTTATGGATTAATAGATAATTATAGTCTAATATTTAATACTCTCTTAAGAAAAAGTTATATCTTAAGTAAATTTATATTCTAATAGGGTCAAACAAAAGCGTGCCTTAATCTCCGAAACTCTAAAACTTTACTTTTTACAGAGACCATTAGCTTTGTTCATATTGTCATTGTCCCATAAATACACACTTTTCTTTTCAGGAATCATGTTAATAAATAGTTATGTTATATTTGTTAGTATGCCTATGACTATAAAATAATAATTTAGGTACAGAAATAGAATATAACTAGGAGATAAACATAGAGACGAGGGGAACTAAAATTAAAAAACTACAATTGTGACATTAAATTGGTAAGTAAGAAGAAAAACTGTTGTTTCCTCATGATTTAGTGAACATTTTAATAAAATATTAAAAGTAATATTAGAAGATTTATTTGAATTCATCGAAACCAGTGATAAACCAAAAGCAGAACCAGCAAAGTTATAACATTGGTGGCAGCTAAAAGCAAAGCTTATAACAATATAGACAGCCTATTTCTCTCAGTCTACTACGTTCTCATTAATGAGAACACTCGCTCGATATTCACATTTGGTGCTTTGATTGCAAATATTTTGAAAATCTCACTGCCTTAACATACCACATACAACATTCAGATAAAATGTCCGGATATTTACTGAAAAGTCAGGGATATTGTCAGGAAATCTCATTATTTTATCTGGTAACCATAGCTAAGGGCATGTCTGTGGATTAGCGTCTCGATATCAGAGATTGTCGTTGAATAGAAATTGTATTATATAACGGCCTTTATTTCATAAGCTTTAATTTATATAACGAACAACTGTATTATTGCAATTGTTATAAGATTAATAAAGAAATTAACAAGAATTTTTTTTTGAGAACCAAGCAGTAATGATCTTCGGTAACAAACATTTTTAATAAATTAAAACAATTTAACATAGTTCATAAATATCCATTATCTCAAAACTCGCAAAATAAAAAATATATAAATGAAACAACAAACTTCTGAAAAAAAACAGGTTATGTTCACACAAAATATTAAAAATAAACAGTTTCCGTGATATATAAAGCAGTCCGCCGAAAAGTTAAACATTATTTAGCGTAATGACCTTGGAAAAGGCGGATTTAGGCGGGAAATCTTCGGCCTTTGTCTTTTTTTAAATTTAACAAATCACAATGTTTGAAATTTAACATATGTCTTACTAGGCTACGCTTACGCCTAGATTTTTCGTATCGTGTGGACCCACTCTCATCTGAGTCATAGCGGGGTTTGGTTTTAAAGAATTTTGTCTATAGTAGGCTGACATCATCCTTAGAGCCTCCTCAAATATATATATATATATATATATATATATATATATATATATATATATATATATATATATATATATATATGTATATATATATATATATATATATATATATACGTATATATATTAAAAAGAAATGGATCTAGTACACTTCCTTAAGGTAGGCCATTTCTCTGTGCTCTCCACTAACTCCCCATCTCCTCCAGTACAACATAGAAACCATTATTTTGTAGCGATGATTGTTGCTATATCTTGTCAAATATTAAAACGTTCCCATAGTCGCAGCTGTTACTGTTCGACAAGTAAGATACATAATCATCTTGTAATATAACCTACATTTTCTTTTTGTAGATAGAATTTCACGACTTGACTAATGTCACTAAAACGTACCGTATATGCGAGTTCTCAAATAAAACATGTTTATTACCTTCTGGCAAACATAAAAAGTAAAGTAATAAAGTAAAAGTTAATTATATTATCTAAAAATAAAGAAAAGAGCAACAGAAAGAGAAAATCCTTTAAAATGTGATGACTGCTTCAGGCAATATTATCTTTTTAAAATTTTAAAGCGTGTTTACTAGAGTTATTTTACAACAAATAATAAAAAATTTCAGTTTGATCATTATTAACAGGAATTATAAAATTTAAAATCTTTTACTAAGGCTCGTGTTAATATACCTAAAAGTATTAATAGTAGAAGTGCCTACAATAAGAAACCTGATAAGTGACAGTAAAAACTCCCTCTAAAATATATTTCAGGTTAACTTCAATGTAAATATGACAAAAAATATTGCAAAATATATATCATTAGCGACATTAAAACATAACAGATAATTTTGAAAGTTAAAGCAATCAAGAAACGGGTCAGAGCATTTTATTACCACCCCTTTTTAATATATATACTGAGGCCATATTTAAGGAAGCTTTGAATGGTGCTATAAGAGGATTTACAATAAAAGCGTTGTAATGATAACATAGCTGATTTACAACGGATCTTCCACAGTAGAGTTTCCTCACGAGGAAAGGGGCTGAGGCATCATTTCTGTGGCCAGAGCCTTTTTGTAGAATCAGTAGCAGCGTAATGCTGGAAGAACTAAAGAGAAAAAGACAACAGGAGTTCCAATTATTGGACAGAGCTACAAGGATTGAGATAAGCGAAGATACTTCTGGGGAACTACGGCCACAAGCGACTCAAAGAAGCTTAAATAAAAACCAACTCAAAATTCTGGTGGGGGTCCTGATGGGGCATTGCCACCTAAAGGGACACCTCAAGAAACTCGGACTGGTAGAAAGAGAAGAGTGCAGATTCTGTGAAGAGGAGGACGAAACCTCTATTCATGTCCTTTCAGAGTGCAGTGCTCTAGAAAACCCTAGGATGCGGTTCTTGGGAAAACACCAAATTGAAAAAGAGGAGCTACCCACCTTGAAGCTGTCCAACATCCCAAGGTTTTTGAGGGAAATAGGACTGGAGGACCTGCTCTAGCCGATAAGGTCATTCTTACGACTGATCGCAGTTTACAGACCCCAACTCTACGTACATACATACAAATACTGATAAAAAACTAGACCCGTCGGAAATATACAAGTACCGATAAAAACTGCACATCCCATGGGTCCAAAAAGTAAGCAATACCGAAATTTTCTGATGTTTAAACAAAACAAAAGAAATGATGACCACAGTTAAAGAACGAAAAATCCCTTATATAGAATATGTAATGAGAGGAGAGAGGTTTCAACTACTGAAGAAAAGTATCCATCGGAAGACGTTAAAACTCTTGATTAAAGAACTTAAGGAGATGGTACGGTTGCTGATCTATAGATATTTTTAAAGCAGCAATTTCTAAAATGACGTGAGCCATTTGAATCGCTAGCTTACGAAAGTAGAGGACGGTTTAAGAAGAAGACAGGTCATATGCCGAAATTAAGTGAATAGTTGAAGTACGATCGTGTTAAGATATTTGGTACTTAATACGATGATCTAAACGAGATTCAAAAAGAATGAAACAGTCCTGTTATCATATTATAATCTTAAGTTTCTCTGTTATTTTGACATATTCAAAGGCCATTATGTCGTACGTTTTGAACAAACAGATCACTCATAAGCTACTGAAGCACAATAACACCTAGCTCAAGGCTCTACTAGGACTATATACTGCACATTGTCTTGCAGATTGACCCATACCATCGAGCCACTCACGCTCCCCTTTCGGTTAGTTCTCGCATCCATAAAATATTCTTACACAGTTGAGTGGTGGACTGGAGTGAAAATGCACCGTAATCAGTTCGGTAACAGGCTCGAACTTGAGATATAGTATGCACAAATTTGCAGTTGCGATAGTGAGTTACTCGACATTTGACAATAACATAATACCACTAACGGATCAGAAAAGTTTTTTGCCAAATACGAAACTCAATATCATTACGAAAATAGATATATTGGATGAAATACAAATAACTAACAGCTTATAATGAACGAAAGCTTTCATGGCTTTGGTCAAACCGAAAATTATGGTTCTTGAGTTTAGATAGTGTCAAATTGGAATTATTATCCGACGTTTTGCCTACGATTCCACGAGGCATCTTCAGGAATTTTTAGGCCACGAGATTAGAACACCGATGACCATCGAGGAGCAACAGCCCGGTATTTATACCCAACTAGTGCTCAGCGAACAGTATAAGTTTTTTTCAGTTGGTTGAGAAGTAAGTTTCTCTTATATAATTGTATTTTATACACCCAACTGAAAGTATTCTGTAGTACATACTAATTTCTTAGTATACCTCGAATATATACATATATATATATATATATATATATATATATATATATATATATATATATATATATATATATATATATATATATGAATGGTTTCCGTTCGTTCAAAAAATCGTTTTCACGACGTTTCGCCAAAATCTCATTTGGCATTTTCAAGTGCGGTTCGTCTCGTTACTAGCTGAGAACCAAACCATATATATATATATATATATATATATATATATATATATATATATATATAAACTTATAAATAGAAGCTTAATAAATATATTAGAAAATTATAATTTGATATAATGACCCTCTTTGCTTTTTATAGAAATATCATAGCACTATTTACTTTCCTTGCAGTAAATTAGTACTCTCCGTTTTTAATAATTATATTCATTATTTTAGTCCACTTATTCCAAAACTACAAACATTCTTGCTACAATACATAGAGAGATATAATTTTTTGTTTATTGTATACAATATTGTCCAAATAGAAAATTTGTTTTTTACATTTCGTCGATCTGAAACAAAAATATCCTAATTACATCGGAAACACTCTAGACACGCGATAGTTCTATTTTAAACCTCTATAATTTCTGTGTTGTTTATTTCGCTTGCTTCTGTCCTATGAGTTTTGTCATTATTTTAAACTTCAGTTACCTCATTCAATAGAAAGCGTATTTATTTACAACGCTGCAGAAATGCCAAAGTTCTACAAGTCCGTCGCAGAGTTCTCTAACTTACAACTGCTACATGGCTCACGTTACTGTCACACAATAATAAGACCAGATATGAAATCTCTTGTCCAAAGTTTGAACTAATGGGCCTAATTTATTTTATATTGGTGTAAACTAGTGTTGTCGTGAACTAGACAAAAATTTACGTCCCAATTTACCTCTTCTTAAAAAAAATATTCCTACTTTCGGGGCGAGATTAGGAGATAGATAGGATGTCGAGATCTATCCTTCATATTTTATACGTAACTCTATACCTGGAAATGAGATAAATCGAGAAAAGACAATTTTATTATCTCATCTATTACTTCGTCGAATATTGTCTCATCTCGAAAGTTCTGTTTACAGTAACTTGTCTCATGCAGAAATTGTATCCCGAGGGCAGTCTACAAAATGCCTTTAAAAATTATGTTTCCACAAGGCTATTTGAAACATGCAGTAAACTAAATTGGTAATTAGTTTCTTATTCCACTGGTTTTAAAAAACATGGACTCTGTTGGCTAAAAATGCAATGTAAATATATAATTTAATCCTTTGTATCATGCGTCAAAATGAGAAATCTGGCTGAATCATAACTTTAAATATGTTCGTATTGCAACAGAAATGTTAGTTTTGAGAAAAACTTTTTTGCCGAATATATTTTATCGTCATTTTATGACAGCACAATTTTTTTAAAAGCAATTTTAATTTTAAAATGCTAAGACTATTACGCACTCTAGTTGGTCATTATTTAATTCCTTTGAACTAATAGTTAGGGAGATGGTGGCAATATTTACAAAGGATCTGCAGACTTTTCACAATGAGGTTTAATAGTTTCAGTACAGTTAAGGCCGAAAATACAAGTAGTGGTCACTGATTTTTTTTAATTAATAGGATTTGAAAATTGCAAAAGGAAAAAAGTCTCATAAATTATCTGCACATGTCAGAATTTCATATCTTGCAATACGGAGATGGCATGGAGTCTAGAAATAAAAATTACTGGACTTCTGTTTTTTCGTAAATAGCAAAGAGATTTTAGATTAAAATAGAGTACGTCAAGCCCATTCCAACCATACAGTTGTTGACATCGAAGATATTTTAAACTAATAAAGGCCACCAAGACTATTCCAAAGCATACAATTGTCTGTAGTCAAATTTTTTATGAATACGTGAAGAAAAAATTATATCATTTTGTGCGTCACAACAAAATTTGGTACCCCACCACATTTAATATACTTTGTTTCACAAACACAAACCAATATCTTTAAAATCGCACTAACAATCGATTGAAATCAAAATGAAATCATGAATAAAAAAAGAGAATAGTCAATTATCACAAATTACAAGACAATGACTAAGGGTAAGCAACACTGCCGGATTGTGCAGTTAATCTGTAGAAGTTATAATGTTAGCTATTTGTTGAAGAAACACTATATGTAGAAGCCAAGGACTTTTTAGATAAAAGCAGTTGTTTATAGATTGAAAAATTCTATACATGTCAGAGATTACGTTATTTAAATTATTAAAAAATATTAATAAAAAATAAATTTGCTTCTTACGATTTGGTGAAGTTTAGGAACCCCTGAATTATACAATCATTCTTAAGTAAAATAAAATTTATCTCATGGAATAAAAAAAGATAGAAAAAATAAAGAAAATATGGTAGCTTTTACTATATACGCGATACGTAGGTGTCAGCATTTGCTATTTTTATTATTTATACCGTATTGATACATTGAATTCAAGGGTGCACATTATTTTGTAATTTTTAAAGGTCGATAATTCAAAACGCAACAAAGTAATGCCTGCAGACCGATTATTTTAGTAAATGTGTTGTAATTAATAATATAACCATAGTCTATGCGATATACACATTATTTAAACTTTTATAAATTATTTAATTCTGAAAACAAAACAAAATTATTCTATAATACAGAAGTGTCTATGACTGTCTTGTATTTTTTTATATTACATCACCACAATTAACAACTTTTGCGAATTGTTAATAAAAAAGATATTAACTGCGAAGCAGCTGAATGGCAGATTGTGGGCTTTGACGACAACAACTCCACAATAAATAGCATCAGCACAATTTGCAAATCATTTAAGAAGTTGTTCCACCAGCTCCCTAACCATAAGGTCTTAGTGTCACTATACTACTCTATGCAGTCTTATTTAGTCCGTGTGAAAACACCTTAACGATTAAATCATTTTTATGTAAATTATTTCTTATAATTCTGTAATGATTTTGGTTTAACCTTAAAGTTATTCAACTGCAAAACAAATGTTATAAACCAATACAATGTTTATAAGCAAATATACGTTTTATAGGTATTATGTAAAACAAAACGAGAACGAATATATTTTACTTCCCTGCAACTCAACAACATACCTACCCTAGTTCCATCAAATTATTAAGTCAGATCATACATTCACGAAAATACAAAAAAAGAAAAAGAAGATTGAAAATTTCCTATTCCATCTCTGCCGCTTCCCTTTTCTGATACCCATTATCAGTTGAAACCAATGCACCGCGCTCGTGTACGTTTGCCTTTTTTATTTTTATTGCTTCCGCGAATATTGCCTTTCTTTTACAACTTCATAAACTGCTTAGTTCGATTAACAACTGTTCCAAAATATTATTTAACGTGTTATTTTTGCCATTATCAAATAACAAACATCATAGCTTATGCAAGGTCGAGTAAAGCACATTCATTTTATCGGTTAGTTATTTCCATTATTGAATGGCCATGGATAAAATTCAACAGTAGGTCGTTTTATTCAGAATAAATTCCTATAATTATTAGATTTCATTGAAATTTAAAAAAAAAATCATTATTTGAGTCACGTTGTAAATCCTCATATGGTAGTGTGGGTTGTAAGGGAATAAAATTCTGGGATTCTCTAGTGTAGTAGTCTAGCAATACTATCATACATTTCCCTTAATTTTTGCATTTGAATCCTTGCGTTATAAGGCAGCTTCTTGTGTTTATTCAAGTTGTGTCAAAACATACTAAACTAACAAAACAGTAGGTACATTTAACATTTTTCTACATGAGGGTTTAATACAACTTACTTACTACCAATCATTTCGTAGATTTTTTTCTATTTTAATTAATTCTTATTCCACTAAAAGTAAAATAATTTATTACTTTTTCATTGTACTCAAGTACAAAAAAGTTTTATATTGCCAATAAAAAATATTTTTAGAACAGAAGAAAAACAACTGAAGCATCATTTATTAAGCAGCTATATCTAGGGATATTATTCAAAAAGTTTGGGGACAATTTTTTTTTACAAATGAAAACAAAAGTTTAGAAAAAAAGATTTTATTTAGTTTTCAACTTAATCCTCTCCTCGTTCTACACAAATTTTACTGCGCTCGTATAGTCGCTGGAACTACCAGGAAAACTCCTCTTCTGGAATAGCTTTCAGAGTTCTAGTCACATTCCTTTGAATCACCTCAACGTCTTTAAAATATTCTCCCTTCATCGTCATCTTCAATTTAAGGATGGCCTGGCGCATTGTCGTGCAACAGAAACCAGTCACTAGTGCATTACAATACCGGTCTTATGCGACGAATCCGCTTCAAGAGTTGTTCCAGGACACTTTTGTAGAATTCTGCGTTCACTGTTTGGCCCAGAGGTACGAATTCGTTATGGATAATCCCGCGAGAATCGAAACCCGAAATGAGCATCGTTTCGAGTTTCGACTTTGTCGCTCGAACTGTCAACCGTTTTTGAACCGCGCATACCACCTGAAAAACTTGCTGGGGTTTAAACAATCTTCACCATAACCGGTTTTCAATAATTCGAATGTTTCCGAACTACTTTTTTTAAATAAAATTTGATTGCGGCCTGTTCCTCTACAGCGAATATACGCAGTGGCTAAACACGAATACAGCTGGCCAATAAATGATAAATTGATGGCTGTAAAATGCTTGGTGACCTACCCAAGCTTTCGTAGTGTCTGGTGCCGGGTTCATAAACTCATATTCCAGTTCCCCCGTTGTTTTGTAGTCATCTGTATACTCTATAATAGATTTTTGTTGAGTTTTTCAATGATGTTTCTGTCCCATTCGCTTTTGCGACTCAACTTTGTGTTGAAGTTTTTCACAAACTTGAATGTCTTTTTCATTTCATCTTCGGACATGTTCCAGATTTGTTGATTTCTGGATAAGAGATCAGGCCTTCGTCTTATGACCCCCATCTCTCATCATCCTATAAATTGTCCTTTGCGCCATACCCTCTACACATATATGTAGAGTGTATAAGGTCATGGCGGCCGTTGGGCAGGTTTTCATTGCTCTGGTTATACACGTACAGGCCAATCTTTGAACTTTTGAGGGGTTAGCTCTCGTTGCTATGTCAGGGGTGAGAAAAAGAATTAAAATGAAAATGAATGAATGAATGAGAATTAAATATTGAATGCTTCTGTACGGGTGGTTATTTTCTAGATATTGATCGCTCTAGGGCAGTGCCTAGGCTAGCATGCCGGAGATTAGGGGGGGGAGGTTATATAAATTTAAAGCGCCACCTGTTTTAGGCCCATCGGTAAGAAGAAACGATGTTATCGAAAACAGGAAACAACCAGATCCAAAAATAAAACACACCGATTCCAAAAACAATTAAAATCTATATTTAACAATAAAAAAAAGGATTCTGTTTTACAAACTATGTGAATTTTAATTTAATCTAAATAAACATGCGACTATTTGCTACCTGGATTAGAACAAAATAAAACAAAGAAACAATGAACAACACTACTGCAAGTATGACATTATCTGCGCCATACGCCAAGTCGGTTTAGATGTAAGTCCGGCTTTAATTTTCACTATCGGCTAAACTGAATAACCTTACTTTTGTGTTCAGTTGTATTTTGCACTAATAAATTATCTAGTACGCCGATTTAGGAACTAAATTAAAAGTGTTAGACTTCTAATGAGTGAAATAATATTTTAAATTACCTAGCGTATACGTATACCTTCGGTTTACAAGGTAGTTTAACTTAAATTCAATATGAAGTGTCCTGTGATCGCACGCAAAAGGTCTTATTAGTTCCCGATCACAGGGGGAAAATGAAAGCATACGATAAATTAGGTAATTCCACAGTTTATTATATATAGTTCTAATACCTGAAGTGTTGTTTTATCACTGAGTCTAAGTCCTTTCAGCAAGCACTAACCTGTAACTTCTTTGGGAGCAATGGAGTGTTTTATGCCAGGCTCCAGCGTAGAATTCCAGTTGTTAAAGAGAAAAGGAAGATCCCGGTTAAATAAAATCTGATTGTGGCATGTACCTATTTGTCTTTACGGGTGTAACAAATATCAAATGTCACAAGTATGGTGTTGACCTCTTAGAGGTGATAACTTTCACTACACTTTACTTATGGGTAAACGAATACAGTTTTAACTTTCATCCCCGAAAATCTGGCAAATGTTGCCCTAAAACACTAAATATAGTTTTAGCTGTTTACTGGGATAAACGTAGTGCTGTATGATTAGAAAAATCATCCAAAATATTGCTTTCTGAGCTCATGCCAGTTTTCCCAACCAAGGCTTGACCCAGAATCTCTCTACTGACGCTTTTAGAAATCTCAAGAGTGCCAAGAAAAAAAAAACAAAAGATTAACTAACTACACCCTTGATGAAAGTGGCAAAAGTGGAGTGTTTGATACATTTCTAGGCACACACACCGGTTTTTGATATGACAGTTACAGAAACTTTTAGCTTTTATTTTATATGTATTAAAGAGGCTACTTGATGAAAATAAGAGTCGAATTTATGGTGAATATTGGCTTGATTGTTGGTATTTTGGTATAATTATTTATAGTTTTGTTCCTTTAGTTTCTGAGATAAAATAGGGATGAATTGTTTTTGACACTAAACCTTCAAAACAAATAAAAGAGCTTCTTTGTTTCAGAAATGGAACTACAAGATGGAGAAGAATCTGAAGAATACGATCAACCTGATATAAATGAGGAATCTGAAAACTCAGAAAAACGTTTAAACAACGATTTTCAGGGACCACTGACTAGAAATGAAGAGAATAATTTACCACTCAATGTAACAGAATCGACATCAACCGTAACTTCATTTAAAAAAGTGTGTCTGATACTTGTCATAGTATCGCTTCAGTTTTGACTAGCGTTTATTTTGCGAGGACACAGTGTATAAAATTATGTGATATGTGCCAAATTTACTTGTGCTTCGCTCTAACCTAAACGCTGGATGTCTTTGTGTAGAAATTCAAGAAAAGGAAAACTCAAAAATCTTCACATCTTGGTCGCACATTAATAGTTAATCTGCTAATATAAGGTAAGGTAATAAAATGAAGACTGCTCACTGATATCTCATTAAATCAAACATAATATATTATTGCAATTTTTATAAACTATTTATTTCTTAAACATATCAAAATTTTAAATGTCCTTAAGACTTTAAGGTTTATAATCTTGATTTATTCATAGGCTAGTCTTACGTGATATATGCCTTTTCAGATAAGCTTTTAATTCTACAGCATAGAATATACATAAAAAATCAAAGACAAAGAAAAGTTACAGCCTTCAATCGTACCAGTTAGTCCAGTTATTGAAGCTATTGCCTCAAAATTCTTACGTAAAAGATCGATCTTTATGAAAATTTGTAATTAAGCTTGTGTTACCCTGTAGAAGAAAATTTATATGTTTCTGATGCGCTCTTTTTATTTTTAGGGGGTGAAAACAATCCCTTGTGATAAATAATTTAAAAACTATAAATTTAAAAGTTTTATAAATTGAAATCACATTTGAATATGTAGACTAAATATTGTTTCATATTCTGGAACATAATTTATGATATGTTACAACCCTTAAGAACAACGCCTTATGACGAAATAAAAGAATATGTAGTTTTCAACATCTTTAAATGTTTCAGTGATGCATTTATGATTAATTAAATATTTTTCATAGTTTATAACATAATTTATAATTTATTACAATGTTTCAATCTTTAAAAACCATCACTTATGAAGAAATGTAAAAAAAATAGATTTCAACAGCTTTAAATGTTCTAACAGTCTTAAAAAATTAACCACCCCTTATACCGAAATATAAAAAGGAAAATATACAATAGCTTTAAATGTTTTAATCCTGGATTTGAAGTCATTCAAAATCCCTTCACTGTTTCTTATATAATTTAGGATTTATTGCAACATTTTAACCCTAAAAAACCACCCCCACTTATCGGCAAATACAAGCTGCTCCGCACCCTGTTTTTCAATTGTAAAATATCATTTTGAACAGTTCTTCTGGTGCAGGCTGATTCAGCATTTTAGTTGGCTACAGAAACCCTTCGTTATTAATACATCTCTAAGCCCTATACAACAGATTTACTTCACCTATAAAAGATATATACAAATTATACGGCATGCTCTTTTCTTCTCGATAATACCAAACATAATTTTCTTCTCAACCCTCTCTTCTGAATACTCAATCTTTAAGTTTAGTCAACACTATTTCAAATATAACAGTACAAATTCAGTTTTTATATATATACTGCTTCACATAGAAAGTCTCCCGGACAAATTGATGGATATTTTTAAACATATAGATATCAAAAGACAGAAGACAAATGTTAACTCTCTCTAAAATTTACTCTAAAACTAAAACACCGTTACAACTGAATGTGACGTCCTGTATCGTGTATAAAGTTCCTTGTTCCAACTCTCAATTAGTTTATATAGGCCAGAATTCCAGAAGCCTCAAAGGCACTTCCCATCGTAGTGATACTAATAGAGGTTTGCCCTCTTGTACTGTGGCTGAACATATAACATATCTTTCATCATTATCACATCATTAACTGGGATGGCGCTGGGATTCTGGAAAGAGTTCCTGCATATCATAAAAGGTCTTCCTCGAAATAGTCCATATCAGTCAAAACGGCAACCCTATGAATAAAAAAAGCGACACTGAGAATCCGAGTGACATTTACAACTATATTTTAAAGTTGGAAAAAGAAAAGTATTTGAGCCTCCTGGAAAGTCCATCTCCAGATGAATAAGTTCTTTTTATTGTTGGGTCTTATATCATGTAAAAAATATAAAACAAGTAATATCTCTTTTTGTTAAACCTCACACTTGGCTACGCCACTGTTTTACGGATTCTTATATGCTTCACTACTTAGAACACCCACGCCACTGTTCTCGGTTATATCTGCCATCTGTCACTACAAAATGGAGAAATAGACGAGTAAGATGTTTTACTGTTTCGTGATTTTTGGAAATTTAATTAAATCCGATTATATTATTTCTTTAAATATAATTAAAAAGGTTTAATGGTGAGTTTTTCCCCTGTTTTTTTGTTTTTTACATATCTACTTGTTTCAGATTCAAACCACATTGGTCAGTTATCTTATCAAGACCTACAAACTTAAATAGCCTGCATCCCCAATAACCCTAGTTCGGAATATTGTTTCTTGACTAGTCAGTCGCGACTACTCTCCATTATATATATATATATATATATATATATATATATATATATATATATATATATATATATATAACATACATACATACATACATATATGTTGACCGATACATATTTGGATATTAAGGCAAATGTTCCTATGTATTTATGAATGCAGAAAAATACCATCGGTTTTTCGACTATAACTTCCTTAATTTTCAAGCTATCTGATCGTTTCAAAAACCATTTTACAGCAAATTTCAAGCGGTACAAGTCATGTAAACGTAAATTTTCTTAAAGTCTTTGTTTTAAGATTTTTGAGTTCACAAGGCTCGAGAAACGTGGTCCTCGCACTCAGATGCAAACTTCTAGCAATTAATTAATTTCTATCATAGAGAATAAAAAAAAATTCAGTAAAAAAAAACTTTTATTCCCTAGCGTTTACGTATCTTAGTTTTGAATTATTTTAAAAAATTAATTAAATCAAAATATCTTGAAAAATAAATATCCAAAACAGCTTAAACTTCTAGACCTTATTACCTGCACCTAAATAAAGCAAATTGTAAAAGGATTACTTCTAAGTTCAAACCATTGGTTTTGGTGCCGATTTTTTTCCAAAAGCGAGCAAACAATTTTATTTTCATAATAACTCAATTACTTTTTACGCTGATGACTTCAAATGAAGCTCATTTGAAAAATTTTTTCAAGTATTTTGAAAAATATTCTATACGTCTTCCTCGACTTCAATTTTCGGCGACCATGAAGTCATTTTTCACCAGCCATAACTGGGTACGTATTGCATCTACAGAAATGAATTTTATTTATAAGCTTCATTTTTGTTTATTGCAATATTTTTGATTAAATGTAAGGTTTTCGAGTTATTCGTAGAAAACCGTTCAAAAACATGCTTTTTTAATGAAAAATTAACATATTCAATCACGAATAACTCAAAAAATATTGATTTGTCGAAATAAGTTTATAGGAAACTTTTTGCTTAGAATTTATTCCTGTATCGATTTCTGTTATTATTTTCGATGTCATAATTTCCACCTTCCAGAAGGGATGACATACACCCCAAGAGCAACAGCACACATCGACACTATATAACCATTGTTCCTTGAGCTATTTTCTAATTACTATCAAAATTTCATATCAATCGGTCTCTTACGAAATAAATCAGACCCAAAAACCTTCAATGACTGGACTAAGAACTTGTAAACAACAACAGATTTGGTTTGAACGCTGTTTATGGTCGGAGGAGAGCTTTTTTGATGTTTGACAGACATCAATATTTTTATTTAATTTTTTTAAGAGTTAAAAAGTACTATAAAGGAGAATTTTATGATTAATATCGACAAAAAGTGACTTAAAAAGTTATTTTTATTCGTAAATATATTATTTACATATTTAAAATAACGTAATAATTCAGGCAACCGGAAACTCACTTTTAATTTATTACCAGTTACTTTATTCTCGAACTGACATACCAATTAGCTTGTTATACTAGTTTAAATAATACAATTAGAAAATAATAGCATATAATTGGCGTGAGTATCAAGGAATGAAAGAACTCGCAGTAATTATCGACATCTTTCCAAGCTTGAATAAAAATATTATCACGATAATCAGCAATCACACACTGACTCTGACAATGTATTAATCTTACGGAAAAATTCGTTGATTAAATCAAATCCTAAAAACAGAATTTCGGTCTTTGAAAACAATGAAAACGATCCCAACTTATTATACATAAAATATAAAAAAATTGTTATATTGAATAGAAACTTCACGTTTTTTGACTGAATAAAGAAATATAAAACCAATGGCGTATCAAATTGCCATTTTTTTCTGAGATTTCAAGGCGATAAAAACAAATATTTTCATCAAATCTAATATCATTTATTTAAATGACTTTTAGAGAAAATTATTTTGAATTATAGTTTTTAATAACATAATCAAAAGTTTTTCTAAGCTCAGCCAGTTTCTACGAATGGTTTTTATGATTCAGTGTGTAAAGGTGACCTTTGAAATGTAAGATCCTGGAGTCCTTTTAAAATTTTCAGTTATGTATTGATTATGTTAGGGCCGAAAGTCTTGCTGCTTAGTTTTACCACAAAATATGTCATCTTATAAATGCGACAAAAGGTGTTTCGGCCAAAACCAAACTTCGTGAACTTGTTTGCCTCTCGACCCGCTATTACACTGGGAAAAATTGTTAGAAAGAATACTCTCACAGATTATTTCACCTAAACCGAATACGACAAAGTGCTTTTTTTGGCAAAAGCTAGCTTCTATGTGGATTTCTATTAGAATGAACCTAACTTTATTCTAAAAGATTGCGCGTGTTTTTTTCTATTCATATTTTATATTTTTTATGTAAATTAACGCAATATTTTTGCTGTAACTGCAACTTGAAAACTGTAGAAAATATTGCTCTTTTAAAATTCCCTGAAAAGCCCTTTTGGTAAGCATTTCATTATCCTCAGAAATGATAAGAATAAAAAAAGTGATATACTGGTCCAAATTAACAAAATTTAGCAACCAATTAACATATCTTTAGCTGCAATTTAGTGTAAAACTATTTGTCTAGATAACTGACAAAACATATTAGATATAAATTTGTAAAGAATGCTTAATGTGTCGCTAGGAACCTATAAACAGGAAAAACAAAAAAAGCTAATTTGTTGTACTAGAATGGAATCGTTTTTTTTTCTCTAAATTTAAAGAAATACAGCATTTTTTTTTACAAAAAAGGGAAGTAAATATTAAAACCTATTTGGGCTTTTATTTTAATTTTTGTCAATCGAAAACTGAAACTTGTAGTGTTCCTTTTTCATTTTAATTATTACTCTCGATATTCTTTCTAACTTTACAATTTTTTGCAGTGTAATATAGATAGTTGCTAGACACGCAAGGTCGCGAAAATTGAACCCTTTAACTTCAAAGCTGTCGCATCTGCAAAATGATGAAATCGGTGGTTTTACTCTAAAATTTCTCTTTGGAAGTTTGATATTGTGTGGATTTTAATATCTCATAATATATATATATATATATATATATATATATATATATATATTATTTACAATTAAATTTTACCTTTTTAAACAAAAATGTATTAACTTAAAACCTAGAATTGTACTAAATCAAATGTAAAGTTATCAAGGATTTCTCGTCTTAATTTATAAGAATATTGGTAAATTAACATGTTGAAAAAAGAAATGTGCTGAAAAAAGAATTTAAAAGTTTACATGAAAAGGCAAAAACCAAAAGAATAGCAGATTGTAAATAAATCATTATGAAAACTTTATCGATTATTGTAAGTAATATAGGATTTTGAAAGGGAATACTGGCGTTTGTAATTTTTCGAAAAATTGTCAATTGTAAATTAAGTAAACTCCAAGAAGTAAAAAATTCTTTTGTTTAAATATTTTACTTAGAGGTACTGAAAGTTCTGAAACCATTTCAATTCTTGTTAGTTTAGCTCTCCTAAATGAAATACTTCCATTAATTTACACCTATTTAATTTTAGCTTTCTTTAAAAAAAAGATAACATTTTTGTTTCTGTTTATCTCATTATATTAGAAACCTAAAATGATGGATGTAAAGGTCAAAAACTATAATTTTTTTATACATTTCGATTATTTTTTAAAACTTTGATTTATATTACTGGCTAAAAAATTTTATATTCCTAATGGTAAATAGATCCTTCCTTTCATTCTATTTAATGTTTCTAGTTTCTATTTTTAAGTAAACAAAAAAAAATGGCCTATATATTTCCCCTTATACATTAACAAAAAAACGTTTAAAAAATCAAATGTAGTTTTATTAGCAATAAATAATGTATACGTATGCCCTTTTAATAAAATCCTAACGGCCAAGATTTTAGGATAAATTTATTTAATTTCTTTTTGCGAATTTCTGATCCTGTAATATAATAGTAATTTACCGTAGGGTTAGTAAAGGAATTATACAAACTAATAAATTAAATCAATAAATGTTAATCATATACGTTGCTACAAATAGTTGCCATGAGCGTTTGACGTTTCGTTAATTAAGACTTAAAGCATTTTATACAGGATGGGTGAAGTTAATTAAATTAGAAATATTTAAGTTGTTACTTTATTGTTTAGAGAAACCAAGCACTACCTATAAGCACCCGATCTATAAAAAATCTAAATATAATTTGGCGATACGGCGATAAAATCTTCTATCAAAAAAGATGATTAAACTTATCCCTCTAAAGAGAAGCAGCTTATATATAACCAGTGCTTACTAAATAGGCCCTTAGAAAGGTTCTCTACAGTATAAAAAGGCAAAATAAAAGTGTTTTTAACAGTACATTTTGTCACAACCTACTGAAATATTAAATAGTTTATAATTAAATGATCGATTTACATTAATATGCTTTAATTAAACTAAGACAAGTTATTAATTACACTTATTAGCTACGAAACATCCCTAAAATCTCAAATTCTGGATTGTTATAGCCTGTTAGCCAATAACAATGATATATAGATAGTAGATGTACTTTAAGTCTCTTGTTTCTTACTAATCTAAATATTTCGTCAAGGTTCCTTCATCTTAGGTACGCAACGTAATGAAATTTTCATTGTTGGCACAATTTTTCCCGCCTCATGTTATTCCAACAAAAATTTTTTATTTGATGCTCTTACCGTTTATTTAAAAGTTACTGATGAATTTATCAACGACAATTCAAATATATTAATTTAAGAGGACATATTAATAATCTACTTACTAATTTTAACTTAATTTTAAGAATAAAATTTTTCACACAGGATAATTATCCATACTGTTAAAAATAACCTTAAATTTAATGTACGTTTCTTAATCAAATTTAATGATTTTGTACCCTAAATCGTGAATAAGTTACATGTACTTTGAAATTAAAGCTTTGTACATTAAATTTAATTGAATGTTACCTTAAATTTCAATAAAGTAACTGAAAACATATCAGAAATAATGGTCTCTTTACAAAAAGTCTGTTTTCTACCCAAATAAAATGTTTATTAGGTCTCCAAAGTTTAATTTCAAAAATTACAAATTTTGCAATGTTTCACCATACCGTATTTTTGTCATGCGCATTAAAAATGTTCAGCTGACCATCGACAGGACCGAACTTCGAAAATATATTTGACCTTGTTTTGGCAAAATGTAAGCACACACTTTGAAGAGCTGATTATACTAAATAAACACACAAAATACAGATAAATAAGTCATTTAAATCCACCTAAATCGTACATAGCTTGCAAGGTAAAAATCACAGAACACAAAAATGTCGGCAAATTGGTACTGTTCGTTTACTAGCAACGCTATCAAACCAACCCATCGATAACAGGAAGTTGCTGTGCGCATGCCGGTAAGTACGGCGTTCAAAAATTCAACTGGCGCCTGATGTGTACAAATGCACTTTTTCGTCCATATCTGTGTTGCATGTCGGGGTCCATTACGAGGGTCTTATAATATCAGAGGGTATTAAAAAAAATTTATGATAATTATGAGGTGGCATTATCAAGTAAAATCCAATTTAAATGGTATCTTCTATACTATATCCTGCCTATGACCTGCAGTAAAATTGACTGACTGACTCCGTAGCACTACAACCCAGGGTGGGTCTTGGCTGCCTCGACTATCTGCTTCCACCTGGAACGGTCTTGTGGATGTTATCTCACCATCTAAGCGTAGGTCTTCCCAGTGGTCTTTTTCCTTGTGGTGCTTCCTCCCATACCCGTTTTATTAGTCGATCGTTGTGGCTCCTTTGTATATGATCTGCCCATCGTAGTCTTCTGGACTTTATTTCTTGAATGATGTCAGGGCTTTGATATAATTGCGCAAGCTCTATGTTGCTTCTCATTCTGTGACGGCCTGTTTCAAGGTATGGGCCATATATTATGCGCAGGATTTTTCTCTCAAACCTCTTTAGCAGCTCCGTATCGTGGACTGTCAGGGTCCATGTTTCACTCGCGTAGATTGCTATTGGTCGTATTATTGTTCGATAAATTTCGATTTTTGCCTTTCTAGTGATAAGTTTTGACTTCAGCAAGGTTTGTATCGCAAATGTACATTTATTTGCTTGTGTGATGTGCTGCTTAACTTCTTCCTGCATATTATTGTTTGCCATTATCACCGCGCCCAGGTACTTGAAAACTCGCACATGTTCAAAATTATAGTCGTCCATGGTGACGTTCTGCCTGATTCTGTCTCGGGCGGGGTTGCGGGAGACGTGCATGTATTTGGTCTTTCCTTCATTTATTCAGAGCTCTATTTTCTGAGCTTCTTTTTCTATCTTTATGAAGTTTTCCTTCACACTGACTGCTTTCTCCTATCGCGCCCATATCATCCGCGTAGGCCAAAATAAGTTTAGGGCCACTTGGCCCAAAAACCTCCGCGTCAACTGATACTGTTCTTACGGTTTTCTCCAGGGCAAGGTTAAACAGTACTGGTGCCAAAGCATCCTCTGTTTTAATCCTCTGTTGATAGAAAACGTTTGGCTACACTCTCCTTCAATTTTGACACAGCTTTGTGCGGGATTCCAAATTCTTCCATAGCTTCCCACAACCTTATCCTAATAACACTGTCATAAGCTTGCTCGAAATCTATGAACAGGGTATGTAAGTTTTTGTTAAACTCCCAACATTTCTCTAGCATCTGTCGGATAGTGAAAAGCTGGTCAACTGTTGATCTTCCGCTTCGAAATCCACATTGGTAGTCTCCGATAATCTCCTCGGTATACGGAGAGAGACGTTGAAGAAGAATGCTGGAGAATAATTTATAGGCGTGGCTTAGTAGAGCAATACCTCGGTAATTTTTACATTGCATTTGATCCCCTTTTTTGTGAAGTGGAATTATTACTCCTTCTTTCCATTCATCAGGAATGATTTCTTGATTCCAAATTTGTTTCACGAGGTTATGTATTTGTGTGAAACATCGTTGACTTTACCCTTAACGCGTTTGACAATGTTAGATCTATGACTCTTGTTCCGTTATCGTTCGATGTCATGCAGGCTGTGAAATCCCGCCACTGGGTTTGCTGCCGGCTCCTATCCAATTTTTGCGTTGAAGTCGCCCAATACTATAAGCATATCTTGTTTCGGTATTTGATTAATAGCTATTTGTAGGGTACCATAGATTGATTCATGGCCACTGTAGAAAATGATATAGTTCTCTATCCTTACGTTACCTGATCCGGCCTATCTGATTTCTTGGAGTGCCATTATATCCATGTTATATTTTTGGAGGGACTGGACTATCACTGTTGATGTACCAGGTCTATACCAGCTTAGTATGTTCCATGTTCCAATATTCATGTCCTTATTTCGTAGCTTGTGTCGTCTTCTTATTTCTGTCTGGTTCCGAGGCAAATGTTTCGGTTTCATAACAATTAGGTTTTATGGGGTTAGGTTGTTAGCCTAATGCCCAACCCTCCTCCTTTACCCGGGCTTGGGACCGGCAGTGGCAGCCGCTGAAGTACTCAATTCATCCAACACCTACCACAGGTGCAGTAAAATTACTAATAGACATGTGTGAATTTAGAATGTTTCTTACCTGTGCTTCAGCTGTTTCCAGTGGCGTAAATAACGACCCCGCGGACCCCGCAGTGCGGGGGGAGGGAGCGCAGACAATCCAGGGGCGCTCTCAAGTCCCTTGATGAAATTAGTAAATACGAAGGATCAAAACAAGTACAAAATAGTAGGGCGCAGTCAAAAATCTGTGGGGGACGAATATACTTTTAGTTACACCACTGGCTGTTTCTAAATTAATTTTACATGTGTCCATGAAACTGTGAAACAGGTAGCTAATATTGTGCGTTTCTGCTAAAATTTCATATGATTTGAGGTAATGTAGGATTGCCATATATAACAGCTTTCGACATTTATAGCAAGAGAACGATTTAAATTTTATATTTCCCTTTAATATTATGCAGTTTTGATTACAACCAGTTTGATAGACTAGTAAAGACTAAGGTAATAATGGAAAATTTGTTTTCGTCCAACTGTGGTTTTACCATTACAGATGGTTTAAAATTTAAAGAACACCTAGATTCTAAATTTTAATAAAAGTTATATTTCACGAAATTCAAATGATATTCAAATGTTACTTCAGGGGATTCGGTATTACCTCAAACCATCCATTCACACAATTTATTTTGAATTTATTTGTAACAACTGCAACAAAACCGCGATCTGCTTAGATGCAATGCGGGTAGAGACTCATTTACGGCGGCTATTTACTACCTTGATGGTAATAAAGTTAACAGATAATACGTAATTTTCATATGCTTTGGTAAATTTTATATTTATTTGTACATTTAGATGTGCGAGTAAAATTTCAGCATTTAATAATAAATTTAAGAAACAAAAAAAAAGATTAAATTAATTATATAGCTTTATCTAGAAGAAAACTAAAAATCAATTAATATATATGAACTGAAAACAATATCATCTATGCTATAAAGTGAAAGTTACTTTTTATAATAACTAAACACAAAATTTGACTTAAGTACTGAAGATAAAACGCAATTAAATAACAAGAGGGGCCTGGTTAAAATGCTTTTTTTTATGCTGTAGCTAGCGTACCGAGACGAAACCAATTCATAGTCCCGAATGACATCACCATTTACATTTTAATAGATGTGTTCTGTTCGCATTCTTTAAAAGTGTTAAATATACGAAATAAGTTTTAGGACGTTATTCTCCCCAAATTATTTGATAGAAAGTATTTTGGCTAGTTGAAAACCATTTTTGTATTAATTTTTGTCAAGAAAGGCATTCAAAATCCGCTTGTATTTAGAGAGCAAAGGCAGGCGTTTACAAACTTATCAAGAATAAAATTTGACCATAATTTTATCTTCACACATGTGCAGTTTTTTGCCATAGATTTCCATTCCGAAGTTTTGATGAGCCTATTTATGCGCGCTGCAAGCATAAATAAATACACGAGAGGTATATGCCTTATTACACTGTCAAATGCATATTAAATTGTATAACTTACATTTTAAATTGCATCTGTATCTTACTTTTAAACGCTAAATGGGAATTAGATAATAATGGCAATATATTAAAGATAGAATAAAATCTCCCACTGTCGTAGAACGTGTCATATTTGCGTTTCTTTAAAAGCACATCATAATTTGGTAAAAAAATACCATAGTGTGTCTCACGATAAAATGCTGAGATTGACTTTTCAAAAAATAGACTTTGAACAATTTTTAAAACTTGGCAGTTTACTAAAGTCGATGAAGGCAATTTAGCTAAAATATTTTCAAGATGGTGGCAATTCCGGTTATACCGGAAGTTGATGCCTTCTTGCTTATTTTAAATAGAAAATCCTATATATTATTTTATTTTTAGATTCTACATAAATATATATATATATATATATATATATATATATATATATATATATATATATATATATATATATATATATATATATATATAATGTTAGTTTTTAGTGTTTCACGGATGGAGAAATATGAGTTTGTGTTTATCCGGGAATACATCCGTTCGTTAGCTATTTCCATAGTTGGAATTTGCAGACGTTTCGCCAAAGTCTCATTTGGCATCTTCAAGTGCTCATCGTCAACTACGGACACGAGCACTTGAAGATGCCAAATGAGACTTTGGCGAAACGTCTGCAAATTCCAACTATGGAAATAGCTAACGAACGGATATATTCCCGGAAAAACACAAACTCATATATATATATATATATATATATATATATATATATATATATATATATATATATACATATATACGTACATATATACGTACATATACGTATAATAACCTATACCTAAAAAATCAAAATTTCAATAAGATATAAAGAAATCTTTTTGCCGTATTTAAATAGTTTGTTATATACGTAGTTCTCCTTTCAGGCAGAGAATATGAAAAATATATATATTCAAACAGTTTATTTCCTGCAAATATCGCTCTGATCCTCTCTCCATATGCGTTTCGATTACCTGATGATCTCGTCAGTGGAGCTGTATCGGACCGAGAGCAACATTAGCAGGAAACAACTGATATATGAACCAAAAATTTCACGGTATGTCGGCAGGATATTGAATCTGCCATCTACCAACTTCGATGTCAGACTGAAAAATTTCACCAGTCGAACGACATCTATGAATCATCGGAGTAACGTGAAATTTTTAAAAAATTAAAATTTCAGTAAGAAATAAAGAACTATTTCTGCCGTATTTAAATAGTTTGCTATTTCACGTTACTCCGATGATTTATAGATGTCGTTCGACTGGCGATATTTTTCAGTCTGACATCGAAATTAGTAGATGGCAGGTGCAATATCTTGCCGACATACCTTGAAATATATAGTTCATATATCAGTTATTTCCTGCTAATGCTGCTCTCGGTCCGATACAGCTCCACTGAAGAGATCATGCGGTTATCGAAACGCGTATGGAGAGAGGACCAGAGCGATATTTGCAGGAAATAAACTGTTTGAATATATATTTTTCATATTTTCTGCCTGAAAGGAGAATTACATATATAACAAACAACCTATACCTCAGTTTAACTGTTTTTGACATATTTTAAATTTTATGTCAGAAATGGGATTTGCATACCAAAACATTACTATAAATTTCTCCTATATGAAAGCCTTTATTATTTAATTGGAGTTTAGGAGGAATTTAGTGTACTGTGTTGATATTTTGATCATAAATAAATACAGGATGATCAAAAACTAAACCCGCCATTTTTATAATGTTATCTTATTTAGCATTAAAAATAAAGGTGACTTTGTATAAGGTTGTCTATTCATTTTCAGTTTTTGAAATATTGGTAATTAAACATTTTTGTATTGTAAAAATGTTAAACGGCTTACCTACACAGGGAAACAACTCATTTTAATAAATGTTCAAAATTTCCACCTTGTACTTACAAACATTTTTCGCATCTCCGAGTTAGTTCGGCATGGGCGGTCGCTCTAATTGAATCTAGCGTCCCTTACCCTTGCCATACAGTCCTGCATCGTTGTCACTGGAATACAATAAACGATGTTTTTTGTCGTCCCCCATATAAAATAATCTAAGACAGCCAAATTAGGAGAACGAGGAGACCACAGAAAGGTCTATTGTTAGCAATCCACTTGTCTTAAATATTGCTTGTAAGAAGTTAGTAACTGAAACGATTCTATGTGCTGGGGCACCATCGTGTTGGTAAAAAATTCCGCTGTGTTCCGCCAGAGGTAAATTGCTTAAATATTGATTGTCTAACTGTTCCAAAATATGGATATTTTTCTCCTGCAAAAGTTAATATATAACCTGAAATGGAGAAATAATAATTTGCTTTATATTATTAATGAATTCTTCTTCTTCAAATGCATATCCACTAATGGATGTTTGCGATTACATTTTCCATTTCTTCCCTACTCCACTGTCTGATATTATGGAGCCAGGATATCCCTTTTCTTCGAATACCTCTTTTGCCCTCGACCTTGCCTTCAATCATCAACTGTAAGAATTGGTATCTCTCATTTCGCATAATGTGCGCTAGATACGCCGTCTTTCTTTTCTTGATTATGCTGAATAGTTCACGTTCTTTCCCAATACGTTAGAGAACTTATTCATTAGTCATTCTCGCTGTCCATGATATCTTAAGGATTATTCTGTATATCCACACCTCGACAGCCTCTAATTTATTGATAGCGCTTGTCTTTAATGTCCTCATCATAAAGAAGTATTGACCATACGTAACCTTTTATGAACCTCAGTCTTAATTTCAAGTCAAAATACGGATACGTAAGCACTCGCCTGAGTTTTACAATAGCCTGTCGCGCCTGTTCAATGCGACATTTTACTTCGTTGTCAGAAGTCCATTCTTCGAATATCCATGTGCCCAGATATTTAAATTTGGTGACTCTTTCTATGGGTCCTGCGTTAAATCTTACGTTGGCGTTTTGGAATAAATTGGGATTTCTCGAGATAATCATGAATTTTGTTTTCTTTGTATTGATGTTCAAGCCCATTGATTTGCTGCGCTCTCCTATTATGTTGATGAGTTCTTGGAGGTCGTTTATATTGTCGGCGATCAGGACTGCGTCATACGCATAACGGATGTTATTAATACAAATTCCGTTAACTTTATTTCCCATTTCAATATCTTCCAAAGCCTCCTGGAAAATTGTTTCCGAATAAAGGTTAAACAGGAGAGGAGACAGCACACACCTTTGTCGCACTCCTCTTCGAAATTGTATCGGGTTGGATACATTATTATCTGATTTTATCTGCGCGGTTTGACCCCAGTATAAGCTTTCAATGCATCGGATGTTTTTCTGATCTATGTCGAGGTTTCTAAGAAGCAGCATTAGTTTATGATATTGTACACGATCGAATGCTTTTTCGTAATCTATGAAGCATAGACACACATCTTTTCTATGATCGTAACAGTTCTGAACAAGCACCTGTATAGCGACAATCGCTTCTCTCGTACCTAAGCACTGCTTAAACCCAAACTGTGAGTCGCTTATGTCTCTTTCGCATTTATTATATATTCTTTGATGTATTATTTTTAGAAATATTTTTAGTGTATGACTCATTAAACTAATGAGTCTCTGATTTTCACATTTTCTTGAGTTGGTCTTCTTAGGTAAGGAAATGAAGGTAGAGCATAGCCATTGTTTGGAGTAAACGATGTTAAATATTTTATGAAGTGTCGCGATGTCTCTTTCATCCAGAAGTTTCAATATCATACGGTATCTCATCTGGGCTAGTCGTCTTGTTGTTTTTTGAATTTTGTGTAGCTTTTTCCATCTCTTCTTTGGTGATTGATGGGGCCGTTAAACAGTCGCAACTATTACCCTCTTTCAGAAGTCGTCGTCATAGAAGAGTGCTTCTACATACTTTTCCTACACACTAATTTTTTCTGTACTGTCAAGAACTATCTGGTTGTCTTGGATGACCAATACGCCTGGTCTTTTCCTTCTATATATCCCAGCGGTTTCTTTCAACTTTTTGTGTAGGTTACGATCATCGTGTTGCTTCTGGAGTTGTTCTATTTCAGCGCATTCATGTTTAAGCCATTGCCATTTAAGTTTTCTTCATAAAAATGTAATTTTAATACTCCATCATTTCTTACAGTACAAAATAACCAGTTTATTTGAAAATCCCATAAGCCAGATGCACTGCAGCCAGAGTAGGCCTATTGTGCTCACCCTAGATTTACAGCCACTCTGTTAATCTAGCCTCATAGATTAATTTGTACATGTCTACCAAGGAGTGAGTATGTACTTCCCTCGGTTCCCGGTTTATTGACCCGAAGGTTTGCTGTCGTCTTCTTTCTAGTGACTTGCAGTCGCATATGATATACTTTACCGTTTCCTCGGCTTGGCCACATAGTCTGCAGCCGAGGTCTCCGTTACACATTTTCATTTTATTTAGATGTACTTTGACGGCCATTATACCTGTAATAACTCTGAATTGATTTATGCTCATTTGGAGTAGTTTCTTTGCTAATTTCGGATCAGAGTTCCCAATTAATAGGTTGCCGTGATTCAATCCTTGTCTGGCTATCCAGTGGTTTTTGTACTCTTTTCTGATCCATTGTTTGACTGCTTCCCGGTCTGCACACCACGGCACCCCATAAGCAGGTTCTGGACCAATACATTCAGAAAATGAGCCAGCTCTCGCTAGCTCGTCAGCTTTTTCATTTCCATCTATACCTTCGCGTCCTAATACCCATTTTAGCATAACTCTGTTGTCCTTTGCCAGAGTTGTGAGTTCACTTTGACATTCCCAGACCAATCTAGACGATACCTTTTGACCCTTTAGGTCCTTCAGGACTGCTTGGATGTCAGAATAAATGTAGATTTGCTTCCCTTTATAAGCTCTCCTGTCTATCTCATCTGCACATTATAAAATTGCATATATTTCTGCCCGGAACACTATTGAATATTTCTCCAAGGGAAGAGTTATATCTTTCCTTGGTTGTAATCCATATATTCCAGCTCCGGTACAATCACTAGTTTTTGAACCGTCAGTGTACCAGATAGTTGTATCAGAAAATGTTTCCGGTTTTCCTCTTTTACTCGTTATTCGATCTTCTATTATGACCTTGAGCGGTATATTATAGCGGTATTCCGAGGTCATATGGTCCGTGGCCATTTCCAACTCTGGGCTCCTGATTTTGTTCCATATAGTTTTGTGTACAATCAACGGCTTTTGTGTTATTGGCGTTGAGTGGTATAACCTCTCTCGGAATCACTAAGTATAGCGGAGGTAGCTCCAGAATGCCACTCCATTGCCGAAGTGGGGGTCGATTTCATGACCCCCGTAATGCTGAAGCAGGCGACTCTCCCTATGCCGCAAAGCTTTGTCATGGTTGTTCTTTACATTACCTTGGGCCACCAGACCAAGGCAGTCTATGTGATAGCTAGTCTCACCACACTAGTGTATAACCAATGCACCATCTTCGGTGAAAGACCCCATGGTTTCCCACATAATCTTCTAATAATCATAAAGATTGTTTTCGATTTTTTTTTTGCGTGTTCCACGTGCTTGTTCCAGATCCGCCTGGAGTTCAAAATTACCCCCAGATATTTTAGTTCCCTGAAAAATGGTATAGTGTTTCCTTGTAGGATGACGGGACTGAGGTCCTCTAGCTTTCTTAGTTTTGAGAAGGAGATGAGGACAGTCGTTTGGGAACTTATATTAAGTCCTTCCTGTTCTGCCCATCTTTCTACAACCCTGAGAGCCCGCTGCATTCTCTCTCTTACAGTCGTGTTAAATTTGTCTTGAGTTAAGATTACCAAGTTATCTGCATCTCCTAGGACAGAGTGATCTTGATAGTTCAGTATTTGCAACAGCAAATTTTTATAATTCGTTTAAACACTATTCCATGACGGTTTCTGTTTATCTGGATATCTGACAGCAAATGTCTGGCATGTTCTTGATAAAACTTTGTTACATTCCACATAGATAATAAATTTAATCGCCCCAGCATGATTTTTTTTTTAATAATTGTCTAATAACAAAACTTAAAAGCCGTATAGCATTTATATAATACAAAAGTGTTAAATTGCCAATATTTTAAAAACTACAAATTTCTCGAATAGACACCCTTTAAAATATAGGGTTAACTTTAAACAAAAACGATTTTTTCAAATTAATATTTAATGTTAGTTTTTGATCACCCTGTATTTATTTATTATCAAAATATCAACACAGTACACTAAAGTAAATCCTTTTTTAGAAGGAAACCAACCCCAATTAAATAATAAAGGCTTTTATACAGGAGAAATTAATAATTATGTTTAGGCCTGCCAACGCCATTTTTGACATAAAATTTAAAATATGTCAGAAACAGTTAGACTTAGGTATAGAATATTATACATAAAATATGTCTATAATTTTATATAGAATCTAGAAATAAAATAACATTTAGGGCATGTCATTTAAAATAAGCGCGAAGGCATCAAGTTCCGGTATAACAGGAACAGCCAAATTTTAAAAATTTGTGAGCCAAACTGGATAATTTCAGTCAGCGCTATTGACATTTTATTACACTTATAGAAAATCTACAAATGGATGCTGTCTTAAATTATTAAGGTCTTCGAAACTATTCTAAATTGACACTTCTGTCGAAGAATGTTTATTTAAGAAATTATCAACAACCAAGAATTTTTTTGTTGTAAATCTAAACAATAAAATTCAAATACTCTCTTGAGTATGGAAATAAATGGAAATATAATTTAATATTTTTGTTTATAATTTTCTTAAGAAATAGTCTTACTTTATTAAAGAACTAATTCTCGGGAAATTATGGAAGAAAATTTTAATTTCTGACGCGGATTTTATAAGTTTATAATTTTCCTTATTTTCCGAGGGAAAATTCTTTATTTTTAGTGTTAATTCATGCACCAACGAATTTATTTAAAACTGCTTTTTTTAAGGTAATCGTAAGTTAAGAAAAATTGAAGTTTGAAATCCATCATTGAGTAATTCATGACCTTGTGACAGGGAGAAACACTAGTCGTGTTAATACTATTACTTTAAATACTGCTTCATACTTTACAGCCTTTCTATAGTTTGAGAATAGTTATTCCCATCCACCTAAATTTTATATTATTAAACTTACTCTGGAAGAATTGATGTTTCAAATCAATTTTATATGATCAGATGAGATTATATAAAACTGAAAATATTTTTGAAAAACAAGAGATTATGTAAAAACGCGTTTTTATCACATAGATGTAATGTAATTGTAGAATGTAGGTGTCACAATTCAAATCAATCAATCCGAATATGCCATATTGCCCATGAATAACAAACGTTAAAGTTTTAGTTATTTTTAGTTTTGATAATTTAGGAATTTTGTGATATATTTTTACAATATTAAAGGTCTTCAAATAATTGTATCTTCAATTATAGATTAAAAAGTAATAAACAAAGTTGCGAGAAATTAAATTTTAACAATTTCAATCTAACACAACCGTGTAGATTCTAATCCCTGTTCTTATTACATCCTTTGATAATATGCTTTAAGTCTTTCATTTTGGATATGTTAAAATTTTTGTTAATAATTAGAAGTTAATTGTTTTTGTTAAGATTATGTCAAAAAATTATTTTACAGAAAAATGTTTATATATATACATACAATATATTTAAGCGAAATAAAGTTATTTTAAATCTGTACAATATGAGTTTTATTTTCCATCCAACCTTTTTACATGTTTTGAAATCATCAATACTCGATTTAAATTACCTATAATGTAAAATTGAGTAAAAGCGCTAGAAAATTAAAATCAGAGTAATGAAGAAACTGTACTCGACTGTTGTGTACTAATGTTATCAAAATCTTATTAGTTATACACAGGGGCGGATCCAGCCTCTTTCATTGGGGGAGGAGGGCGGTGATATCACAAAAGCACAGTATGTCAAGCGAAAGCAAGTTGTCGACGGGGGGGGGCGACTTGAGAGGGGGGAGATCGCAAGAAAACACAAGTTGTAGACGGGGCGGGAAATGCCAGCAAAATACGCATTCCTAGTATAAGAAGCAGAATCGGGTATATTTTCCTAAACTCAACGCTCTTGGGAGGAGCGATCGCCCTCACCCCCCCCCCCCCCGTGGATTCGTGCCTAGTCATACAGCATCATACATACCATACACTTTTAAACAAATAAGAAGAAATAAGTTATTCAGAATCTTCCAGTATATTTAAGAAGAAGTTTGCTTGGTGATTCTTTATGATCGGTGGGGTAGGAACTTTTCTGATGTTTGACAGACAAAAATGGTTCTATTTAATCTTGTTTTTTAACTTATCGTGACTTTTTTATATATTTTTAACTACTAAAAATTACTATAAATGCGAAATTAATAATTAATAACAAAATAGGATTTAAAAAATTATCTGTATCAACAAATATTGTTAGATATTATTTAAATATTGAAAATAACATAGTAATCTATTCAACAAAAATTTCATGGTTTTACCTTTTTGTTGGGTTTCTTTATTCACTAGTAGACGTACCGATTAATATGTTATACTAATTTAAATAATGCAAGTAGAAAAGGATAGAATATAATCTGAGGGTTGTGTACTAATAAATAAAAGAACTCATATTATTTATCAACACTTTTGAAAACATAAATAAAAATATCACGTTATTCACAGACCATACAACGTGCCCTAGTACATGCTCTAGATATACTGTAATATTCACCTAGAAGAACGGTAAAAACTAGGCCATAAAACCCATGGAGTAGAGAAGGATCTTCCGTCTCTGTCTCTTATTTATTATCAATGTGATTGCCAATTTTCTCACTTATTATAAGTAATAAAAATAACTAGGCATATTTAAAATTAACAAAAAGCAACTTCTCTAGTGTAAAAAATTACAGAAGGCGTTTTTTAAACAATGTGTGTGTGTGTGAAATTGGGGATTTTTACACTCCAACCTAATAGATCTGCGTTCCCCTTCTGTTGCACGTCAGCAGGAATTCATATTTTATATGTCAGTTGTGTCCTGCTAATTGGTCTCGGTTCGATACAGCCGTACTGATGAGACCACGAGGTAGTCGAAACGTGCATGGAGAGAGGAACAAAGTTGTATTTGCAGGAAATAAACTGTTTCCATATATTCTTTTCTTTTTCTCTTCTCGAAAAGACAATTACATATAGGCAACCAAAGTATAGTGTTGCTATGATACATTGACCGTGTTGCAAACTTTTTTGTATTTTTGATGATATTAGAGCAAATATCAAAATTTTATATTCAAAATATCTTTGAAATATTTGAACCCTTAAAGGAAGTTTGAAGTGAAAAAGAGTAACGTTTCCTTCTGTAGAAAATAATTTTAATAAATATGTATCTGCTATACGACGAATTTTATTTAATACGAACCTGTATTTATTATTATCTATTGAAAGCTCTAAAAAACCATCATTTATCGCAGTTAATATTACAATAAAATTTATGATGGTCTGTTTCCATTTCAGTTGTAGTGCTTAGACGTCAGTAGAATTGATTATTTAACTGATACCACTATGTCAACAAATAACCATCCCTATCCTATAAGAAATCAAATATTCCCCAAATCACATCATATTCCTCTCTAGTAAAGTTTGACAATTTTACTGCAAATATTTGGAACTTTAACCTACATTTTGTTGTAGGTTTCGATTTACCTTTCGCATGTGTCCCCTTTTCGACAACATTTTGTTTGTTCTGAAAATTGACAATTACTCCATGGAAAATAGATTTTCGTCAGTAACAAAAATGGAACATTGGTTTTTTGCTGGAATGGCGGATTAAAATGGCGACAATTTTTGGTTTTTTGAGTTTATCTCAAAAAGTAAAAGTTGTATCGAAAAGTTGTAGAGAATTTAAAAACCTATCGATTCATATAATATAAGTTATAGGTGGCGCCACAAGTTATCGAGATATATTTTTTTTCGACAAAATTTACGGTTTTGGTTTTTTTTTAAAAATACATTTATTAACAAATTACCGATTTAAAATTTAACATAAACATAGGTACTATCATTCTAAAAAAGTATGTTAAACCCGAAATCTGTGAGTTTATAATTTATTTTCCGAGAAATTCGATGTCAAACTTGAAAATTCCACCTCAATTTTCTGCTTTCCTAATTAAGATACAATGCTCAATTTTAATGGAAATTGTTTGTATTGTTTTATATTTTGAAGGTCTATTAAAAAATTTAATCGTGGGCCGAGAAATTTTGCAAAAACCAATTTTTGCACCAAAAAAATTGCGTTAACTTTTCACCGGATGGAGATAAAAATTTTTTTTTGCGTGCATTGGATTTAGATATATCATCTCAAAAAGAAAAGTTTTTAATTTTTTTTTTCAAAAATTCATAATGGCAAATAAATATTAAAGGCTCAAATTTGCAGAAAATGCTTTTTAATACTTGTACTTTACCTGTGAATTTTTTGGATCCACGAAATACACTTCCATACGATCTGTGAACCTTCGAAAATTGGGTCGAATCTAATCGAAAATAGCTGCTGCAGGCCGTTGGGGGCGGGTTGCCATAGTTCAAGCGCATTATTCATCGGCGCTTCAAGGAAACTTATGCATCATAAGTAATATTTGTAATATTGATGTTGTTTTATTAATATATATATGATAGTAACAATTTGTTTAGTCATATTAATTATTAATTTGTTTATTAACAAAATTTTTACAAAAAATTATATAGAAAATCATACAAATATTCAATTATATATTACATATTCTACTATTTTTTTTCCTTTATATTATTATTATCTAAGAGTTTATTAACAAAATTTTTACAAAATATTATAGAGAAAATCATAATGATATTAATTTGTCCTAATACAAACTTATAAAATTAAAGAGCATAGTTTTTTTAATAAACTGTTAATGTATAATTAAATATTTATATGATTTGCTTATAGAAATTTTCGTAATAATTTTGTTAATAAACTAATAGGTAATAATCATATAAAGGAAAAAAACAGTATAATATGTAATATATAGTTGAATATTTGTATGATTTTTCTCTATAATTGATTGTAAAAATTTTGTTAATGAACTGTTAGATAATAATAATACAAAGGGAAAAAAACAGTAGGATATGTAATATATAATTGAATATTTGTATGATTTTCTCTACAATTTTTTGTAAAAATTTTGTTTATAAACAAATGAATAATGAATATTACTAAACAAATTGTTACTATCATATAAATTAATAAAACAACATCAATATTATAAATATTACTTATGATGCATAAGTTTCCTTGAAGCGCCAATGAATAATGCGCCTGAACTATGGCAACCCGCCGACAACGGCCTGCAGCAGCACTTTTCGATTGGATTCGGCCCAATTTTCGAAGGTTCGCAGATCGTATGGAAATGTATTTCGTGGATCCAAAAAATTTTTAATTCTCTACAACTTTTGTTCGAAACATTTTTCGATACAACTTTTACGTTTCGAGATAAACTCAAAAAACCGAAAAAAATTTTGGGTCCGCCATTTTTTTTTTGAACAGGTCTTTCAGAGTTACCATCGAGATTTGTTTTATAGGATGCCGAAATGAACACATTCCAGCAAAAAAACCAATGTTACATTTTTGTTAACAAAACAGCTCTTTTTTGATATAATTTCCATGGAGTAAATAACAAAATAAAACTGTTATAAAATCATTTAACCTGTTTTGCTTAACCATACAAAGCCTATCAAAATTTAAAACTCCATTCGAAATATGTTTAGTTTTGGTAGAATTGAAACATGCTATGTATATAGATTGAAAAACATACCGTCCAATATTATCAAAACACTTTGGAGAGTAACGGTCAGTTGTCACGGCGCGAAAATTTAAAAAATAAGACATCTTAAGGAGCCTTAAAAACAATATAAACGTAACTAATAATTTGTTTCAGTTTCTTTAGTACTTATCAAGCCAACATAATTTAAATTTTGAGGTTAGAGAGGTAAAGCAACAACTGCGTCACTGATTTGTTGTAACTATATTAAATTATAAAATACATTTTTTGTTATCCTGTTTTTACAAAAACTGCAATTTTCCTAAGATTTCTAAATATTTCGAAAATTACCGAAACATTTTAAGTAAAATTAACCTATCATTCAACCGGCCCGAAGGCTTAAGCACCCAGTCAGGGTAAAATTCTTTTGACTATTTCAAAAATAAGTAAAAATTTCCAACAATCAAGAAAATAATAGTGCAAATACTAGCGGTGCCAGAAAATTACGTTCCCTAACAATGAAACAAGAAATCAACAATTTCCATCATCTCTGCGTATTCAGGGTCGGATTTAGCAGGGCAGCAAATGGTTTCGGAACAAAAAGGGGTCAAAGAACCTAAGGAATCGTAACATTAGATTAGATCTCTATATTCACACACACTCACTAAAATATTTCAAGAATAAAACTTGTTTATTACCTTTAATTTGTCCACATTAGTACAACACAAGCAAAATGTAACTAATCAATTAAAATTTTTAACTTCATTAGCCATCACATGCTGCTTCAGATCTAAACTTTGTATTAAATCGGGCTTTAAAGGCTTCAAATAATGTTAAAATAGCAAAGATTTCCCATATTAACACGTGTAATAATTTTGACATAAATTACGGCAAATTAATTCAAATAATTCTAATCAAAGGCTTCTAATATAAACTACTTAATAGTTGCAATTGTACTTCATTATTTATGACATAATAAGTTCATTAAAACCGGTTTAATATAACAACTATTACAATATGGATTCTCACATACAAGATTTTTTAAGAGAGTCATAGTTTTAACGGGTCAAGTTATATATCTTCGAGAATCACGTTTTTTAAATCCATCATCAAAAAAACCTAGAAGATATTACAGGTTTTAATATAAAAACAACAGTGCTGTCCAGTCTGATATAAAGAATTTCTCTGCGGATCACATTTATATAGAATGAGTGAAGAGAAATGCCACCTTGTAAAAGTAATCGATATACCGCTCTGAAAGGTTAGTTTTTCGTTATCTTTATAACCTCAGGACACACCACAATTTGTTCTCATGCAGCGCAATGAGGTAAGAATTATCTTTTTTTAGGTAAAATTTAAACTTTCTCAAGAAAAAGAAAGTTTGCTACTCCATTATTTTCATATAGTTTTAGTAACCTAAGTTTATGTTCTGATAAACTATTTTTTTGTTCTTAATAATGATAAAGTTTCTTTTAGGTCACATGTTTGACCGATATCATGAAAAATTATTTAGTTCCCCTCTTCTAGCGGAAACTATTGCGTATAACCGTTTCTGCGAACCACAGTTTCATACCACATCACTTCCTGAACAAACATGGTATTCCAAACTTTCCCTGCTCAAAAAGAGAATACATCACCAACAGGGATCGTAGACCTCATCACTTACTGTCTTTAGATTCAGTAGAATTCTCCACAAATGTCCCTAAAAACTTCCACCCGATATTCACGCCCCACCCGTACGTTCCCGCCAATTTTAGGGACGCTGACTGGTCGAGATGTGATCAGTATGAATACTAGGAACGAACTCAATGATATGGTTAACTTTACTTTGACTTTCTTCAGTGTGGACTTGGCAATTAAGCAATCATCCAGATTCCCTCATCCCGCGCTTACACCCCTTATCCGGCGCCCCTCGGGGAGGCTTATAGGTTTTTTTGCTTTGGGCTCTACGGTGGACGAATAATCAGATATATGATCCCTAAAGTTCCGACTATTACAAGAGATTAATATATTTTTTAAAATATCAAAATTTATTCACATGGTACATATGAAGTTATGAAATTCTCTGGTAGAGATTGTTGAGCATGATATTTTTTTCTGCCTTCCATACCACGTCACTTCCGTTACAAAGCATGTCTTCCCTGACTTTTCTTGTACAAAAGGAGATAGCAGCACGGACAGCGATTATGGGCCTCATCACTGAATCCCCTTAAATTTTGCAGAATATCCTCAAAAGGCGACTGGAGTTCCTTTGCAATATTCACAACCCACATGGATATTCCCGCCAATTTAGGGACTCTTGCCAGTCGCAATAAAAAGACTATAAATATCGGAAATGAACACCATAATAAGATTAATGTTTTGAGTTATAGTTTCATCATTTCCGTACCATAGTGGGGAACGGCAACGTTGTTATATCAAGTTCCAACTATAACATTACAGATTACAGATCAGATTTCAGATCGAACTTATCAGCCCAATCTCTGCCAGATAACATATATTCTTTTCTGTGCTGTAAAAAATAAGATAAAAATTTAAAAATAATATTCTGCCATAAAAATATCCAAAATCCATAAATCAACTGGAAACTTTCCAAAATTGTACTCATACTAGATTATTGTTAGCGAGTCGTTAAGATTCTTCTTACCACTCTACAGTATTTCGACCTACGAGATCTTTTGTATCTTATCTTAATCTAATATAAGCTCGAGATTTTTAGAATTTATTCGGACCCTAAGACTTCAATATGGCAAATTGGTACTGGGGAATTTCTGAAGGTGTAAATAACGAATTTAAAATTGTTTTAAAAAAAAAATCAATACGGCAGATGCAATATGGCTGTGTAAAAATTTTATATTTTCTTTTAATGCATGTATTGGAGGTTTTGGGAGCCTAGGTTACGAGTCTGAAATTAATTTCTTAATATTCAAAATAGCGGATTTACTATAGCAGACTAAATATTTGTTTGATACAATTTCAATCAAGACTGATATTTGGAGAATTCTTAGAATCAATGAATTTTTTGTTGTTCAGTTTAATGTGGTCTACGTCTTTGGATAAAATGGGTCCATTTTTGCGACCTTAGAAACCCAACTCAATTAAAAACTAAAAAGCGAAAAACAACAATATAAATTTTTATATGAATTAAAATTTTTGAAGTCAGCACCAAATTATTATTAAAGGGTAACACAACTGTAGCAGAATAAAAAAATCGATTTTTTTTATTAGGTATTCAAAAACAATATCCAATTAATCCCTTACCAAAAAAACATTTTAAAACGTCAAAATCTCGATTTTGCGGCAATGCCTCTAGCGCATGCTACCTGTTACCTGTCGAAATAGTAAGTGGGCCTGTTACCTTTAGAGTGAAAGGGCCTTACAGTTTCACAGAAGACCACCAAGTGTACTAGAAGTCTGCAAGTGCGACAATTCCATACAATAAATAGCTTTGTTCGCGGGTCACTTTCCGAACCGATTCAGAACTAGTACGGAATTAGTTCAGGATTGTCGTACAACGCATGCCCAGTTATTAACCGGTTCAAGATTTTTTTTACCACGAACGTTTTTGGAACTTTAAATCGTCTACTGTGATATGAGTCTTATTATTTCACATACTGATCAAACTACTTGTTTTTGTTAATTTAAATAACTTAGAACTGTTTTTTATTAGGTTTTATTATTTGTATTATTTTAAAGATATATTGAATTATATTTGTTGTTCTTATATAATATAAAGTCTAACTGAGAGTTCCTTTTAGAGTAAAACATCTTGTTTTTTGCTGAATAGAATTTTTGATAAAAAAAAAATGTATATTTTAACTGAAATCTACTGTTTGCTCTTTATTTCCTCAAAATAATTAGCACTTTTAGGAATTTCTTCTAAGTCCTCATCGTAGGACGATAAATGATTTGACATAATGGGATTATTCACTAAAAACATATTTTTTAGGTTTAAACTAAAAGGTAAAAAACACTTTTTTAATTTATCAATTAAGATTCTAGTTAGATTAACACTAATTAAAGTAAAACCAATATAATATAATAAAATATCTACTAGAACATCAAATTCAACAAATGACATAAACAAAAGAAAAACCTAAATAAAATAAAAACATTTGTCATATAGTTGCCCATTGCGGCCGCAGCAAGAAAGCTGGTGCTGCGTAAAATTCCGAACTTACAGTTCTTGTTCAATCCTTAGAACCGGCAGAACTGGTTCAGAATCGATTTCGAACCGAATTATTTTCTCCGCGAACACGGGACTGTAACTAAAAATTCTGAATTTTGTTATCCGCGAACGTTGGTATATCAACTGCGCATGCGTATTAGTTCAGAATCGGTTCTAAATCCTTTCCGCGAACAAAGCTAATGTATACGCATGTAAAATTTTAAACGTGTTTTTCTCAAAACCACTTTTTTCAAAATTGACGAAAACGTTACTCAAACACTATTGCACCGATCGATCTGAAAATTAATTAGTAGCTTCACAGTCATAATATCTACTCTGCTACGTAGCCGTTTTTGATTGGGTGTAACTTTTCTTATTATAAACAATTTATTGTTTTATTTTTGACCGAAAATCGACTAATTTTTTTTAAAAGTGCGTTATTTCTATAACATTCGATTTTAAAAAACCCAACGTCATTGGGAAGCCAATTATATATAAACTAGAAATTTTCTTTGTTTCTTGTTTTGTTTAAAAAAGATTATTTCGAAGATCGGCTCTGTCGCTGCCATTTCGTATCAAAATAATAATGTTTTTTTCATACTTCATTATCTGCTGAATGAACCCTCTGAAAAAAATATTTTGATTTCTCTTCCATACTCCGAAAAACAATTATCAAAAGTAGCTCTATTTTTCGGCCCTTGCAGCAATGTTGTCCCTTAAATGAAACAAATAACTTCTAACACGATCTGTGGTAAAAAAGCCATTACAAATAAGGTATTTCCAAATCTTTCGTCGTCTATTAGGCGCCGACTTCAAGAATGTCTATATCATATAAAAATGTATGTAGTTATTTTTCACTTTTTAGCTCTTTTTTGGAAGTAGGTTCAATTTTTTTCATAAAAATTTTATTAATTCAAAGCTCAGATATTCAAACAAGTATAAAGTCAATTTTTCTGCAGATCTATCAGTTCTTCACCGATTTCAATTAATTGTTTTTCAAAATGCGGCTTATCGGATTTTAAATCGAGCCCTTTAACTTAATTTTTGAGAAAAAAAAAACGTATAATTTTTCTATGCTGGTAAAAGTGGGATACAATTTTCAAAATCGTTAATTATTCTGCGTAAAATCAATTGAAAACTTTTAAAATTGTACCCCTGCTATAAAAAGAAATAAAATACCTTAGCTTTAACTCAAAATTAAATGAACTCTATTCAATAAATTAAAAAGTTGCATTTATATTTTACTAATTCAATATAATTTCAATGAAACAATTTTTGAATACATCAATTAATACTATTCATCTTAATCCCGGCGATTTTGACTAGAGCGATCCCAAATCCAATTAATGTAATAACATAAACCCTCAATCAAACATCGTAAACACATGAACCAGAAATTTCATTAAATTTTTAAATACTGTTTATCGAAAATTATTGAAAAATTGATAGATCTAGAACAAAATTGATGAAAATTCTATTTCATTTATGATCGGATATCTAAACTACAAAATTCAAGGATTAAAAAGGTTTCTTAAGGTATTTCATTTTTTTTTATTTAAAGACTTTATGTAGCAGAAGTGCAATTCCGAAAAATTTCCAGTCGATTTATGAATCTTTGGACCTTTTGCGGTAGTGAGTATAATCCCTGAGATTAAAAACTTTACCTTACTTTTGGCAATAGAGAAAAAAAATTACATTTTCTTTCAGAAACCGAGCCAAGGAAGTGGATTTGAAATCCAATTAGACAAGTTCGGAAAAAAATTGACAAATTCAGAGACGAATTGACGAAAAATTAACTTTATACATATCCAAACTTTAGAGTTCTTTACTGATAACTTCTTTCTGTAGACTTCGTAAGTTCATATAGCAAAAGTATAATTTCGGAAAGTTTTCAGTATATTTATGGATCGTCGACATTGTTATGGTAGAATAATCAATGAATTTGAATTTTTTCCCTTTGCGTTTAGCGGCACAGCAAAAAATTTTTTTCTAAAAATCGGACGTGAAGGCTATTGGCTATTCACGATATTCAGTATCCCTAGAATATAGGAGTGGGAAAAATTTAGGCCAGATTCTCACTATAGGGCCGCTCTCAATAAGCTCTCGGTCCGGTAAAATATTCTTACAGGAGAAACAATGAACCTATTCACACTATCGGTTTCGTGGAGATTTCGATATCGTAAACTCTTCTTCATTTAAAAAAAAATGTATCGAACCCATAGATAAAATATTTATTAGATCCGCAAAGTTTAATGCCAAAAACGGCAAATTTACGACAATAAAATGTAAACATCGTAGATCAGATGTCGGCATGCGCACTACAAAATGATCAGGTGAGCATCGACAGGACCGAACTTCGAAAATCTATTTGTTAGTTCAATTAGTCATAAATGGTGTCTAAATCAAGCAAGTTATTAAAGTTGCAACCATGGTTGCAATCTTTAGTAAAGAAGTCCGTGTCATGTAAATTTCCTGTTCTGGGAGTCACATCATATGGGGACAAATAATATCTGAAGCAGAAGGGAATAATCCGGTCAGTGTCTACCGATGGGAGTTAGTTTAGTCATTTCTTATACTGTGAAAGTAAAATTGTGAAAAAAATGTATCTTACTATTTCTCTAATCTATTGTTTCCGTCTGTGTGCGTTAACTTTCTTGGGTAATAATTCGAATTAGGGTAAATCCAAAGGTGGGTGTCATTTTGGTTTTATTTCTTTTGATTTTTTTGATAATTCTCTTGATTTTTTTGATAAAAAAACAGTGCACACTAATAGAAGCATCTGTATTAAATAAAATTTCATAAATTCTTATCGGAAAAAATAAAAAATTATCAAAAATATATTAAAATAAACAAAACTAAAATGGCATCCACCTCTAAATTAACTCTAATCCGAATTATTATCTTTTCCTAAATAAAACATAAAATACATACCGAAAATATGAAATTCCTGGTAATTTGCCCTTGTTTTGGCAAAAGGTAACCATACACGTTGTGGAGTCCATTATATTAAATAAAAATACAAAAACAAATAAAATAAATCACTTAAAAGGCTATAAATCCGTTTAAATCGCACGCAACTCACAAAGCAAAATAAACACAAAATTGGCGTTGAGTCGATACAGTGCTCTTTACGGATGGCGCTACGAAACAACCGATCGCTAATAAAAAATCGCTTATGCGCATGCCCTTATCTGATCAACGTCCAAAAATATGACTGACGCCCGATGTGCAGAAACGCATTTTTTTGCCCATGGTTTGCCATTTTTTGGCTTTAACAGCCGTCAAGAGTAGGGGTGCATCGTAGAGGTCAGTGATCGAACCGAGAGCAATCCGAAATCGTATCGAGAGCGGCACTATAGTGAAAATCAAGCCAATGCGCCAATCAATGATAATAACTTGAGATGATATTTCTAAGACCTGCGCAGAGAGAACAACCTTGGCGACTGTGATTAGCCGGCCAAAACTATAGAGATATTATAGAATGAGTAAAGAGACATGGAGCCGCATATAAATGGAAGCATTGCGCAGATGAGAAGAGGTATAAGAACGCTATTTTTTCGTTTGTATTTTTAATATTATTGCCAGTTTCTACTTTCAAACTTACGACAGAAATGTTTCACGAAAAAGCGGTTCATATAAAGAGTAAAGTCTAGTACTTACTCTATCTATAATAAATTTTCGCATGTGCGTGAAAGGAAGAGATAAAGAGAGTTATTGTATTTAAAAAAGTCATCCCGATGTACGTTCATTGACGCCTATTAGACTGCCCGGAATCCGTACCCTAAATAAGTCAGAGAGTGATTGTGGAGCCCGCTGGAGCCTCGATATTTACCATGGCACCCACACTTTTTAAGTACACATAGAGCTTACCCTAACTATAGTGGCTACTTTTATAAAAATAAATAGCAAGCGCTGGACGAACAGCACCCTATAACCAGCATAGCCATGCTATCGTATCGTTCAAATAATTTTTATGCCATAGGTAAAGCATGTCTTGGAAATATCGAGAATTCTTTACTTTCCATTTTCGCGCGTCATCAACCCCCAAGATAACGATAAGTCAACTCGCGTAGCTCACCGCACATCGATAAAGTTAACCTAAATGGTATTAGATTACACTAAATCATTTCCTAGTTAGTGCACTAACTAAAGAAGATTGTCCCAATTAGGGTTCGTCCTACTTTAAATTCGATTACATCACACTGAATTCACTCCTAGCTCAGTTAAGATCTATGAATATCGTATAATCTAACCGGCCTTTGTCTATTCTATATAAAGGGTGTTTTCTTATAGAGGTCTAAAACTTTTAAATGGAATAAAACAAAGATGAATTTTTTAAATTAACATGAAATTTACTTTATTCGAAAGATAACCTTCTAGCATTATTATTTAAATATGACTTCTGGCATATGACCGCCATGGCTGGCTCGGACGTAGTCTAATCTGGAGGTCCAATTTTCGATGACTTTTTCCAACATTTGTGGCCGTATATCGGCAATAACGCGGCGAATGTTGCCCTTCCAGTGATCAATCGTTTCGGGCTTATCGGCGTAGACTAGCGACTTCACATATCCCCACAGAAAATAGTCTAGCGGCGTTAAGTCGCACGATCTTGGAGGCCAATTCACGGGTCCGAAACGTGAAACTATGCGGTTACCAAACGTTTCCTTCAATAAATCAATTATGGCACGAGCTGTGTAACATGTTGCGCCGTCTTGTTGAAACCACAGCTCCTGCACATCATGGTTGTTCAATTTATGAACGAAAAAGTTAGTAATCATGGCTCTATAGCGGTCACCATTGACTGTAACATTTTGACCAGCATCGTTTTTAAAGAAGTACGGACCAATGATTCCACCAGCCCATAAAGCACAACAAACAGTCAGTTTTTCTGGATGTAACGGTATCTCAACATACACTTGAGGATTATCATCACTCCAAATACGGCAGTTTTGTTTATTGACGTATCCATTCAAACAAAAGTGAGCTTCATCGCTAAACAAAATTCGCTTATGAAAATCGGGATCAACGGCAATCTTGTTTTGGGCCCATTCACCGAATCTATGCATTGCTAGGTGATCGTGTGGCTTCAATTCTTGCACGAGTTGGATTTTGTAAGCACGCAAATCAAGATCTTTCCGCAAAATCTTCCATAAAGTGAATGGACACATATTCAATTCCTGTGCACGATGGCGCATAGACTGATTCGGGTCTTCCTCTACGCTACGCTCTACAGCAGCAATGACTTCTTCTGTACGCACTGTACGACGTCTCTGTGAATGCGTATTATCATTTAGAGTAAACGTGGTGCGAAAACGTTCCATAGTTAATCGAATTAATCGCTCTGATGGACGATTATGTTGACCGTAAAATGGACGTAGTGCGCGATACGTATTTCGAACAGAACCATGATTTTCAAAATAAATTTGAACAATTTGGAAGCGTTGTTCAGGCGTCAGTCTATTCATGTTGAAATGCCAAACCAAACTACACATAAATCACTTGACAGCTGACAAAATGGCCGTTAGGTAAAAAAGTGTTGCCAACTTAAAGTTCTATACCTCTATATAAAACACCCTTTATATATATATATATATATATATATATATATATATATATATATATGTATATATATATATATATATATATATATATATATATATATATATATATATATACACGTGCGTAATCGAAGGTTTTCAGGTATCCTGTGTATATGCTGAGTCCCTCTCATGACTGTAAGGCAACTGATGTTTCGGTGAAATCTCATTCACCATTTTCAAAGCTCACTCTACGGCGTCTACGAGCGAACTGTTCGCTTCGATTATAAGTATATATATATATATATATATATATATATATATATATATATATATATATATACATAAACAGGGAATGTGGATGCGAAAATTCTAGGTACAACTCTAAAATAGAACCTTGTAGCATTCAAAATTTCGAAATATATATTTTTTGTAGTCTACAGTCCCTAACTTTATTAATGTCTAAAAATAGATATTTGATTAAAAAAAATCTGGTCTAGCTAGATTTTTATAAAAAAAAAAGTAAGAGAAATTTTAATTTTATTTAAAAATTAATAAAATTAATTATCATTAACTTTCCCAAATTAACAAAATTTAATTTTTAGATATCTTCAAGTTTTCATACCGTTGTAGTTTAGCCAAATTTAAAAACAATGAACCCTTAATTAAAATATGCATATTAGTAGTGACGGATTGTCCAGTGTTTGTCAATATATTATCTGACTAACGAGAGTGGCCGCAGCTTTACACTCTGGCAGATTTTTTGTCACCAATTTAAATCCGACAGCAAAATATCTGCAATCGAAAATAAAAATGGCATATCAGTAGCGCACACAAGGCTATTTTTGATATAACTCTAACTGGAAAAGAAATGAATATTGTTTCTACATGACAACTACTTTTTAACCAATTTCTAAAAAAGGAGGTTCTAAATTCGACCGCTAGGTATTTTTTTATGTATTGACGTCAATTACTCCGGAACGTCGGCACAGATTTGATGAAATCTTTGGAGTTATATTCAGGAAATTGTTACGATAGTCCCACATTATTTCAAAATTTTTCGTTGTTCAATTTAGTGTGGTCCACAACTTTAGATAAAACGGATACTTTTTTGCGACCTTGGAAACTCAACTTAATTTAAAGCAAAATCGAAAAATAAAATTTTTATAAAAAAGCTAGACCGACTTCTAAAAATGCACTAAAGAGCGAAAAATAACAATATAAATTTTTAAATGAAATTAAAATTTCTGAAGTCGGTATCAAATTATTACTAAATTAAACAAATAACTACTAGCACGAGATATATACAGACTACAGTAAAAAAGTAATTAGAGATAGTACTCTATTTTCTCAATCTTTTTACGAGTCACATTTTGTCAGGTATTAATTTGGCACAGACTTCAAAAATTTCAATTTCCTATATAAATTTATATTCTTTTTCGCTTTTTAGCGGATTTTCAGAAGTCGGTACAATTTTTTTTATTAAAAATTTTAATCAAAAAACTCTATCTAATCCTTTTTAAGTAAGTTACATAAAACATGATATTTTTATGAGAAAATTAAAAAATAGAAATACCAAGAAAAAATCCTAGATTCTCTAATTTTTTTTAAATGACGAATACTGCAAATTTTATCTCAAGAAAATAAAAAGAATAAAAGCCAAAATTAGCAGGAAGAAATAAAAATGCTCAGTAAATTATATCGCTAAAACATTTACCAAGAAGCAAAATGAATTTAGGATAGTAAAATAGCCAAATACTATTTTTGTAAATATTAAATTTGACTATACAAAATATTATAAATGTAATAATATAAATGTACTTGGTACAAGACTTTAAATAGAAATAAAAAATATTGTTGGAATTTTACATCTATTTACTAGCACATTCTCAAACATATATGTATGATTGTGTAAGTGGACGTACGTACATATTTGACAGAAATAATTTATAACCTCTACAGTAATTACTTAGAAATTACAATAAACAAAAAATACAAATATTGGATTCCATATCAAAATAGAGAAAATGGGGCAATTATAGACTCACTGGAGGTTTGTCTGCCAGTAAGAGTATTTTTCTCAAAAACCATTTGACATAATGAGTTGCTATTTGGAACATTTACAATTAATAAGAAGCCAAATGTACAGACAAATAAACAAGGTCTTCAATTCGATATTTTAGGGGTAATTTTTCGGCATAAAAAATTTATATTATTATGTTAATAAAATAAGGAATCAAACAAAATATTTTGTCGTCCCGAATACATAAATCTCTAAAAAATAGTTGACTCAAATAAAATGTTAACGATTCTAAAATTACAAAAAAATATGAGTATTGTATTGCATGACAGAATAAGAAAATAACTAATGGCTATTTTTAGAAAAGAAATATTTAAGGAAATAATATATTTTTTTAGTACATTACACATCCAACAGGTAAATATATAACGTTTAAGCAAAATTTTTTTAAATAAGGGTACCTTCATTATTTTGTCAAGAATGGGACTGAGAAAATCAAAAAATACACCTACATCTTTCCATTTTGAGTATCTTTTGCCCTTATAACATATATTATGCAAAACATAATATTTGCAAATGATATTTTATACTGTAGGTACTGTCGAAACTATGACAGGTCACAGAACCTGAGTGAAAAAATGTTAGATTGCCGATAAAGAAAAACTGAAGGGCAAGGTTTTTAACTGTAAATATCTAAAAAAATTGATTTAGATACTTCATACTCGTATTTTATATAGATTTATGCCTAGAATTTAATTTCTTCTTGTCTTGTACCAAAAAAAACTGCGGGGTTATTTTAAAACCGTTTGTCAAAGATAATTTTTATCCCGTTCTGTAAAATGTAATTTAAAGAGGAGACAAAAAATTAAGCTAGGAAATTTTTAAAAGTAAAATTTTATTTCTCAGAATTTCGGTTTACTAATTTTTAATTAAGCTTAATGTAAATGTCGGCATTTATTTTTATTACTCTGATGAATTTTAGAATATAATCTAGAACTGTTTTTAGACAGAATATTGCCTATAGCAAGATATCCAATAATCATAGTTCATAATTATATTGCACCAATATGGATAATTTTGAAATTTCAACAAAGAATTTGTAACGTTTCACAAATACTTAAACAATGGAGTTCAAAAAAATAAGTATTACATGTAAGACACCGAAAATTAGTCATTTTTTTACCTAGAGAAAAATTTGCCCTTTCTATCTTGCACTTTTGTAGATGCTCTATTAAACATAGATAATTTAAACCCAATATGAAAACATGTATCGAGAAGAAGCTTACTGACTTATGTTCATAAGTTACACTAATAGCTGACCAATCTGGAAAATAAAATGTAACTTTACCAGATTTACTAAAATTTAGCTTTTAAATCCAATGTTGGTCAGTTTTGGTTTATATTCGATATTATTGTAATTTGTATTACATATATTACCAATGAATTCCCGCGTAGAATTAGCATATCTCCAGAAGTAAAGCGCATTGTTTGAATGATGAATAACTTAATACTATTTTTATTTATATTTGAAAAAGTCTTGCCGATTCATGCTATCCTTTTCCAACTGCATTATTTAAACGAGTATAACATGCTAATCGGTACGTCAAATTCGTAAATAAAATAAAAGTATGAATTTGTGGTTGCCTAAATTTTTATTACTATTATTTTCAATATGTAAATAATATTTAACAATATTTGCCGATCAAAATAAATTTTTAAATCCACTTTTTGTAGATATTAATTATAAACTTCGCATTTGTATTTATTTCTAATATCAAAAACACTCAAGGGGGTCACAATAAGCAAAAAACCTGAAAGTAAACCTAAATAAAATTATTTGTATCTGTCACACATCAAGAAAGCCTCTCTCCACCAATCATAAATAACGTCCAAGGAAATTTATTGTTGTTTAAATCTACTGGTATGATAGAAGGTATTAACGATCAAACCTTAATATTGATAAATACACGATAAAAGCCAGACATAAAACCTTGAAATTGATGAAAATAGTTGACTTAGTTTAATCAGTTGCCGTTTCTCTCCTTCAGGCCGTACAAGAGAAAAGATAAACAATTTATTTTGTGCAAATACAACCCTAATCCTCTCTCTGTACTCGTTTCGTCCACCTAATGGTCTCGTCAGTGAAGCTGTAAAGAACCAAGAGCAATATTCACACAAAATAATTATCTATATAGAATCTAAACTTCGAAACATGTTGGTAGGATGTTAAACATGCAGACATTTATATTTGTAGTTAATTTATTACTGCAAATGTCACTTTAAACACTTAACCAGTTTAAGTGTACTTATGATTTAAAAGTTGTAAATTAAAAGAGTAAAGTCTAATTACCTTCTAAAAATATAAAACTGGTAGGGATCATCTTCAATAATCTTAGAGGTGAAGTTGTTGAATATAGAGTTCTTCTACTTCAGTGAATTAATGTAAGTCCGTGTAACATTATGGCGAAATAGTTACTAAACATTTTTCAACATTTATTAAATATCAGATCTAATTTTTGCATTTTAACATGAAGTTCTAATATTATATATTCAGACGAAAATAGAAAAACAGGCAGACACAGAGTAGAAAATCAGAAATAAAACATGATTTATCATTATTTTATTTTGTGGATTACTATCTCAAGAAAGCTCAAAAATAGGTACATATATGCAGATTGGTCAAAAATGTCATCTATTTCAGACTACTATAGCATAGTAGAGGAATAAATGATCATTTGATCTCCAATTTAGTCTACACAACACATTAATTACCTGAATAATTTATTGAAGCAAAGGATGTAGACAAAATCAGGCAACATTGAAATAAAGTTAAATTACAGGGAAAGGCTATAAAAGAAAAAGAGATATTCAAATAAATTTTACTATAATATATTATTAATGATTTTTAACTCGGAACGAGATAAACAGATTTAGAATTATTTGGTTAAATATGTGTATACTGTTGTAAACGAGACCACCCCCGTGTCGAAGCAATCGGTTCGTCACAATCTAATTTTAGACCCTAAAAGAGGTGTTTCGTCCTAGCTACCGACGGTGGACTCATCAGTGGGTCAGTCGGAGATTTCCCCAGACACCTTTGGTACACTTTTTACATATGCATACTCATATTTAAACCTTTCTGCGTCGGAACTTATAAACCAGATTCTGAGTGTGCCGCCATCTGCGACATCACCCCGCCAACGCAAATACTTTGTATGCAGACGAGATCGTTAGATCCCGCATGTATAGAAAGTGTTTCCTGATGAAACTGCAGATGCGGACGCTTTTAGGGTATTTTACAGGCCCATTGCTATAAACCAGCAATCCAGGCAACCCTTGCTGCCTTAGGTTCTGTCACGGTCGCCATGTTGTAAACAAGACCGCTCCCGTGTCGAAGCAATCGGTTCGTCACAATCTAATTTTAGAGCCTAAAAGAGGTGTTTCGTCCTAGCTACCGACGGTGGACTTATTATTGGGTCCGTCGGAGCTTTCCCCAGACACCTTTGGTACACTTTCTACATCTGCATACTCATATTTAATCCTTTCTGCGTCGGAACCTATAAACCAGATTCTGAGTGTACCACCATCTGCGACAATACCTACATATGAAAAATCAGGATGCCACTGATTTAATTCCGAGCTCGAATAAAAAACTGGGCACTTTTCTTTTGATAACATACGTAATTACAAGATCTACTCGACACACGAGCACGTCTAAACGTGTTGCAAGTAGATATACATAGTCTATTAAATAGGGTTTTGATCTATATATATATATATATATATATATATATATATATATATATATATATATATATATATATTATCAAATCATCACTGTGATTTGGGTATTTTATTTGACAATAGAATGTCTTTTACTAAACACATTTCATCCAGAATCCATGGTGCACGTATGTATACTATTATCAGAAATGCAAAGGGTTTTGACATTCATGTTTAATTTAAATTGCTTGGCACGTTGGTATAAGCAAATTATAGTATATGGGCTGATCTTATCAAATGGCTTCACCAAAAATTTCTAAAATACATATTTTTTAAGAAGTTTCAGTATTATCCAAACAGAGAATGTGGTCTGTTCTTCAGAGAATATCCCTGCAAAAAACACAAATTAAGATATGTTTTTAGATTCTTTAAGTTATTTAAGGGAAATATAGACAACTCTGGTATATTGAGTCAGAGCCTGTAACTCAGATCAACACTATATTTAATAAAAATGTTTTATTTGGAATTTCCCAGAACAAATATGTGTAAAAACTTAGCCAAGTATCAAATATATTACCAATTTAACTAATGTGCTTTTGAACTTGATCGAGATATTGCAAGTTTTGGTGAGATTAATAAAGTACAAACTAGTTGAATAATCTAGTATTATTCCTAATTAGTTGTATATTAGTGTTAAATTAGTTTAAGTATTTGCTATTGGCTTGCACTGCTGATACTTCTAAGGAATAAATAAATTAATTAATTTACGAGTGGTATTTCTTACTTGGTAAAGGATTAATAAGAAAACTGCTCATTCGCGACGTAATAAATGAAAATGTAAAAACGATACGATGTGAAAAGTCAGTTAAAAACGTATTTAAAGAAAAGTACATATTTTTATACTATTATGACTTGTAATGCCATATTGACCATTTGCGGGAAAGAGGAACCTTACCTTCAATTTATAATAATGCTTCTTTAAAGATAAAAAAATAAAACACTTTCTGAATAAACACGAAAATGTACTTAATTAAAATTCAATAAAGCTTTTTTTTGAATATCTATCTTATAACTTTATTTGTCAATTAATTCAGTTTGCCTTGCTGCTTCACAGACAAAATTACAAAACGTATTTTAAAAATTAAAACAGTGTTCTGTGGTGCTTATTTGAAAGATAATTAAAACTATATTAAAAAATAGCAGCAGTCACAAATTCCATTAAGCTTGTGTAGAATACTCAAAACACCAATAACCCCAGAGCTATAAAATAAAGGGCTTGGAAACTTGTAAATAATTATCATTTTGCTCCTTTTGGCTTTTAGTTCATTTAACCAACGAATTAACGAGTTTTTCTGAACGCCACTGAAAATATATAGGCCGATATTTACGTCTACGCGGTGTAAACTTTCCCCTTTGACAATTAATTTTCTGGGGGTGTTTGTTGAATACAAAATCAAGCGCTTTTTTGCAGACGAATTCCACATTTTTATACTATCAGTCGACATGTTTCAATTTTTCATGCCAACGGACAAATTTTGTTATAACATTTCGTTCCGAAAAATATTTTTCACATCTCTCCTTTTTTCTTTTTCATCAGACAGTCGAAAAACATACACATAGTAAAATAGAAATACAAAAATTAAAAAGGACTTTTCCAGATATTTTTATTTATTTCCATTTTAGTTATAAATTTGTAAAATCAATCTACAATATAATTTAATTTTGTAAACCGCAGCTCAGTGACTAATTTTTAGCGATCATTATTCTTTACAAATAATGTCATTGAATTTTATATATAATAATAAATAAAATAAGCCTCTCCTTATTGCATTTTTTTAAATTTGAAGTAATTATAACGAATTGCATCTAAGTACCGGACAACGGAAATCCAGCGGGGCGATGAGGGTCACAACTGAGTATTATTTTTCTATAATTTTATTTTGTTATAATCTATATTATCGCGAATTTTCAATTAACCTTACCGTGTAAATTTGTGAGAATTCCGTTTTCAAAAATGTAAAAATTTGTGCAGTCTTATGGGAAATCAGAATCTCGACACTCTCCTTTTGTATATTAGATGGGGTTGAAAACATTAAAAATTAACGTTCTGAAACATACAGATTTCATTCCCTGCAATAAAATATTTAGCTTACCGTGGGGTTTACTGAAATATCCATTAAAAGACATGACATAAAATTTAAGATTAACCTGCATTAAAAGAAGCCGGAACGTCTGGCAACGTTGCATGAGCGAGCACTATAGATCTTTGACCCATTAAATTTTTGAAATAATACAAATTAATTAATTATTGCTATATATATATATATATATATATATATATATATATATATATATATATATATATGTATATATATATTCTTGATTCTTGAAGCATAGATTATATCATTTTTCTTTATTTTGTCTTTTCTTGGGTTTAGGTTCTCTATTTAATAAATACACAAAACTATTGACGTTTCGCCCTTTATTCAAAACATTTTCAAAATTTTTTCCTTGACATTTTGCTATTCTGTTACTAAATTAGTAGCAGAACAGCAAAATGTCAAGGAAAAAATTTTGAAAATGCCTTGAATAAAGAGCGAAACGTCAATCGTTTTGTGTATTTATTAAATATAGAACCTAAACCCAAAAAAAGACAAAATAAAGAAAAATTATATATATATATATATATATATATATATATATATATATATATATATATATATGAAGTAAAATGCGAACAGTAAATGCAAATTTCGCTCCAACCATATCCTTTCCGTGTTAGGGGTTGCACAGTCTGAACAAATTGCTAAGGAATACAATTTATCCTATTCCACCACCATCGAGATGATGGCCTACCTGTATCACAATACCGAGAAAAAAGTCAAAACTTACCCTCCCCGCCACAGTGATACGGCAGAGGTACATGTTTCGTCTCTACTAGACTCATCAGGGTACCGACATGCACCTGGCTGGAGCATGCAAATATTGAACGCGGCCTCGCCGACCTCCCGCCAGATGGCGTATATATGTTTATGCGGCTTTCACGGATTCCTCCTTGTGAGATGCAATAGCAGTGAATATAACCACATTATGCTGTTGTAGTTTTGACTTTCTTCTCGGTATTGTGGTACAGGTAGGCTATCATCTCGATGGTGGTAGAATAGGATAAATTGTTTTCCTTAGCAATTTCTTCAAACTGTGCAACCTCTAACACGGAAGCGATATGGTTGGAGCGAAGTTTGCGTTTACTGTTCGCATTTTACTCCATTCATGCACGGAGCTGCATATAGTTGTACGTTTGCTAAATGTGATTTCAGCACTACAACGGCATAAGGTGGTTATATCCACTGCTATTGCATCTCACACGGAGGAATCCGTGAAAGCCGCATAAACATTATATATATATATATATATATATATATATATATATATATATATATATATATATATATATATAATATCTGAACTAACCTAAAATTTTCCTCTTCTTCAACGGCATGTCTTAAAGATATTGGTAAATCACAATTTACCCAACAAATCAACAATAAGCATTTTATTTCTATCACACGGTTACTGATATCAGCATACACTTATTGTGGAGTAAAATTTTCTTCTAATTTACGTTTCCTTTTACATTCACTATATTCAGACGCCATTGTTAACGTTTGAAACTTATAAATTTACCATCATCTTTGTCATGAGACATTAGAATATTATGAAAAAACATTTTACTATTTTGTAAACTTATTTACTAGAGTCTAAGGTTAGCCTATCTCGGATATAAATATAAAGAGCAAAAACACAACATTGCCAAATCATACACTAGTTACGACTAGGTGACGTAAATGAGTCGAACGAAGTTCCATATTTAATTATTGTTTTTATAATATTTTCTATTTCAATGGTAAATGCCTTGCAAACTATTTATTTTTAAATTATATTATTTTTTATTGATTTAATTTGTCAAATATTGGGTTCTACACTTCATTTAACTTACCTCCTTAAGTTTCAACTGCCTATTTCGTTTTATGTTTTCAATGATCTCAAAATGATATCTTCGCAGTCGCAAATTGAGTTTCAAGAATAAAAAGAAATTGCAGGCGAATACGGTGCTCGTGGAATGCTATTGGATCTCTCGAACGACTGGTGTATTAACGCCCAAGGGCCAAGGAGCCAAATGTCATCGTACCATATTTCTTTTACGTATGGCCTTACGAAAATAACGCATATCGGCTTTATAAACCATTTGACCCTCAAAGTGGAATTTTTAACTTAGTTTCTCAGTCTTTGCTCTTCTTTAACCTTCATTCAGCTGATTGTTGAGAAATTTCCATGTCAAACCCGGGTATACAAGTCTAATCACCGATAACAATGCATTTCAAAAAGTTTGTGTCGCTAGTTGCGCTGGGAATCATCTTAAAAGTGGCCAACATTTTTTGACACCATCCGAGAAGTGATGCGTTTCATGTCCAATTTTCGCCAACTAGCATTTGGTTTTTGAGATTCCTAATTCACATATTAGCCCTCAAACCAAGAGATGACGGCATTCGAGCATCATAGCCTTTGCTTGAGTGACATGATGGCAGTCCGGGCTCCGGACTATCTCGGCGTATTTACGGCTCTCATCGAAAGCCGTATGTCGCTCAAAAACTGATATCCGAAAGATATAATCTTTCAAATAGGGCTCATTTATGATTTTCAATATTTGAGTAAGGTTAACTTTGTTTGATTCACGTGGTAAAATCGTTACTAAACATAAACAACATTTAATCACAGTAATTTGTTTACCAACATATCTAACGTCAAGAAATTTCACATGAGATCTCACTGACAGTTGTACCAATTAAAAAGAAAAATTATAAGTATAATTCTACATACTCGCGCGGTTTAAATTTGGAACTTCAGTTTATTTCCGGACAAACGGTATTACATTTATTTTACTGGCAGTAAAACATGCTGCATTTTTGATCCATACACTTGTGTTACATCTATAAAAATTATCATATTGCTTTGTGACCCTTTACCTTAAGATATTGTAATAAATGACAAGGGATTATCCTTAGTCGAAGTTATAAATTTATATCAATATCAAATATAATTAATTTTGGGCAAGTACACAAATTTACACCTACTTAAAGAAAATTTAACGTATGAAATAAATGAATTATCATACTTACTAAGTTCCTATTCTATAGCGAAAAGAAGCCATTTTAAAAAAAAAAAGTTAGGTTACCTCCCAGTATATCGAAGTTGGGGTAAATATTTCACTTACCTCATTGTTGAATAGGTCTTCCCAAAAAAAATTGCCAACAATGTGTTCTCCTCTTGGTTTTTCTTTTTAATAATTTTTAATATCTCAGAAAAAATTAGACACGACAGAAGTTAGTAAATCAGGTTATGTCAAGTTTACTAATTTATGGTATGCAAGAAAAACTAATAAAAATTTAATCCCCGATATTTCAATCTGTATTCCAGTAGAACATAATAATAAAAAAATCAAATGTAAATTAATGTTTAGGATAACAAAACTATGCTAATAGATTAAGAAACTGTGTCAATTAAAGTAAAGGCCATTGTCAATGAAATTAATAGGAAAGATAAAGTAAAAGTCTGATTTGAGGGCGATAAAGAAACAGCTGTAAACAAATTTATTGATTTTTTAGTGAATATGGTCCAAATTGATAACTTTTTATTCAACAAGTAAAAATACAAAATAAAATAAAATTCCCCTATGATAAATAAAAAAATACTTGGGACAAAAGTATGGCAATAATTAAGGCTGTACAAATTAAAGAAACAAAGTTCAATATTTTATTAAAAACCTCTTTATCTTAATTACTTCCCTACATCTTCTTGGCATTAATCGATAAGATTTTGACATCAACTAGAATCTTCCGCCATGCATCTAATAAAACTTCTCATCGATGATTTTCATTATAAATTATTATTTCCCTAATTTTTCGCTCCAAGTGTTCCCAAAGGTGTTCGATCAGATTGAAGTTCGGCGATTAAGAAGGCCACTCCAGTAAAGCAACGCTTTTTTCAAAAAATCAATTTTTTACTAAACGAGATGAGTGTTTGGGGTCATTATCTTGTCGATATCTCCATAAAAAAGACATTTCTTTTTTGGCATAGGGCAACGTAGTATTTTCTAATATGTCGTGGTACAGAAATCGATCGATTTCAATTATTTTCACTCTCGGGCTCGTCCCAGACCTCGAAAAGCATCCCCAGACCATAGTACTACCACCTCCATGCTTCACAATAGGCATACTTAATATCAATTTTTTTTTCCTACAGGCTTTCGAACAAACGATCTTCCGTCTAAACCAAATAGTTTAAATTTAGTTTCGTCACTCAAAAGCACTGTACCTCAGTTTTGAGGTGTGGTGTCCAATTTAAATGCCTCTGAGGAAACTAAAGTCTGGCCTTTCAATTTTTTTTTGAAGAGTAAAGGTTTTTTGACAGCAGCTCATCCAAACAATCCAACTTCACAAAGACGTCTTCTCACAGTTCGAGCCGTTATGCCTGTGTTGAAATGTGTTCGAATTTCTGCACTAATTTGGACGGATGACTTATGAGGATCAGCAAAATTCCTTTAATACACTTTTCAACATAGGGGGTAGTTTTTCTAGGACGACCTGACTTTGGCAAATTATTAACATTCCCTGACATCCTGACTTAAACCAAAATTTTTTGCTATAGTGCATTGTTTTACACCTTGTCTTTTTAACTCAAAAACTCTAGGCCGCAACTCTTTCCACAAATTTTTTCCCACATATATATATATATATATATATATATATATATATATATATATATATATATATATATATATATCCTAGGCACAAGTTCGCAGGACCCCTAGTAGAAATATATTAAACTGTAGCTTACCTAATAATGTTAAACAGACAAGTCATATGAAAATATCGCAAAGATCCATTTTAAACTTTGATATTTAGAGTAAGACCTTACAGTGTTGAGGAATATTAAAAATATTGTGAAAATATTAAGAAAATATATGTTTTTTTTTATATTGACACTATTTTATTATTTCTATGCATACCTCAAGACGATTGGTTATTATTTTTACAATCAACATTCACTTATCTTAGATATTCTCATATATCAAAAGTATTGAACTCTGTCTGGGTATTTTCCCATGTTATCAGGTTCTAGGTGATATTGGAGACTGTTGTATTCCTCAAATTATTTTAAACAGTTTGAGTAGTCGCCGGTAGTACTGCCTCTCAATAGCCCAGTATAGATGCTCACTAAGACCCCCTGATGTTGTATAAAAGGTTTTTTGATACATTGGCAGTTGATATAAGTATAGGAATAATATACATGCTACTCATTCCCCAGTGTCAGAGAATTTGTATCTTTAAGTGTTCGTATTTGATGATCTTCTCATTATGCGTATACTTTAGATTGTTGTTTTTTGGACTGGTGATATCAAATGATGTTCCTCGCCTGGAAATTTTATCTATTAATACAAAGTCAGTTCTATCCCAATATAACTTTAACTCGTTATTTTCTAGAATAGACTTTGGCTTAGATTTATAATATAAATTTTTCGGTCTATAAGACTTTTAGCTTCGCACCTAGATCTTGTTAGATTATTTCGGCAACTAAGTCATGTCTTTCTTGATACTCCGATGGGACAAACGCTTAACATGCACTTGATCGGTTTGTTATTTCTTAATTTAGATTGATGGGCAGCCTCTTTTTTGAAAAGATTGCATTTCATACATAAAAATCAGATCAGACCCAGGTTGGGCGCCAAGAAATATTAAAAGTTATGAATTCATAGCGATGGCGTTTATAGTAAATAAAAGTTTATCTCTGATAATTCGATGTGCCCAATACCGTCACAGGAAAATTATTCTATTTCGTCGACATCGACAGCTAAAATAAAAAAATTATACAATTCAATATCCTCAAAAAATGAATATTATACAATTTGTTATCTAGGTACAATGTGAATTGACAAAATAAAGTTTTTCTATCATTAAACATTAATTTACCCCTCTTACTTCCCCTAGTATCAGAAGTTGATCTTTTTGTCCCAATATTCTATATCATAAAATATCATACAGAGTATAAAATCAGAAAAGTAGCTTGTTCTTGACAATAAACTTAAAAATTAATGAAAACTTCTTTAAGAACACGCTCATATGCAAACGATAATATAGGAATTGTGACTTAATATTGTATAACCGGAGGTACCAAAATTAAATTTTATTTTTTAATGAATTTTATTTATATAATTTGGCTTTTGGGTCCTCTAATTAAATTTTGTTTTTCTTAATTATTTACCAAAACATCAACTAATATTTAAACGTTGCTTACTGGGAACTTTATTTATATTTCAAATTAATAATTCTTAGGTAAACAATTTCGCAAAAGTCATTAGAACTAATATAAATATTACGAAGAGATTAACTGGCGACATCTCTTCAAGTATATTCGAAGCTCACTGTTATGAAAAAGGAATTCTCTTATGACTTAAGAGACATCGAATTGGAAACCTATATAATCAATTAAACGATAGAGAAATCTAGAAAATTTTTGTTGTTTAACAACTTCGCCAAAACGTTCATCTTCAATAAATATCTTTGTCTTGTGTTATAAAACACCTAACCTAAACCTCGACATTTCATTGATTGAGACCTCTTAATATCAGGCGCTTAGAAAATCGTGGAGGTATAAGCTCCAAAATTTATCATTGATTCTCTGTTTCTGCGCTTACAGTGGTGCAAATATAATTTGCACTGTTGCCGTAATTCATCTGATAGTAACACAGCATCCAGCATCTTTAGCTGTTTACGTCATATACAACGCATTTTTCCCAATACAGCATTAATAGATTTTTAAACAAAGTGAAAATAAAAACCGTGACGAATTAAATTAATTTAGGCTAATGGAAAATATTCCAGTTGATGTCATCTCTCCAGGTATTTTTTTATATTTATAAAAAGTTTCCATTAAAGATATATATTGCATGGTAGGATCAATATTAATTCATTTGTTGTGATTTTCTATATAATTTCTTATTTAAATAAATGGAAATTATTAGGTAAGTAATTACATATATATATATATATATATATATATATATATATATATTATGAAATAATTTAAAACATTTGATTTTTTGACACATTGTTTGGATATAATTTAATTTTTATTTACATTAATTTCTCTTTAAATAGAAAAAGTTTAGAAGCAAAATTACACTATAGTATGATCAACAAAAATATAATTAAAATAAAACGTTAAGATGTTAACTTATTTGGTATTTTGAATGAAGTATATAACACAAGATGAATCAAGTATAAAAAATACTTTGAAGTCGGTGTCAATTACGCTTAAAAATTTACAGTAATTTTTTCTGACAAAATGGTGAATATAAACAATTTTTCTTTTTGTCTCGTTAGTAGATCCACAGATTTTGACATCTAATCTTCTAATTCATACAGCAAATTCAAGGAAATTAAATTATCATTGTTATCACTCTAGATCATTTTTTATAATTTTAGGTATTAAATTAAAAAAATGACATAAAATTTTAAAAACTGATCTACCATGGAAATAGCTGTCATACGAGTATTATCCCTAATTTCATTTTAGGTTTATAATAACGTTGTTTCAAAAAAGGAATAATGTGATTTAACATTACGTATTAACCTATAAAACAATTTCAGATAACCCAGTATTAAAACAATTAGTACTCAATTTAATATTTTTTTGGTAATCCTTGTTAAATTTTTATTTGTTATATAGCATTTTTTTAAATATTACAGGATGTTAACTTCAAAATTCAGATCAGAAATTAATAAATGTAGAATGAAATACGAATTCAACATAATAAAACTTTATAACTTTATTTTATTGTGGAACTTTTTAAAAGTCAAAATACGTCATAGCTTCATTTACCATACCTATTCAAAAAGTAACATTGTTATATATTATTTTAACCCACTTCACTAAAAAAGGATTCTTAGTTTGACGCGTATGTATTCAACAGTGCCTTAAACTTCAATTACCAATTCTGATTAACAGGTTGACAATTGGCGCTTAATATATTCTTTAATTATCAACAGCGTCAAACCTGATCAGGACTAAAATTGCTTGGAAACTCCTCTGATCTTGCTACTAAAACTAATGACACTAAAAAAAGAAAACATTTTTTTATTAAGAGGAAAACTAACTGAAAACTTAAAAACAAATACTACATAATAAGCACAGACAAGAAAAAAACCTAAATTTCCTCAAACAGACTTAACCAATTTTTTATATCCTACTTTGAGTTGAGGAACAGCTTGTTTTCCTTAATGATTATAATACATATTATATACGCTAAAGTTAACTGGCCCCACGTTGGGCGCCCAAATTGTATACTAAAAGCAAAAAAATTCTTTATGACGGTATCTACTGCCAGCATCTCAATAAAAATTAAGCACATATACCAAACGAAAATTGGAAAATCCGGAGACGTTAAACAAACTTTCTACCAAAACCGATGGTACTAAAAAGAAGGAAATAATTTTCTATTAAAAAAACTTCATACTCAAACTAAAAAATAAAAAATATTAAACAAAGATGTAAGATAAAACGTAAAGAAATACCGGTATTCCTCCAATAAATTACTATAATATGTTTATTCTTGTTTTTATCACTTAACTAAAAAAAAATCATAATATAAATTTTAAAACCTTGGGTATAATCTTGTGAATAACAATTATATTTAAGAAATTATTTGCTGTTTTTTAAATACTTTACAACATAATCAAAAAACTTCGCATATTTATAAATATGTTCCATTAAAACTCGTATTTACTCTAATGCAGGTGGATACACTATCATGCGGAAAGTAAACTGCACTCTCTGGAAAGACACTATATTTTGTTAGAAAATAACTTTATATATCCGTGTTTTGTCGCAAAATTCTTTTCCGTAATTTCTAGAAAAGTCCCTTTATCTTGTAGCATGGAAATGTTCACGAATTATTTACAATAGGGTAATTTGATTCTGTAATGTTGGGTTTTAAATGTTATTTTAATGGGTATGAAATTTTTATATGGCATATCTTCTGTCCTAAAATAAACGGATCTTTTGAATTTACGTACGAAAAATCGCATGTGTCAGTTTTTTAAAATTGGTACAATTATATGTGACAATCGTGTAAGATTTCATGACGTTGTACATATCACTAAGTAAATTACATTGGTTCTGCTTTTAGTTGAATATTGTTTGTGCTAATTGGCGATTTGTACTATACTGAAATCAACTGAGCAAATAATTTGCATAAAATTTTTTATTTTGAAGAAAATTAACTATACGTAAACATTCGAAGGAGGATTTTGTGTCTCATACTACAGTGACATAAGGCGTTCACTGAGGACTATGCAAACAATGAAGGTGATCCTCATCCTCGACGGGCATCAAGATAAATCAACGATATTCAAGTCGCTCAGACAAAGGCTATATAACTCGAAAACCATCGTATCCCGATTAGAAAGCTAGCACGTCAGGTGGAAATTTCAAAAACTCAATGCAATGTAATTTTCATGGAAAAATTAGGACCCGAAAAATACTGAAATTTTTCCAAAATAACATCGGATATAGGTTGCTTCTGAGATTATTTTTGACGCCACAAGCCATTATGTGTCGTTTGCGTGAAACCATATGCAAAAATTGTTCAGGAATATGGTGCGAAAACAGTTGGCTAATCTTTTTTTTTCAGTCTTTTCCTATGTACTCTTAAATATATGCCTCGTCTCGTTTTCCACTCAGTTCTGTCTTGTGCCATCTGCAGCTAATTCTTTGTACCTCATTTTCTAATAAGGTCTTTCTACGTTCAATATAGGTGACCTCACGCTTCGTCGGTGATATATTGATCTCCATTAACATGAATTGTTTATTTTGCCTCTCTATATGTTCTGCCCAACTCAATTTTGCCACTACGATCTTCTCAGTGGCATCCTCTACTCCAGTTAGTCTTTTAATTTCATAATTTCTGATCATGTTTTTATTACTGAGTATTTAGTTTTATAGCAGATTTTAACATTTAGAGCCACAGTCTCCATGCCATACAGAGAAGAACACGCACGTTTAAAATTTTTCTCTTCAGATTCAGTTGTATTTTTGGATCTTTAAATAGAAATCCAAGTTTTCCTATAGCAGCCCATGTCGTTTGAGCTCGTCTACTTATTTCATAATTCTAATTTCCCTCGCCGAATGTTAATATATATCCTACATAGATGTATTTTGACCTATAGATATTGTATATTACGGTGATATAACTTTAGACCTTCCTATATTTATGGTGGGGCCTATTATTTGGACGCCATTTTAAGTTCTTCTAGCATCATTTGAACTTTTTCAAATTTGGTAATAATCAGAACAAAAATAACTTAAATATCACCCATCGATATTTACACTTTTTTTGGCTCAATTTAGTTTTTTAAACGCCAAGCATAAAGGTAAATGATTTTAGCGAAATACCATCTCCTCGTCAAACTCCGCGTTCATTACTAATTTTGTTAGTTTTGAGATCTTCTGTGAGTTTAACTTGTATGATAGCATTATCATATATGTGTTTTCAGAGTTTTTTATATTTAAAGATCATTCTGGCGTGATTCATCGCTGTGAATGTTTTATCGAATAAAAAACGGTTATAATGTACAAACGCTAAATAGACTTTATACATTTTTCAGTATCCATGTTATCTGGATGTGTTCTATAGTAATAGAGCCTAAAAAATTTAAATTTCAGTTAGATATAAAGAATTACCGCATCCCAATCAAAGGAGGAGTAAGACAGGGAGATGCAATCTCGCCCAAATTATTTACAATGGCCCTGGAAGACTTGTTCAAATTATTAAATTGGGAAAATAAAAGGATAAACATTAATGGTAGATTCCTAAATCATCTTAGTTATGCAGATGATATACTCTTGATCGCGTTCGACTGGGAAGAGCTGCAGTCAGTGATAAACGACCTCCATGAAACATCGCTCCAACGAGGATTAAAGATGAATCTCAGAAAAACAAAAGTAATGTCAAACTCAGACGAACAAGTTATAACAGTAAATGCAACCGAAATAGAACCGGTGAATGAATATATATACTTAGGCCAGGCCATAAGAGCGAGTAAGGACAACCAGACAGCCGAAATAACACGAAGAACTCGATTGGGATGGAGGGCGTTCGGAAAACTCTCCTATGTTTTGAAAAATCAGAAAATTCCCTTATACTTAAGAACCAAAGTATTTGATTGTTGTATATTGCCGGTTCTAACATACGGAGCGCAGACGTGGACCTTTACAAAATCAAATTTGGACAGAATCCGCAAAACTCAAAGGGCTATGGAACGACACATGTTAGGAATATCACTCAGAGATAAAAAACGAAATGAGTGGATAAGAAGAAAAACCAACGCAGTTTACGCTATAGAAAGAGCAACATCACTAAAATGGAAATGGGCAAGCCATAACGAACGAATAAAAGACAACCGTTGGAATTCAGAAATTTTAAAATGGCGCCCATATGAAGGGAAAAGATCCAGAGGCAGGCCACAGATGAGATGAAAGGATAACATAGTCAGACATGCCGGCTTGATATGGCAAAGAAGAGCCCAGAATAGAGAGGTTTGGAAACAAATAGAGGAGGCCTAAATACAGTTTTGGAAGGATAAAAACTAGGCTAAAATGAATGAAATGAAATGATAAAGAATTACTTTAATAAGCTACGGTTTTTGTTTTTCTGAGATCATTAGTTGATCGAAACGAGTATGGAGAGAATCCAGAGCTGAATTCGAAGGAAATAAGCCTGTTTTTATGCCGTGCCATATTAATGGCATTTTAAAAAACTACCTGTCTATCTTTTTTTTCGTTTAAAGAACCTGAAGGAGAAAAAAAGCGGTAGCTTATTAAACTAACTCTACGATCGTAAAATATTTCTTTATACCTAACGGAAATATTAACTTTTAAATTTCCTGCTACTCCAGTGTACGCATAGATATCGAAAATATTTGTAGAATTAACATTCTGCCGACAAGTATCGGAATTTAGATTGTATATAGACAGTTGTTTCTTGTGAGTTTTGCTCTTGACTCGTTACAGCTCCACTTATAAAATCTTCGTAACTAGTTTGTATAGATGAGAAAACAGGCTAATAGATATATTTTAGTTTATTGCTTTCAAGGTAGTAACTAAGGGCATGAACCCTCAGGGCAAGATTTGAATTTTGCGCCCCCCAAAATTTATTTTGTAGGAAGAGAAACAATACAATAACTTTAAAATGTAATTTAAGTTATACATTTAAGCATTAGATATAAAATTAGTTCTTGATTATTTTGTAGGAAGAGAAACAATACAACAAGATAACTTATGCGTTTACTGCAAAGATAATGCATCAGCTCACACTTCATGCGTTGTTCGTGAATTTCTGGCTAATAACTCAATCAATATCATTTCTCATGCACCATATTTGCCCGATATTGCACATAATTACCATAAAAAGATATTTGCTGCGTGAACTTAAAGCTATACCATAAAGGGCGTTATCGGGGGCGTTGGAAAGCTGGAAATAACGTTGGTGTAACGTGTATTGCCTCGAATGGAGGATATTTTTGAGGGGATAAAATAAATATGGATGTACGTGTTATTTTGTTTCAGAAATTTCGTTTATTTTTGTTTTTGATAATACTAACTTGAAATGTGCTTTATGTATCGTTATATTCAATAGTTTCATCATGCCTGTTGGTCCGTTCGTCTGTATGACAAAGCCTTATAATTTCGTCAGTTTTGAATCTTTTACAGTAAAATTTTGTAAGCATCTGCTTTTCAGCAATCCTAAAACTGATCCGAGGCACAATTAAAAAAAACTCAGGGAACTCGCCCTTGTGTAAAAGGTAGTGATAATTTTTTTTCGTTCGCCCTATCGAATGACGTAGGATAGTCTTTAAAAATGCAAATAAAAATTTAGGATCACATTTAGTAGCTTTATTCCCGAAATAAAAGCCTCCAAAAGGTTTTAAAATGTCACCTGATATTTTTTATTTACTCGCTTCATTCGCGAAATATCAGCCCCCATAGTGGCATTTTAAATGTCTCTCTTTAACTTGTAAACGGTAAATTTTAAAATTTGGAAAAAATTTAGTATAATAGATCTTACCAAATATATGCAATGAAATTTGTCACATATAATTTACGTTAACGAATTTATGATATAGAAAATATTATTCAATCCAGTGGAGTACCGTTGAATAGTTCTTTAAAAATGCACTTAAATATATATATATATATATATATATATATATATATATATATATATATATATATATATATATATATATAGTATCGATGTTGTGTGTCTTGAGAATTTTTACGATTCGGTCTGTGGTGCCTCTGATATCAGGAACAAAAGCTGTGGAACTCTTCTCTTGGCTTTCACGCTTTTTCGGGGCCAAGCGTTTGTTTTTTAAAGCCTTATCTACATATTCTTTTTTATAAGCATTTTTATTAGGGTCTTGCAGTATGTTCATTTCTTTGTGATAATTTTCTTGATCTGCAAGGAACTGAGATCGAAACGTAAGTGATTTCACTACGGTAAATAATTATGCAGGGTGGTGATGTAACTCGGCGGTGAGATATCTGTCGGTGTGAGTGGAGTTTCTGTAGACAGTGTGTGAAAGCAAGCAATCCTCTTTTCTTTTCAGTAGGATATCTAGAAAAGGTAGTTTTCTTTCCTGTTCTATTTCCATGGTAAATTTCATTTTTGGGTGTATATTGTTTATGTGGTTTAGGAAATTTTTGAGATTTTTTTTCTCCATGTTGCCAGATAACAAATGTGTCATCTACGTAACACAGCCACAGTCGTGGTTTGTGTGAGGAAGTCTCTAAAACGCTAAGACCACCAAAGCATTGATCAAATCATCTTCATTTAACGAAGAAATAAGAAGATCACACCAAGTTTTTCAATCGTCAATAAATTATGAGAGATTTATTTCTGTTAAGCTGTTTACTATCGGGTGGGCAGCATAAGCCCACGCCCACAAGACACCCCCCAGAAACTTATAGATTTCTGCATCCCTTATTTGAAAATCATGCATACTCAACTGAAATTGAGAAACTACGCGCCTTCTGTGAAAAGTTAATTATAACGTTTTTGTTTATTATTATTTATTATCAGTTTATTTTCCCGACATCAGAAGCTGAATTGTTGAGAATGTTATTTGCTTGTTGGATAAGAATATCAAGGGCGGGAACACTACCTTGAGGAACTCCACCTTTTAAGTGATTAGGTCCTGAAGTGTTGATCCTATTTTAATTACTATTTTACGGTTCTTAAGAAGGTTTTGTCTCTCAAACCAAGTGACTCAAGTTCTCTGACTAAAAGTTTACTCTCAAGACAGTATTTTGTGAGGGTGAATTTTGGTGAATGCATCGGACAAGGCAATCTTCCGTTAAAAGGGTTACAGTATGTGGATTTCTGATAAGGAAGCGTAGAGTTTCGAAAGGTTTGCGCTCTTACTTATATAAGGTTTGACAGCTCAATAATTATATGCCTGATTATTTGTTAGGTCAATTTTTTGTTTTTGGTTTTGAAACCAAAATATTGATATTTATAACAACCTTTATAACGGTTTATAATGGTTTATCTTAAACATAAGAGTGTTTTAAATTCTATCTTGATTTATTTTAGAAATAATAAGAAAAAGTAATCTGCCAAAATCTCTTACTTTATTTATCGGCTAAATTTAGTGACCTTTAAAACAAATAATTTCTAATAATGTATTATGTTTAAGAGGTTCTCTAAGCAACACCTCGTTTAAAAATTCTCTCTCTTTTCTTCCATATTACGCACACATTTTGTGAGTTTCTGTATACATTAATGAAAGAAAATAATGACGTCAACAATATTATAATATGCCAATCACAACTATTGTGTACATCCTGTTTGTCCATCAGACAACTTTAAATAGGAACAGTTAGAATATTTGGATAAGTACCTACTTGGATTAGGTATTTTTATAATGACTAATTGGCGACAATATGTCGCAGACAATCTACCAGTATTCTTATTTCAGTTCAGACGAGACAAAATAAGAAAAAACTTAACCGGTACAGTAGTGATTTTAGACACCAATTAAAAATGTATATTTAAATAACTCATAACAAAAAAAATTAATTTTCTGAAAATTGTTTTGCTAAAAAACAATTTAAAATTTCGAAATGGCGATTGTATATAGATATTTCGTATTAGTTCTCTATTGTTGGAAATAGAGTCAGCCAAAATGGCAACTTTATTGCTTTTTAAATATTAGCAATCTTTATTTGTTGAAATCTAAACAGTTAGAAGCTGTATCGATAAGATTATTTTGAAGATCATAGCGAAACTCATCAATTTTCAGTACAGAATAATATTTCGTACTGTACTCATACGATACATTTTATTGTGCTATTACAATTTTATTAAACGTTGTGGTTCAATAAACGTACTTTTTCACTATGGGCCATCAACGTGGGCAAAAAAAATCATTAAGTGGTCTAATAATTAACCAATTTAAGAATGTAAAATCTTATCACCAAGTAGGCAAAATACTCCATGGAAAATAGACTTTCGTCAGTAACAAAAAGTAGCATTAGTTTTTTTGCTAGAATGTGTTCATTTCGGCATCCTATAAAATATATCTCGAAACTCTGAAAGACCTGTTCAAAAAAAATGGCGGACCAAAAATGGTCACGATTGTCGGTTTTTTGAAGTTATCTCGTAAAGTAAAAGTTGTACCGAAAAATTATTTGCTTATAGAAATTTTTGTAAGATTTTTTTAATAAACTATTAGGTAATAATAATATAAAAGAAAAAAAAACAGTATAATATGTAATATATAATTGAATATTTGTATGATTTTCTCTATAATTTTTTCTAAAAATTTTGTTAATAAACTGTTAGATAATAATAAAATAAAGAAAAAAAAAAGAGTAGAATATGTAATATACAATTGAATACTTGTATGATTTTGTCTATAATTTTTTGTAAAAATTTTGTTAATAAACAAATTAATAATTAATATGACTAAACAAATTGTTACTATCATATAATACATCAATATTATAAATATTAATTGTGATGCATAAGTTTCCTTGAAGCGCCAATGAATAATGCGCCTGAATTACGGCACCCAGTCGACAGCGGCCTGCAGCAGCTATTTTCAATTAGATTCGGCATCAATTTTCGAAGGTTCACAGATCGTATGTAAGTATATTTCTTAAAAAATTCGCAGGTAAAGTACAAGTATTAAAAAGCATCTTCTGCAAATTTAAGCCCTTAATATTCATATGCGACGCCATTGTGAATTTTTGAAAAAAAAAGTTTTTTTCATCCAAAATAATCTTTTTTTGAGATCGAAAATGATATATCTAAATCCAATGCATGAATTAAAAAAATTTTATCTCCATCCGGTGAAAAGTTATCGCAATTTTTTTGGTGCAAAAATTGGTTTTTGCAAAATTTCTCTGCCCACGACTGAAGAAAAAAATTTTTTAATAGATCTTCAAAATATAAAACAATACAAATAATTTCCATTCAAATTGAGCAATGTATCTTAATTAGGAAAGCAGAAAATTGAGGTTGAATTTTCAATTTTGACATCGACTTTCTCAGAAAATAAAAAACTCACAGATTTCGGGTTTGAGATGCTTTTTTAGAATGATAATACTATATTTATGTTAAATTTTAAATCGGTAATTTGTTAATAAATGTATTTTTTTTACGAAACAAAAACCGTAAATTTTGTCGAAAAAAAACATATCTCGATAACTAGTGGTGCCACCTATAACTTATATCATATGAATCGATAGGTTTTTTAATTCTCTACAACTTTTATTTGAAATATTTTTCGATACAACTTTTACTTTTCGAGATAAACTCAAAAAAGTTTAATTTTTGTAATATGAAAACAAGGATAAAATTAATCTTATCCAACAAATTTTTTGGTTAGTTATGGTTAGTTCAGGTTCAGCTTGATTTTGGTTAGTTTGAAAACTAAAACTAACCTGAACGGACCTAGATATATTAATTAAAATATATTATTATTCAGCAGAGACCACGTAGAGGCGGGACAATCTCTAGCCGGAAAGGATATTGAGAAAAGTCTGGGTTTGCAGGGAAATAGGTGGTTTTAACGAATTCCCCCATAGAATTAGCATATCGTCAGAACTAGGGCCTGGATGTTTGAATGCTAAATGACGTAATAATTTTTTTATTTATAAAAAAAATTAAGATATATACAAACAGTTTATTTTCCGCGAATAAAACTCTGGTCCATACGCGTTTCGACCACTTTATTGTCTCGCCAGTATCGTCAGTAGAGCTATATCGAACCGACAGTAACATTCGCAGGAAACAATTGTCTATTTAAAATGTAAATTCCGAGACATATCGGCAGGATATTAAACCTACCGACTTTTCGATGCCAGACTGAAAAATATCGCCAATCGAACGACATCTGTTATTCACCGGAATAGTGTGAAATTAAAAAAAAAAAGATTTCAGTAAGAAATAAATAAATCCATTTGTCTGCCGTGCTTAAATGGTTGCCTACATGTATTCTCCCTTCAAGCAGAAAAAAGAAAAATATATATACGAACAGTTTATTTCCTGCAAATACAACTTTAGTTCTCTCTCCACATGCGTTTCGACTACCTTATAGTCTCGTTAATGGTTCGATACAGCCCCACTGAGGAAACACACTTTGTGGTGAATTTTTTATTACTTTACATTTCACATGGAGAATACAATTAAACATGATTTGTAATTTAACGATATTTTATATCATTCAAGGATGCACCCTGCCAAAATTAACCATATTTTTCCAAATACATGTATTTTTCCTTAACTGTGGGTATGTTGAAGGTTTGTTGTCAAAGCTATCAATATACATATAAATAATAAATTAAAAAAAAAATCTTACTTTGATATTTTTAAAGGTCTCTTTCATTTCTTTGCATATTTCCTTTGTCTATTTATATGTTATACCAATTTTATTGTACCCAAACCTAATTTTTATTGTTATTTTACATTATAAACTAGGTTAAAATTTACATATACGCATTTCCATTAAATTCTTGGAAATAATATAAAACTATGTGTCCACTATATATATATATATATATATATATATATATATATATATATATATATATATATATATATAATTATATGCTTACTTTACTTTATCTTGTCCGGACCAGATATTATATAAATTTTCAGCTCGGTATAGGGCCACGTTTATTTCTCTCATTAGAAAACGATTAATCATCAAGGAAACATCTATGGGAACATAGTCTGCACATGAGAAGGTGTTTCATGTGTTGTACTTCGCCCCCAGTGCAATGGAGGTCGTTGTGATTTAATTTCCCCCATTTTATCAACTTGGTTTTAACTAGTACAACGCCTGTCGTTATGCGCTTAAGGGATTTCCAGGTTTGAAAGTTTTTAAAGGGGGAGGGGGTTACCGGAGCGAAAAAGTCTTCAAGTGGTTCTACGGGTACATATCCGAGAAAGCTTCTTCGCGATTTTAACCTTTTCCTTGATCCTGAGCTATAGGGTGTATGTGGTTCATCGAAAGTTTGCTTTATTTTTTTCATGTATTCAACTGCCTTCCTGCGGGGTGCAGGAGCAAAGAAGCTGACTGCTCTCTAAAGAGTGGGTTTAGGTGTAGACTTCATACTCACTATCTTGCATGTCTCGTTAAGCGCTATGTCAAGATGCATATTCGACTGTAGAAAAACAAATTGCTTGTACCATTGTTCTCAGTACGGTAGGGTTTGTACCCTGCTTAGGTTTTTGAGGAAGCTATTTTTCGACATCACCTTCTGCTTGGTTTTGATACAATGATGTCTGTAGGTAAAGGATCCATTCAAGATAATTCCAATGTATTTGGGATAGTCTATGTACCCTAAGACGCTGCAATCCCACACAATTTGTAATTGTCACTGACCCGCTTTGGTGCTGAGATGGAACCCAATTACCCGAATTTTGGATGGGTTTGGTCTTAAGGAATTCTTTTTATAGTAGACACCCATTTCATTAAAGATACTTTGGAGTCCTTCCTACACTTCTGGAATATTTGGGTCCTGATAGCAGATTGCTAAGTCGACAGTGTACAGGAAACGTTTGCATCCAGATGGAATATATATATATATATATATATATATATATATATATATATATATATATATATATATATATATATATATATATATATATATATATATATATATAATATATATATATATATATATATATATATATATATAAATATATATATATATATATATATATATATATACAATATTATTATCATAAAATTCAACCAGTTATGAAGATATAATTGAGCCATTATCAAGAAATGGGAGCTAAGGAGACTAAGACCTATAGTGCATTCTTTGAGCCACTGTAGGCCGATGTCTGTTCGTGCACTGATGATTTCTAAAACAAGTATAAAACATTAACTGTCGAATTCTTCTTGAACTTAGCTTTTTCTTAACATCACTGCAGGTATTTTCGCAACTATCTTATTTTCCGAGATATAACACACTAGTCTCCAAATATATATATATATATATATATATATATATATATATAAATATATATATATATATATATATATATATATATAAATATATATATATATATATATATATATATATATATATAAATATATATATATATATATATATATATATATATATATATATATATATATATATATATATATATAAATATATATATATATATATATATTTGGAGACTAGTGTGTTATATCTCGGAAAATAAGATAGTTAAGATATAAATATATATATATATATATATATATATATATATATATATATATATATATATAAATATATATATATATATATATATATATATATATATATATATATATATATATATATATAAATATATATATATATATATATATTTGGAGACTAGTGTGTTATATCTCGGAAAATAAGATAGTTGCGAAAATACCTGCAGTGATGTTAAGAAAAAGCTAAGTTCAAGAAGAATTCGACAGTTAATGTTTTATACTTGTTTTAGAAATCATCAGTGCACGAACAGACATCGGCCTACAGTGGCTCAAAGAATGCACTATAGGTCTTAGTCTCCTTAGCTCCCATTTCTTGATAATGGCTCAATTATATCTTCATAACTGGTTGAATTTTATGATAATAATATTGTAGGGCTAAATGAAGTTTTCCAAATGTTATTTTAAATCGATTTATTTAAGTAGTCGTCCTATGCAAATAAATTCGTTAGTTTACCCTGACTTTAGCACAAGTTGACTGAAATGATATTTTTTATTTATAAGTGACCTATGAAGATCCCCTTAGTTTTTATAAAACAAAATTGTGATAACAAAATTTGACAACATCAGTGATTGTTTTAAAACAGTAATTGGGGAAAGGTTATATCGAAAATGGTAATTATGGTACTGTTAGTATTTGAACTACACGTTGTAATATCTGGAGGTCTCCCTTAACGCGTTATTTAAACAAATTTCTACGTTATTATTAAACTTCCTACAAATATATAATGAGGTGATACTCATACAAAAAAAAATACCAACTAACCGTCCTACGTAAGTATTGCTAATTATTCCCAAAGTATATTTAAAAATTTAATCAACAACCAGTCGACAGCTGACTTTAATTATATAATTATTATTTATATGTTCGATATATTTAAATATAATCTATACAAATTATAACTGTAACACTTAATTAATATTTTATCAGAGGCGCCGCTGAAATATTGTGAAATGACTACCTAATTAAAAGATTGTAATATAATACACGAAACATTATACTGAAAATGAAAGCACTTCGTTTGGAGACAACAAAAATGAGATTATTATATATAGTCATACACCAAATACAAATTAATCTATTGAAATCCTTTGGGTCTTTGGAATATTTTATTTGGATGACAATGACAGTAACAAATGGCAGTTTTCTTCTATTTCTGATAATTTTATTTCATATAAGTAAGTGGAAAATTTACAATATATAAATTTCATCCGTAAATCATTAAAATACCTGACAAGGCCTAGTGTGATCACATCCGTTGCAAAATTCAAACATTTCCTGCTTTTTACTTTTCTGATGTCATCACACCATCACATCATAGGTCGTCCTACATTCCTTCTTTCTCCCCATAGCTTCCATTTTGCTCTCTTTCTTGCCCATCTTGTTGACTATATCCTTGGTGTGTCCTGCTCAAGGCCATTTTTTATACAATGATGCTAGTGCTAACAGAAAAAAGTAAGTCAGACACACACAAGGCAGCCAAGCATTAAATAAGATAAATTTTAAAATGATCCTTTTCCTAAAAATATAATCCTAAATTATCTTCATTGCTTGCCGGCCTATGAGCAGGTAGTTTTTGATTATTATTAAACCTGTAATTGCGCTTAATTGGTTTCTGCCCATTAGAAGCAGTTTAGAATCCCTGTGAATAGCTTATTACTATCTAATCTTTATCTGACTTCACAAATATTGTACTATTTTTTGTTCCCTTCTTTAATGATTGGTCATGCCACACATCTTTGCACCGCAATAGTAGAGCCAATGTATTGAATCGATAAACTTTTTCTGGAAAACTCTTCGAATTTTTCATTGTCATGTATGCTTTCGTGTTGGGATACCCACGGTACTCAATGTAGCATAACTTTATTGTTTTCTTCAAGAGTAGGCCAGTCTAAATAACACCTTTTATTCCAAGAAGACCTTCAAGCTGCTTGACTATCCGACTATAGTGCTAGCAACTAATACCATACACTTAAAATAGATGTACGTAATTACAGTGTAATGTTTCTTATTTATATAATAACCTTTTAAATAAAGAATAAACTTTTTTTGTTATAAGACCACATTTCAAACTAACGCCAAAGGATGCCATATTTTATCGGGGAAGTAATTGGAAAAAAAATCTTGACAGAAAAAACTATAATGAGTGAACCGTTCTTGAACTTAAAAAATATATTAGTTAATATATAATACTAAATTGGTGGGTAGTTGGTGGATAATCTTAATTTTGAATAATTACGCATTGTTTGAACTAAGGATACATATCCGAAAAAACTTCTTCGCGATTTTAACCTTTTCCTTGGTACTGAGCCACAGGTGCATGTGGCTTATCGAAAGTTTGCTTTATTTTTTCTATGTATTCAACTGTTTTCCTGTAGGATGCAGGAGCAGAGAAGCTGGCTGTTCTGTAAAGAGTGGGTATAGGTGTAGACCTCATACATCATATCACTATCCTGCATGTATTTTTCAGCGCTATGTCAACTTGCTTGAAATGAGTGGATCTGCTCAATACTAGACATGCATATTCGACAATGGAAAAGCAAAGGGATCCATTCAAGGTAATTCCAATGCATTTGGGATAGTCTATGTACTTTAAGATGCTGCCATCCCACACAATATACAGTTTTCGCTAACCTGATAGCCTTAGTGAATAATAGCCTTACATCTTTTACGCATTATTTGAACTAAATATTGACATCGCGTCAAGGGTATTGCTTATCATGTGTACAGAGATACTTCATATAATTCACTTAATTTATTAATTTTTACCTTTAATCCCCTTTTTCGATCACCCCAAAGGTATTCTTTGGTGATTAGGTCAGGGCTACATGATGGCCAATTTATTAATGTATCTAGATTTTCTTGACACAATTTTTTACCGAACGAGATGTATGCTTGGAGTCATTTTACTGTTAATACATCAAATAACTGACATATTTTCTTTGACAATACGAACAATTATAACTTTCAATGGAATTTTTTCCTTGATCCAATAAAATCAACCCAGTAATTTATTGTTTTTAATTTTTATTTCATCCTTTGGGCTTCTCACACCATTACATCCAATACGCTTTACTTTAGTTCTCTCAGACCATCATAAAGTCATCATAAAATTATCCCCTGCGACTTCAGTCTAGCCTTGGCTTTTTTCTTGCTACCCCGCCAAACAACTTAAAGTGTATTCTTATTTTTCGAGAAGAAATGCTGGTTTCTGCATGATGTTTTTTTTTACTTTATTCTGATATCATCTAAAGATTTTTTGTAAATGCGAATAATAACTTCATCGACTCTTTTGCTAGTCTTTCAAGGTATGTTCCTTCATATGACATTTTCACAGATGTCCTGCAATAATAACATCAAACACCATTTTCTTCAAACAGTTTATGTCTTCTACTATTATGCTCTAATCATGTTGTCTTAATTTAAAAATTATTTTACAGGTGAAAGGTCACAACTTTTTGCTACCTATTGCAGAGGTTCAGAGCACTGAAAATATATAGAAAAAATACGAAAATACCGTATTGTTATCAGCAGAACATCTACAAGGCACTGAGCCTTCTTGAGTATTAACCTTCTTCCAAAAACTAATTGCGTTAATCAGTTTCCACATTTAAAGCGCGATTCCGATAGAAGAGTAGCAGTTTAAATTTCGAAAACTGGTGCGATTTTTACATATCTGTTGTAAAGTTTGACATTTTAAACGGTATAGTACTCAGAATGTGTTGACATACTGACTCTATTTGTGTTGTTTACAGTAGCTTCAAAATTTCATCTCGATCATAAAATTCGACATAGTTTATTTTAGAAAGAGGCCATTGTATGTCGCTGATTTAATGAATTCGAAATTTGCTCACGGACAAGTAGAGTGAAGGTCATTCAAATTCGGTTGTAGTGATATATCGTAAGATTAAAGTATCCCTGGATATCAATAACACTAGGGTATATTATATATTGCATGAACACTTAGCCGTAAAGGAGTTATCTTCTACGGTCTTCTATGATGAGCCAAAACCAACAAAAGTTACTAGCACACGAAATACTTTGGAGCAAATAATCTCTTGTTTTTTCAGAAAAACTGGCCATGTCACTACTGTAGCTTAAAGAATCGCAGAATGGCCAATTTTAAATGCTATACAAACAATTATTTGTCAGAAGTATTCGGTGAATTAAGGAAAATAAACCAGAGACAACGAATCATTCTCCACCATGTCAATGCGAGCTCACACGTCGGATCAAACAAGCGACTTTGTGAGCACCCTAAACGTGGAGCTGATAAATTATTTGCCGTGCAGCCCTGATGATTTTTCTTGTTCTAGAAAAAATTGCGCGATTTTCTACACCTCAAGAGGCGATTCATGCGTTTCAAAACGATGTTTTGGGAACACCAACTTTACAATAACAAAAGCCAAAGTGTATTGATTATCGTCGGGAATATTCAATGATAAATATTTCCTTTTATTTGTTATTCCCGAGTTTGTTTAACTCGTGTAGGACCTAGGGCCTTAGTAATGCTAACACGTGTCGTTTATTTTATTTACTCCCATAGATAAACCAGCTTTATTAAAGCCATAACTGGCGAAACTTTAGCATTTGAAAATCATATTATTTACGCCAATGGAAAGTATAAAGTTCACATCAACGCACAAAAATTATGATACAATAAATAACTATTTTATGTTAAGTTAAATGTCTTATTTACTTTTACTGTGTAAATTAGTTCATCAAATATCAATAAATGATGCAAAAATAAATAATAATGTAAGCTAAACCGATAAAATGAGAAATTAAATTAGGTTATATTTTCGGTTCACAATTAGTTTATTGATTTAGTTTTAATTATTGCTATCACTTTATAATTCCGGCAATAATGATAAATAACTCATTGTTAGATGCACATATGAATGTGACAAAAATTGCTACATTAGACGAAAGTTCCAAAACTGTGATATATCAATTTATTCTGAATTGAAGTAGGGTAGTTCTAAAATGGATAAATCATCATTTCCATTCAAGGGCGGATCGAGAAATTTTTTTGGGAGGTGCTATGAAAATTTTTCAAGAAGCTGAATTCTCGGTGTGTGTATGCATATATATATATATATATATATATATATATATATATATATATATATATATATATATATATATATATATACACTGAGGACGCAAAATCTGAAATAAATTCATTATTGAAAAAACGCTGGGTTTTTAATCGTTCGGACACATCGAAATAAGAGTCACCCTGATTCGAAAGAAGCTGTGATATAATAAACTCTGATTTTTTAAATGGTGACCCCCAACTTTTTATACACTTTTAGACTCCCTGCAAATTTCGGAACATTTTTCTCTTTTATGTCATATATTTAAATGTAACTGTTTTCGATTTATCGACAGTTAAAGGTCGAAATGAAGTAGTAAGAGTTAATTTATCATTTTATTAAATATTGGAAATGACTCCCATTGGTTGATAAACAGTAAGCGATTTATAAATTTATCCTGAACATTTATGACTACGTCTGCAGTAATTAACCATATTACTTAAACAACTGGCTTAGTTTATAACACTCTATTTAAGGTAACCCAAAAAAAAAGAAGTCAAGAAGGTTTAAGTCAGGAGACCTCGGCGGCCACTCAATATGTCCTCTTCTTCCAGTTCACCGGTTTCCGAAAAATCATTAAGAAAGGCACGTACTCCTACTGCGTAATGTGGCGGGGCGGAGATATTTTGATGGTGTAGATCTCGATTCTCTTCTTCAGGAAACAGCGCCGGAAGAGCAGAAATAACATCTTGTAGATATAGTAAACATCTTTCATCAGTTAAATTTTCATAAAAAAAGATCGACCCTATAACGATATTACCTACGATCCCATCCCACACATTTACTTTTTCTCTATATTGAGTGTGTCCCTCTCTCATTCAGTTTGGGTATATATCCGACTATTACAGATAATTTTGAGTGTTAACATTACCATTCAAGCAAAATGTGGATTCATCCGAAAAAAACAATGTTTTTAATAAAAAATAGGATCCCGAAAACACATTTCTTGTGAAAATTAACTAATTGAAGGTGCTTGTCATAATCATCTTCATAAAGTTCTTAAACGACATAGATTTTGAAAGACTGGTGCTTATTAGTATGCAATATGTTTAATACCGTTGTTTTCGAAATATCCGAATTTGTAGCTATTTTCTTGCAGTTAATTAATATGATGATTAACTTGGACACTTAAAACCAACGAAAATTTCGAAAGTTTGATATCGATAGTTATTCTAGAAGATTTTTTGTAAAAACCTTTTTTCGAGAAACTGAAAAACTCAAAATTTTTTGATTACACTGCGACCTAGATTTATTATTTTCCCCTTCTGCTGCCAAGTCGTTAAGGATTCCTTGCCAAGTAGACTAGATCGTCCAGTCCTATCTCCCTTAGGAACCTTAGGATGTTGGGCGGCTTTAAGTGGGTAATTCCGTTTCTTCTATTTGGTGTGCTTCTAAGAACCGCATTCTAGAATTTTCTAAAGCGCTGCACTCTAAAAGGATATGAATAGGGGTTTCGTTCTTTTCCTCGCAGAATCTGCACTCTTTTCTTTCTGCCAATACAAGTTTCTTGAGGTGTTCCTATGGATGGCAATGCCCCGTCAAGATTCCTGTCAGAACTCTAAGTTGGTTTTTGCTTAGACTCATACATTCCTTGAATTTTCTCTGGTCGTAGTTCCCAAGAAGTATCTTCGCTTATCTCATTCCTTGCAGGAAATTTCGAGAGTTTGATATCGATAGTTATTCTAGAAGATTTTTTGTAAAAACTTTTTTTAGAGAAACTGAAAAACTCAAAAAATTTACTATTACTACGGTTTTTATATTTATATTTCATTTATTTTTAAAATTCTATATTAAAAGAGGAGTTTCTCAATTCTATTGGTTATTTTTATTAGATCGATTTTAGCATTGTCGGATATTAAAATTTCTTTATTGAGTGTTTAATTAAACATATAACTGTAACTTAAAAAATAGTCTGTCAGGCATAACAAGCCTTAATTTTAAATAATTAATTAGCTTAATCATTAACAAGCTTCCAAGAATGTAATTTTTTCATTGCTTTTTAAAAATAACGTAAATCTTTACACTATATAGAACGAAAAGTACTTTACTCATTTTAAGGAATCTAAACCAAATTACGCACTTTTTTAATTGTTCACTTACCATATTTTAGAAAATTTATTGCGTTACATCTTTAATCTTATCTATATAAAAATAAGCAAGTTAGAATTAAGCGTGATAATTTTTAAGACCATATATTCTTGTCAAAAGATGATTGATTTCATTTCCAGTAATAGACATGAAATAATACAGGGTTTAGTTTTCTTTTTTTCAAGAAAATATAATATTTAAATATTTTTTTTACATAGAAATTTAAAATGAAAAAGTCCCTGAAAATTATTTCCGCAGTTAACAACTAAAACTTATATATTAAATCAAGTTTATATTACAACTCTTCAATATTTTGTTAATATGAATATACCTGCATATATATATATATATATATATATATATATATATATATATATATATATATATATGATTCTCTTCCAGTTCTCTATCCCTCATCTCTCAGCCGATTCCTTCTCTCCAACTAAGACGTGGTCTTCCTCGTTTCCGTCGTCTTCCATGGGGTGCCCACTCTGGTATTCGCCGTATGTGTCCATATCATCTCAACTGCTGGGTTCCAATTTCGTCTACGATTGAATGTTGCTCATTCATAATTTGTCTGATTTTGTCGTTGGTAATTCTTTTCAACCTGGATCTTCCGGCTGAGCGCCTCCCGAATTCCATCTCTGTAGCTTCTGGTCTCTTTTTGGTTCGCTCTTTCAGCGTCCATACTTCGCAGCTATAAGTATGCTATGCTTTTGACAATCGTGTTATATATTCGGTGTTTATTTGGGTAGGAAATTGTTTGGTCCTACAGTACACTGTTGAAGAGTGTGATGGCTCTTCTTCCTTGATTGTTTCTTTCTTCTATTCCCCTGTCCATACCTCCTTCTTTTGTGATAGTTAGTCCTAGATATTTGTACTTGTCGCAGTGTCTAATTACTTGATTGTCTTCCAGTATCAGGTCTCTCTGTTCCCCGCAAATACACATATATTCCGTTTTCTTGTGTTTATGTCCAATCCCCATTTCTTGTATTCTTCGATTAATTTCCTCGTCATATATTCCATATCTTCTTAATCTTGCGCTGTGAGTACTTGATCGTCTGCAAAAGACAGTGTATATATGGCATTGTTGTTAATCGTTATGCCCATATTTTTGCATTTTCTTTTCTAGCTCTTTAGTGTCTGTTCGAGATATATATTAAATAACGTAGAGGAGAGACAGTATCCCTCTTTGAGATTTTTCGTGATGTTAAAACCCTCTGATCTTAGCCGTAGAGTGGTCGTACATGTTTTTCACCGCTTTAATTAGATTGACGTTCAGGTTTGTGTTCTCTAACGCTTCCCATAGTTTGTTTTGTGGGACACTATCGTATGCTTTCTTTAGATCTACGAACACAAAATGTATTTCCTGATTTACAGCCATTTTCTTCTCTATAATTTGTGTGACGCAAGAAAGGTGATCAACCCTTCCTGTCCTGAATCCCGCTTGCTTTCCAGCTTCAATGTCGCTATATTCTCTTTCTATTCGTTCCTTCAGTAAGGTACCATATATTCTGCTAACTAGACTTGTAATAGCAATGCCCCTGTAAATATTACAATCCTCTCGACTTCCCTTTTTGTATATGGTTACTATCAGGGCCTCTTTCCATTCCTCTGTTGATGCAGTTTTGGAAAGGTTTTGTTAAACTTTCCCATCGTTTTTCAGGACCGTATTTTATTAGTTCAGCCAGTATATTTCCTGGTCCTGGCGATTGTATTTTCATTTATAAAAATAAATACAATTAATTAGAAAAGCTAAAAACGTCTATTATTCTTATTTAATCACATCCTATACAATCAACGTAATTAAGCTCCTTAAAATGTCTTTTTTTGTAAGTTATGCAAACTGCCTTAACCACTTAACGTTACTTTTCCTTAAAAAAAACAATATAACAAAAACATTGTCACAATATATGTTCAAATTTTTTGACTTATAGGAGGGTAAGAAGTATTTATCATTGGAAATGGTTTTATTATTTTTCAAAACACTCCCCACTTTTGCATTCTTTTGCACCAATCCGAAGAATATTTTTGAAGAAGAAGAATTTTGAATATGAAGGTGGTATTCTCAAGACCTGATTTTTGAATGCATCAACCGCCTCTTTCCGCGTAAAAAATCGTTGACTATGTAGTTTGTTCTTATTGTACGGTAACAAGAAAAATCACTGGGTACCAAATCAAGACTGTACGGAGGATTACACGTCAAGTTCACGTTTTGAATGCTGAAAAAGTCAGTTGTTTGAGTCGATAGGTGAAAGCTCGCATTGTCATTATGGGGACTGATTCGTTCTCTACGATTTCTTTTCCTCGATTCATCGAAGATTTCCGGCAAATAAATTGTTGTGTATCATCAAAAATTATCATAGCTAATAGCTATAATAATCTTTGGGACAGTTTTTCCGAAGAAACAGGCTACCATTTCCCTTGAACTGCTTCGTGCGCGAGCCACTTTTGTTGATTTTGGCTCATCATCGGTCGTATGGACATTTTATATTGTCGAATACTGTTTACTCTCGGGCTCATACACATAGATCCAAGGCTTGTCACCTGTCATAATCTTGTAAATGTTCTTTAAAGTTGCGCGATCGCATTTTTTGATCATATAATATATTATATACGCTGGTACGCAGGGATGCATTATTCTCAAGGTATGTCACATGATGATCTTTCATTATCAGTTCACACACAGCATCGAATTTGGACGACCTTCACGCGACTCGTCCGTGCGCGAACCACGGCCACAATTAAATTCATTAAACCAGCAATATACATTGATTCCTGTAGGTGCCGCATCGTCATATAAACAATTAAATTTGGATATGAAATAAAATAATTCGAAAGTGATCGAGATGAAATTTTGAACTTACGGCAAATAACATAAATAGCGTCAGTATGTCAAAACGTTCTGAGTCTACGTCTACCTTCGTACTTTATTTTCTCTAATGTTCGCTTGAACATAATAACGGGAAAAAAATTTGATTACAAAATATATATAACCACATATTTCAAATTGTTACAATATTTTTGCACAGTAATACTATTTTCCAAACAGCATACATGGTTGGAACTAATATTTTTTTTCCAATATTCGACATGGTACGTGCATTATCGTCAAGATTTCTAAACATTTTTTTAATGATTTGTTCGTAATAACACCTTCGTAAATTTCAGACTCAAACAAGATATCACTTTAAAGTATTTGTCAATAGCAAATAAAATAAATGCCTTGGTTGAACATTACTGTATTTGATTAATCACGTTTACGATATAGTTCCAATAAAGTTACTTGATATACAGGGGTAAATTCAATGTTAATAGGCAAGAATATAAAATTTACAAATGACATTTAAAATAGGGCTCAAACAATTTAATTTTAGATTAGGCAAAAAAAAAAGAAGTCACCTTTTCAAACCAGCCACAATACTATATATTTTGGTGAAACTACTAACACTATTTTGAGCAAGGGTGTGTGTGTGTGTGTGTGAAATTGATCACACTGTGACCTAATAGATTTATTGTTTTCCGCTTCTGCTGCTAAGTCTCTAGACTAGATCGTCCAGTCCTATCTCCCTTAGGAATCTTAGGATGTTGGGCGGCTTTAAAGTGGGTAATTCCGTTTCATCTATTTGGTGTGCTTCTAAGAACCGCATTCTAGAGTTTCCTAAAGCGCTGCACTCTGAAAGGATATGAATAGGGTTTTCGTTCATTTCCTCTCAGAATCTGCACTCTTTTCTTTCTGCCAATACAAGTTTCTTAAGGTGTTCCTATGGGTGGCAATGCCCCGCCAAGATTCCTGTCAGAACTCTAAGTTGATTTCTGCTTAGACTTATACATTCCTTGAATTTTCTCTCGTCATAGTTCCCAAGAAATATCTTCGCTTATCTCATTTCTTGTAGATCCGTCCAATAATTGGATCTCTTGCTCTCTCCCTCTCTTTTTAGTTTTTCCAGCATTACATTGCTACTGATTCCACAGAAATGGTGTCTTAGCCCCTTTTCTCGCGAGCTTGTCTACTATTTCATTTCCCTCTACCCCAGTGTGTCCTGGTACCCACAGGAGGGTAACCTTAATCTTACCTAATTCGTTGAGTTCCTCTAGGCATTCCCAGCCCATCTCGGAGCTGATTACTTGGAAATTCAGAGCTACTTCACTATCCGACATGATAATAATTTTCTGTCCGCGATAGTTTTTCTCTTTGCTGAATTAAATACATTTTCTGATGACATGTGTATTTCCGCCTGGAAGATACTTGGTGACTTAGCCAAACTTTCACTGTATCGAATTTTGGGTTCATATACTCCTATTCCAGTCCCTCCGTTGTTTTAAAGCCAACTGTATACCATTTAATGAAATTCTTTTTAAGTTTTTCAATAGTGTTTCTGTCCCAATCACTTTTACGACTCAACTTTGTGTTGAAGTTGTTCACAAAGGTAAACTTTTTTTCATTTCACCCTGGGGCATGTCCCAGATTTATTGATTTCTGGATAAGAGATTGGATCTTCGTTTTATTATTTCATCTCTCCTCATCCTTTATGTTGTCTTCTTCGTCATACTCTCCACAAGTATATGCAGATGTGTAAGGTTTAGGATTATTTCCATGGCAGCAGTTGAGCAAGTTTCCATCGCTCCAGTTATGCACGCACAGGCGCGTCTTTGAACTTTCGGGAAGTTGGCTCTTGTATTGGCCAGACTGGTTCCAGATCACTGCCTCTGATGTAATGAATGGTTTCATTATTGCAGTGTACATCCACTGCAAGATTTTTGTGTTCGTGTCCCAGCTTTTTTCCACGAAGTTTCTATAGACCATCAAAGCTTTAGTAGCCTTGTTGATTACTTGTTTTTCGTGCCTATTCCAGAGAAGTTTATTATCTAGGGTCAAACCCAAATATTTTACCTCTGACTTCCACTCAATAACGTTCCCATCTATTTTGATGGTTTTCAGGTTGAGGTTTCTTTTCCTAAGATGGATCCAGGATTACTCCTTTGGGTAGGGGGGGGGGGGGGGTACGATACTACAAGAGCAAAGAAAAGGTCGAAATTGCCCCCACCTTACTTATATAGTTCCCAATGCAACCAGTAGATGAGTCTATATTTAGAAATTAAAACTCTTGTCTCCGCCCCTGACTTTAAGATTTATTTTTTGATTATAAAAGTCAAAAGTAATTCACATACAAGAATCTATCTGAATTCAACGATATTATTTCTCTTAAAAATGTTTATTGCAGTATTGTGCGTTTTGTATTGGAGTATGCCTCACCAATGTATTGGAGTATGCTTCTACAATGAACACAAATTGAAGCTAGAAAGGGTGTAGAAGCGCTTTTTAAGATTCGTCGTTTATCAATTAGGTATTCCTAAAGAAAATATCTACTACCCTCATTTACTACTCCAATTAAATTTGAAGCCTCTTGAATATCTCAGAGAATACATACACATACTACTTTATCTATTTAAAATCGTTAATAGCATAATTGATTCTCCAGAATTACTAACGCATATTGGTTTCAATGTGCCTCAGAGAAATAGTCGATGGGTTGAAGTATTCTCCGTGGATACTCATAGATCAACTACTCCTCCTATGCACCACTAAATAGAATGTGCATTTTAACTTATAAGTTATCCCGTCATCACGTTGATCTGGACATCTTTAGCATGTCTTTAAATAGTTTCAAAAATGTTTAAAGCGATATCTATAGTATACATTTTAACTTCTCACTGTTTCTCGTGTGGTTGTAAATTGTAAGCGTACTGTAGTTTATTGGATTCTTTGGATTTGTTTGTTTATTGTTTGGTATTTTTGAGCTGTCTGGAGGCTTGTTTGTAAGTTACAAAGTGTTGTAAAAATTGGTTTAACCGTTAATAAAACATTTATTTATTTATTTAAAACCAGTAAGTTATGATACATGCATATATGTGATAAATTCTACAGAATTCTATTCAAAAATATAGTTTGAATCCTAATTTTAATTAAATTATTTAACCTTTGACGAAACTAAAATATTTCCACAAGTATATGCCCGTTTAAACTCTATTAAATCTGAACTGACTCAATTTTATTATTAGCTAAATACACACTTAAAAAACAAAAATAATTAACTCATTTTGCTTTCTGGCCGATTATTGGTATAATAGGAGAGCATATTTCGGCCTAACAAACCTAACGTAGGTATGTATATACTTAAGTGTAAGTAAACGACCCGCTCTATAAGGGATAGTACTCACCTGTTACTGCCTTATATAGACATCTATTAATTAGCGAAAATATTTTCAGTAAACGTATTATGGAAATTTAATAATGATGGCATCCATTACTCGTAACTAATATAAAGTAATTATCACATTAAAATAACTGTATGGGTGGATGGTTTTTAAAATTTGGAAATATATGTTAAAAGTCATTCATAATATCGTACTTATTCAGAACTTATAAATTCCTACATAATTAGCTAATACGGGGTAGTCCGAAAGTTACTTTAAAAAATAAATAAATTTACTAGTGGGATAAACTATTTTCTGAAAGAATGATTATTTTTGAAAAAAAATATATTTTTTGATGTGAATTTTTACTTTTAATGGATTTCAATTTCTGTATTCTGTAAATATTAATACATATATATATATATATATATATATATATATATATTATATATATATATATATATATATATATATATATATATATATCATTACCATAACAATAACTTTCTTCAATATTTTCACAAAAAAACTAATTTAATAATTTATAAAATACCTATTAGTAAGGTACACACTTTGTTTCCCCGCTTCCAGATTAATTTAGTTTAAGGAGTTTAGAATAGCTTCATAATTTATCGTGGACTATAACTAAACGAGTTAATTATCCCTTTAAGCTTACAAATATATGTTCTTGTAATAAACTTTTTAAATATCTGCACAAACATTACAACTTTTATTTATTACACGTATAAAATTTTATAACTTCCAAAATCTCGAGTTCGCTGTCGAATCTATAAAAATCATAAAATTACGCCGTTATATTGCAAATTGATAACGACATTTTAATAAATATTATTTAATAGTAAAAAGGTCTCACTGACAACTAACAACCAGAGAAAGGGAGAGGAAGGAAAAACCCTGAAACAAAACCCAAATTACACGAGAAAATGTATTATTTGTTTCTCAAAATACTCTTCTTCAAAAATGCATTTAGGGAAAGCTTTAGAAGACAAATGGAGCCATTGAAGGATGGCAATGGAAAGAGACAATTATATCAAATGACAATTATAACATGTGTAATCGTTCACGTTCGAACGTCCGTAGGTTAATCATTTGATGCACTTGCGCCCTGCAGAATAAAGGCGCATTCACAATAAAGAAGTGTCAAATAGCAAACAATCTACTAAAAGTATTACATTAAATATCCAACAAGTGTAGCATTAGTATTGGAATTAATGAAAACCTTCAATTTTGAAATATTCGACAATCAAATGCCATTTCAGTAATTTCCGAATCAGATGAGAACATTAAGAATCTCCTTCAGTAATAATGAAGTAACCTGCAAAGCCACTGTAGAACCTAAATTACCTATTGAATTTAAATAGTTTTGTTTTAAAAACTGATTGTCGAATCACTTGGATTTTGGTCGATTTCAGGTCACTCTAGAATGACAATTAAAAGAAAAAGAAAGAATCATATTTTTTGTTTATTTTTTCCATATTCCACTAAAAAAACAAAACAGATCTCTGCCAAATATCCGAAACTTTCACCAATTAAAACAAGTACTAAAGTTAGTTAAATTAAATGACAACTGACAATTGGATAGCCACATTTAAGGAAACACTGATTCAAAGAAAGCCAGTTTAGTTAATTTCAGAATACAGCTGGTTACTTTCGGTCGTTCCCTTAATTTAAACAGAAACTTAAAACCATAATAATAAACAAGAATTTGGATATTTATGAACAGTATTTTTTCCTATTATTTAACAGTTTTTGTATGCATATTTAAAAGAGAAATCATTGGGAACATCATTTAAAAATCTCACTTTTACGAGGAACGAAGACAAATGCCATTTTCAATTACAATTATTTTCCATATCTTGCTCGTGTTCATTCATTTAAAAATCAAATATAATATCTAAAATTGAAATAACTTATTTCCTATTTACCGATATCAGCTTTTGTAACGCATAAAGTAAAACTCCGTATTACGTCATTACAAATTTAGCAATAACTTTTGTATTGACAAAATGTCCTTCATGAGTTGGAGTTTCAACAAATTATTACATCAAGATACAAAAGAAAAATTTATTGCAATTTTGCAATATTTCAGATTCGGAAAAACCTTTATCAGTTTTAACCTCAATGGTCCAGTAGATTTAAATAACAATAAATTTGTTGGAACATTGTTTATGGTTATTGGGGGAAGGGCTTTTTTAATGCTTGACCGACACAAATATTAATTTTGCTTTCGGTTTTTTATCTAACTGCTTTGGGTATTAGAAATTACTACAAATGCGAAGTTTATAATTTATATCCACAAAAAAGGATCTAAAAACTCATTTTTAACGGTAAATATTGTTAAATATTATTTACATATTAAGAATACCATAATAATTTATGCAACCATCAACTTATACTTTATTGCAGGTTAGTTGATTCTCGAATTGACGATTAGCATGTTATACTAGTTGACATAATGCAGTTAGAAAAGGATAGCATGAAATCGGAGTGTGTATCAAGAAATAAAAGATCTCGCCCTATTTATCAACACTTTTCTAAATGTAAATAAAAATTTTATCACATTATTCAGCATTCACACAACGGGCTCTAGTTCTAACGATATGTTAATTTTACGAGGGAATTTGTCGAGTTTTAACTTTTGAAAACAAAAGAACTTATGAAACAAAGTCGGTGAACTTATTTTGATTTAATTCTATTAAATATACAGGGTAAAATAAAGAGAGATAACCTGTCTTAAAGAAAATAAAAATACCTTTAAAGAGTTTCAGCTTAATATGTTAAAAGGAGACCTAAAAAATTGGAAATATAAAATTTTAATATTTACTTTTTCTCTATAATTTTTTTAATAATAATAAAATAAAAGGATCGTTACTATTAAAATACCCACTAATAGTCACCTTGTATGAATACCCAGAAATCCAAATTGTCCACATCCATCTTGCGAAACTAATGAGAATTAAAATTACATAAATATTTAATAGCATATAAAGTGTTTTTGGAACCTTTACATTACTTATACATATATTATATTGAGAACTATTTTTAAATATTATGAAGCATTAAAATAAAAATAATATCTTTCAACAAATAAACAATATAAAAGGTTCATGGACAATAGATCTTTGCTGTATTTAAACATCAACCTACAGAGAAGGTATTCAGGACTTATTATGACGTCGTTATATTAATATTTCTTATAATTTTAGAACAAATTTCTACTTCGCACTTCACTTCCTCTGCGAATTTAAATTCCTACTTAAAAAAGAAAATATATATACATATATATATATATATATATATATATATATATATATATATATATATATATATATATATATATCTGTAGAACTGAAGTTAAATCCTTGGTGGTTTGTTTGACAAAAAATTTAGTGTCATTTTTTTTGTAGTGTAAAATGTTTTTATTAAAAATTTGAGGAAAATTATTTTATGTTGGTTCCTCTTATCTACTAATAATTTTTTACAAACAAACTCACAATTATTTAGGGATGTGGATTTTCCTTTTAGTATTGAAATAAAAACCAAAATTTAACTACTTCTATAAGTTTGTTATTATTCAGGGATTGAAAAAAAAAAGAGCGTAGAATTTACCACACTTTATTAAAGGCCCACACTGAACAACACCAAACATCCTAAAATATTCGAAACGATTATTTATCGAACCAAATTTTATTTTTTATACTTAATACCAGCCCCATTAAGTTATAATACAAATCAAACTGTTTCAAACAATCAATAATATTGTTGAACTATCCCTACGCACAACCATTAATAGATAATGTTTCAGCACGTACCTTTCAGACAGCACTGGTAAAATGCCCGCAGGGTACCGTTAATATTAACTAGATTTTGCCACTACGGGCCTGAGTTACTGTTTACGCTCAGCGAGCGTATCGTCGAGTCTTCAAAGAGTATTTCAACAAATAACTTCGATTTTGTTACGTTTATTATTTTTATGTGTTCTAAAGCCCTTTTTAATGATTTACCTGACATTGGTAAGTACAAAATATTGTTTTTTGATTTATATTTTGCTTCATTATAACAAGTGCGCCAAATTTAAAACAAACATAATAATGATGTCTAGTTCTTTCAGTAATTTACAATATAAGTTTTGTATGTCTGGTATTACCACAATGACTAATTTAATAAACATTTATTTTCATATAGATAAAATTCAGTAAATTCAGTAAGTTGAGGTGTCAGTAATTTTAATTATTAATAGGTAAAATATATAGCTTAAATATGATTCTTTTTTAGATATTCAAAAAATTAAAACGCAAATACGTTACTTTAAAATTCGAATTAAACGATCTTACAAAGTTACTTCAGAATTGGATAATTTAAAACTGTCTGCATTAAAAATACGTTACAATTCAGAAGAGAGACATTGATATTATTATAAATTTATATTTATTTGGAAAACATTTTAAAAGAAGATATATGTTCAATTTTAACACTGTCGACGCAAAATAATGTTTTATATGTTCCAGATTTTAAAAATTTAATTCAGAATTTTTCTCCGAAACTAATAAATAGTTCAGGTCAGTCGGATTTTCTTTCTTTTTTTTTAACATTTTAAAAGGAGATATTTGTTCAATTTTAAGACTGTCGACGCAAAATAATGTTTTATATCTTCCAGATTTTAAAAATTTAATTCAGAATTTTTCTCCGGAACTAATAAATAGTTCAGGTTAGTTGGATTTTCTTTCTTTTTTTTTTAACCATTATTATTGATAAAATTTTGGACATAATAATATTAATCTCACTTTTAAATAAATAAAGTCAGTTAGGAGAATATATGAAAACCAAATTTCGAATTTTTATTTTCAATAGGAGTTATTCTAAAAAGCCCAATTTTATGCCCCGGCAGCATGCAAATTGCAAATCCAATTTCAGTTAATTAATACAAAAGCCTATGGTTAAGCAGGTCTTTCCATACAGAAAATGTTCATAAGGTCTCTACATTTACAAAAAAAAAAAGTTTCTGTTAACTAGTAATTGGTTCAGGTTAGGAATAAGAATTAGTAGCCTGATTCACTAAGTGGTCTAAGACTCAGACACGATCTAGGACTTTAGATGATCTTCTTGTCGGACAGTTTTGTTTTGTTTATGATATTATCATAATTTATATTACATATGTCAACAAATAAACGCTTATTTAAGGAAATTAAGAAGAAAATCTATCGATAAAAAATGGAAATATGTTAGTGAAAACGTTTTTCACCCTTAAATAAATAAAATTTTCCAACTTTGCTGGTTGGGTAATAAAAGAAAATGATTTTTTACACTTGTATTTTTAAGATTCAACACTTACTTGACATATTGTTGCTCTTGTCAGTTTACACCCTCTACTGTCACCTTAGATTGGTTTTAAAATTAAACCATGTTAATGCATTAGGGGGCAAATGTTTGAAAAAATTGTTTTAACCAAATGCAGATTTTAAAAATAGGTTTTAATCACATACCTACAGATTCGTAATTTTAAACCTATTTTTTGAAAAAAGAATTCTGCATATATAAATGAAAGATTGTTCAAGGATAGGTTTTGTATAGATCAATATCAGAGACTTACTCCATTTTTGTTCAAAATAATTCTTTAAAATATTTTTGTTTTTATTTTCTAAAAACAAAAACATCTAATGAAGATACAATATATGTAAACATTGCGTTATTAACAAATAACATATTTTAGACTATTTTCGCTTTTATCCGTTTTAAATTTAGAACCTTTCATAAACCCTAGAGTTATAATTGGCGACAAAATCGAAGTTAAAAATATCAACACTGGTGGGCAAAATTAGAGGAATTCAAAAAAAAGAGCCAAATATATCGTTTCTGGCTTAATATTTTTGATAGGTTATGGTTATGTGAAGATGTTCGAGAATTTAAATTAGTTTTTACTATTTTCTAGCCACTAAGTCGTTACTTCTTACATCGGAAAACAGTGTTTTCAACTTATTGTCAATACGAAGTGTGTTGAAAATTTTAATGTTTCTTATTTTGAGGGTGTTTGATTTGAAAATATAAACTGTTCAGTAATTATTCATTAGGTGTCTTAAATGAAAAGTGAAAATACCTGCCCTTAGCGGAGTTCAAATTGCTATAGCCGCGACTTCGAAAGGTCGCTGTAATGGCTAGTGCGTCAAAGTTTGTTATCTTTCGCAATGTTAGATGTTATCGACAGGCAGAGAAACACAAAAAACGTGATCAAGGTCGTCGAAGTATCAACCACAGAGATAATCGCTTTATGATAAATTAGACTGTGAGAAATTGCTCTTTTTAGCGAGTTTGGACTGTAAGTGCTAAAATGGTAAAAATAAAATTGAGAAGTTAGCATAAACTCCTCACATCTTCTAAAGGCCCGCAGCTCAGTCATCAAGAATAGGTTGAGAAGAACTGGATTGTGTAGTTTTTGCTGATGAATCCAGATTTTGCCTAAAGCCAAATAAATCATCGAAGGTTAAAGGTGTGGAGTAGATAAAGAATTGCTATAGCCGCGACTTTGTTCGAAAGGTCGCTGTAATGGCTAGTGCGTCAAAGTTTGTTATCTTTCGCAATGTTAGATGTTATCGACAGACAGAGAAACACAAAAAACGTGATCAAGGTCGTCGAAGTATCAACCACAAAGATAATCGCTTTATGATAAATTAGACTGTGAGAAATTGCTCTTTTTAGCGAGTTTGGACTGTAAGTTCTAAAATGGTAAAAATAAAATTGAGAAGTTAGCATAAACTCCTCACATCTTCTAAAGGCCCGCAGCTCAGTCATCAAGAATAGGTTGAGAATAACTGGATTGTGTAGTTTTTGCTGATGAATCCAGATTTTGCCTAAAGCCAAATTAATCATCGAAGGTTAAAGGTGTGGAGTAGATAAAGAAAAATATACATAGTATAACATTGACGGAGCCGTCACTCATAGTGAAGTATTTGTAATCGTTTGGACCAGGATTCATTTAGGAGCTCGCATATAGTTTCACTCGCTACAATTTCCTTTTAATGTAGAATAACGCTTGTGTGTACATGGTGAAGAGGCTGATTTGGAAGTTTTGGTGAACGCGCTCACTCACGCCCAATCTGAAATATCTGAAAATATCTGGGCAGATAAACTAAAGAAGGAATTCCCGGGGTTAGGTGACCTAGAGAACTGAAAAATCCGTTATTAAAAGAATGGTACAGGACTTTAATATAACTTGATTAAGCGGATAACAAAAATGCTTGAAGATATGTGACGAGATAAAGGAGAGAACGGAAAATATTGATCATTCGGCTGTTAAAAAAAAACAACATTAAAATTCAGAAAAAAATCGAAAATGTGTTTTTGAAACCAAAGAGAATAATGCTTTTTTTCATTTTCAGGCTACAAAATGCTTAATATAAAACCTGCAAATTATACGTGTATGATTGGGATATCAGACCTAAAGCAAAAGAACAAAAGGCGTTTTTTTTTGCAGTCCTCAACACTTATCCACCAGTCTAGGTGTAACGTCAAGTAAACCTAAATTATACGTAACATAAGCTATTAGTGTGATTTTTTAAATTTAATTAGTACTTGGTAAATTTGTACGTGAAAATATTAAACCTTAACTTCTCCTGTTTTTCATACGTGACAATGACCTGGCGTTCTACACACTTCGCTAATTCAGGGCAGATTACAAAAGGACCCATTCGTCTTCATTTTTCCGTCGAAGAGATAAATTTGAATCTATGCCTAAGCTGATATCGGTAGAGATTTATCCGAATTATGCCGACAGATGTAATAAAAGATAAGAAGACTTTGACAAACTTTTTCGTGTGATAGCTGTAATCTCCTCTGAAAAGTTGCTTATAAAACAAAATAATTTTATAGATTTTTTTTACATTGGAGTAGCTATAGTTGTCAAAAAAAAAACGACTTACAAATGTCTATGATTTATGAACCCGACTCCAAAAAAATAACTCTGGCTAAGATGTTTGTATACGTATCTGCCCAAGAACGTATCTACTATTGACAGAAAGCTGAAATGAAATGTCTCAATGATTTCACGGCTAGAGGTCTTAAAACAACGCCCTTAATATATCTGCAGTTAGATCTGCTTATTGATAATAAAATACATTAATATCGGAATATTATACAAAAAAAAAATTATCATTTATTGACTCTATTGAAAAAAGTCAGTCCAAAAATCAGTTACAGAGTTTTTTAAACAACTATACTTATTGAATAAATCAAAATTACATTATTTTGTCACAAAAATTACATGAAACGTTTCTTATGCCAACCTTAAAATAGTTCCAAGCAATTGAAGAATTTACTGCAGACAACATATTACGGTACTTCACTATATTTCACTAATCATATTAACTGAATTTAATTACATAATCTTGAGCTTTTTACAACAATAACATTAACATCAACTAACAAAACCTCTCGTCTAGACTTCGATAATCAATCATAAATAATGAAATTATGTGATATTTGGAAAAAAATACATATGAAAATAAATGAAGAGTAGAAAACGGATAGTATAGTTTAAAAAATTTACGATAAAATAGTTTAAATAAGTTACGAGAAAAAATGGAAAAAAATAACTTATTTTAAAAAATATCAATACCTACATTTTATGATCCCTATATCATCCTAACTAATACTAGCCATAAATATCCATATTTCTAAAAAATAATATAGATATTTTATCAACAGTCCTATTTGATTTGCCGTACTTTTAGGTTTTTACGCTGGCGTTAAGTTTGTAGATCGCGGTTTGAAATTAGTAATTATTTCTGTATTTATTCATACTTTACAAATCTAAATAGTGTCTTAAATATATTTAAAATGAGGAATATATGTTATGTACCCAGTTTTAAGGGAAATTACTCAAACGGTCGGATGGTACCAGCCGGTTAAAATAGCAGAAAGTGATTCATTGTGAAAGTTCTATGCCCAGTGATAATAGCAGAGTTTGTGAGTGTAATCTAACTTTCTTATTCTGGGAGTATAATAAATAAAGAAGATTTTATTTGGCAGTTATCTCAACAGGACTTCAAAACGGGTGAGATTGTTTCTAATACTAAGATTAAACGAATACAGCTTACTAAGTAAATTTTACAGTTATCTGAAATATTTATCCAACTTGCTAGTTCTAATGATATTGAGGACATACCAAAAACACTTTTATTGAAGTACATGATATAGAGAACCTAAAACAAGACATAGACGTGTTCATTTATTTGAGAGGTTATTGCAGTAATATTTAAAGAAATTAAAATGGAATTATAGCAAAATTCATTGATATGCGATAAAGAAATTAGAGGTGTAGAAAACTTGTATTATCAACAAAAAAGCAAAAACAAGTTTTGTAATCGTCATTAATCATTGCATTACTGAAAACGCCAAATATTCGCTACGACGTTATCGGATATAAAATACTTCTGTGGTATAATCTTTTGTTTAAAAAAATAAATAAAATTTGCCCATCTCAGTCAACAACATAGTTTAATTTTTGTGATATATAAAAACACGTGTAAAATGAATCTTAACCAACTCAAATTTGTGGTTCAGGTTAGGTCAAGTTAAAACTAAAACTAACCTAATATATTGATTAAAAATATTACTGTCTAGAAGAGACCACGTGAAGGCGGGACAATCTCTGCCAGGGAAGGATCTTGGGAAAGGTCTGAGTTAATAGGGAAGCTGGTGGTTTATAGTATCTAGTGCAAAAAAATAATATGTTTAGTAAAGTTATAAAGCCATGATGTATAAAAATGAATTATGACCTTAAATTTGATGGAAGAAGGGTACTGTTTGGCACCAAAACAATAGAAAAATAGGCGGTATAAAGAAATATCAAATAAAAGCAAACTAGTATTGTTTTTTCTCATTCTCAGTAAAAGAGAGGGCATAAGAATATCTCATGTATTTAAAATATTCATGATATATGTTTTTGTGGTCGGAATTTTTTTATTCCGAAACAAATATTCCACTAAGTAGCCGTGGAAGTGTACTTCACGCCGACCAAATCGCAAAACATTTTCACGTAAATCCCTTCAGCCTATTTCAATGTTTTGAATGTGAGTTCCACTATCTGGACTACAAAATTTTGTGAATGATTCATGGTTAGGTATCCAATTTTGAATGATGTCCAAAAGAGCCTCGATCGTTCCGCAACGGAAACGAGAAAGAGCCTTTTTATTTACCGCTCTATCCCTCCGAAAATTCACTATCCATCAACAATTCTATCTCTATTGTATTTTAACTTGCTCGTCTTGTATTCATCTATTTCAACACTGATCCCTTCCCATCCAATTTTTCAGAATTGTAACTAGGCAAACTTATGTGTAAAAATTTGCCTCTCAAGAAAAAAAAATCTAAGATCATGTTTATTTAAAAATTGGTAAATAAGGTGTTATGTAAGTTTTGAACAATATAATAAACGAGTACTACAAATAATATTTATATAAATTATATACATACATCTACTTTTTTCTCAAAAAATTCACGTCACATGCCAGTGGCACGTAATTGACCACCGGAAAGAAATTAGCATACAGCTGGACTCCGTTTGATTACATAACATTATATCGAGTTTCCTTTTATTATTTTTTTATTATAAATAAAATTTACTCATTAACTAAAGGCTAAATTTTTGAATAGTTTTTGCGCTCACTGGTAATACAAAAATTGCTATCGGGAAATACAGTCCTTACGCAATTTTAAAAATAATACCTATTTTACCCCTTTTCACATTTCTAAAAAAGGGTACCTAAAAATAAAATGTTCCTGATTTAGAAACTGATAAAGGGACTAATAATAGATATTGTTTCCCAATCACATAAAATATGAATCTGTTTTTAATGGCTGGAAGTATACGTAAAATAAATGTAGGCAGCAGTGAAAGAACGAACTTTTTAATTTATTCAGAAGACATAAAATTTTACGATAATAAAATAATATTGTAATATAAATATATGCATGTCCTCGGAACGTGTTAACAAAAAACGAAAAATACCCTACAAATTTAATTTTAGAAAGAAAAGTTATTCTTCATAGTGTGAGCGTCCAAGGGTTCTCATAACCAATTATGAACCAGGAAGTTTTATGGTTGAATCTTCAACGTAACAAGCCGTCACGTATTCAGGGAATTGGTTATTAACAATTTAATTGGTTATAACATCGTAAAAGTGTTAATAAATGAGATATTGATTACATTTTGTTTCAAATTTAATAACAAAGACGACAGTATTTTTAAAATTGAAAAAAGTCAATTAGAAGCAGAGATATTGCAGCATTAGTGCATGCGTGAGCAGCTTTCCAACAAAATCGATTATTACCCGATTTCCAATTAAAATTGTATGATCGTTTATTAAAAATAAAAGCTTACTCTAAGATATATTGCTATCGAAACTGATTTTTAAATAATAATAAATGCACTGATATTAATGTAAACTCAAAATTTTTGTTGTTTTTTGCCATCTTAACTAGACTAGGAGAGTAGCAAAAAAAAAATGTATATCAAAAGATTGTATTTTTCTTACAAATCTAGGTCCTTTTTGATTTTTTAAAAAATATTTATTAGACTGGGAGTTATTGCAAATTTAAATAGCGCAACAGCATCGCTCGTAGCGGCGAGGCAGACACGGAAGTATGCGGCACACTCTCGCTCATTCTTGGAAACGTCCAGTCTCATCATTTCATAATGCAGCGATTGAACTGGCTGGGTATTTATTACAATAACATTAAATATATACCCTATTGTGCCCTTCAAAATGAACAAAAAAAACTTAAAATGCTTCATCTAATGATCTTGATAGTATACAGAGTGATATAAAAGTGCCGGAACGATTGAATAACTCAATAACAAAAGATTATAGAGAGAAACTTTAAATACAAAAAATTTAGGACATCTAACAGCGCATTTTATAGTGATCTTGACTTTGACCTTAACTATGACAGATGTTCGTTTGTACTGTTTAAGATAACAGTCCAGCATCAAGTTCTGCCGGTAATATCCTACCAATATTTTACAATATGGGGAGTTTCAGTAGACAGTTGTTTTCTGTGTATTTTGCTCTTGGTTCATTACAGCTCCACTGACGAGGCCATTAGGTGGTCGAAACCAGAGTAGATTTCGCAGAGAATATACTATCTGTCCCTTTTCTTAATGGTCGTAAGCAGAATAAAATAGCTTTTCCAAATACATAGACCGGGAAATTGTTTATTTTCAATATGTTATGTGGGGTGTTGTCACGGGTGTGATGTGTAATTGAAGACTTTCGAGTATCTCGTATGTGTGCTGAGTCTTCAGGACACTAGGCCAGCTGACGTTTCGATGAAATCTCATTCACCATTTTCAAAGCTCACTCTACAGCGTCTGTGGGCGAACTGATGCACGCGATTCGGATGCTGTCGTTCCCGTATGTACGTGGGGCCTGTTCATTGGCTGGATGATTCTGACCAATCAGGTTGCGAATCCTTTTGCGTATCATCGGCCCTGTAATATATAATCTCCGGTATTTTTCAGTACATGTACATAATTTTGGGGGCCATTGCCCCCGTCTGGATACGCACTTGTATATATACATATATTACTTACATTAAACAGCGGACAAGAGTACACCTCGCCACTACATGGGATATTTAAATTTGCGACAACTCCGGTTCTAATCAATATTTTTCAAACAATCAACAAGAATTTGGATCTGTAAGAAATATCCAATATTCTAATATAACTTTTATTACGAATATCTTAATACTCTATTCACTCATAACCAATTTACTGAAATTTGACTTTACATCATCTCAGATTGTTTGCTATTACACAACAATCATTTCTAATATAATGACATTATTATAATTACCTTTTTTCTAAACTGAAAAAGTACTATCGTCTTTGTAATTAAATTTGGAAAAAAATGGCATGTGTCCAGAATGGATAGTTCATTTAATAACAATTTTATAGCTTTATAAACAATTAAATTATTAATAACAATGGCTTATCATCTTGAAGTTTCAAATTCAGCAACTGAAAATATATAAGAATATTCCATAAAACTCCATGGAGCTGAATCGATCACAACAATTCTTGTGCGGCCACACTATTATAAAAAGTGTGGTTTATGTGAAAATTTGATAATGCTTAATCTGACCTTAAATATGCAAAGTACATGAAAAATCATGAAATACAATTCTAGAAAGTTGCGAACTTATTTCAAGTTTCTAGTATTTTTAACAACACGATAAAATTATATTCTTCAACGTCTGCATACTACCCTTAATGCTGTACAACACAACAGTGGTAAGCCTAGTTAGGTCAGATACTTATCGCCCTTTCATATCATGACATATGTTTGGTGCGAATAAGAAAATCAAGGCAAAATACAATTCGGAACAGAAATCTAAATTTCCTTTTATAATTTCCTTGAGTAATGCTCCCGCAAATTACAGAAATAGCAGAGTTCTTTAATCACGCCATAGCATTTATTAAGCAAATTATGAAAGAAAAATTGAATTTTTGTTGGAATTTAGTTTTCCCTTTAAATTTCTTGTTCGGAAATGTCGGGATATCGGTAATTTGAGCTTTATTTCAAGCGGCATTTAGTCTTCTATTTTAATATTCATATAAATTAAAGAAAAATATGGTAATATTTTATTTTTTGTTAGGATCTAATAGTTTGTTCTACAATTCTATTCAATTCTATAAATAAAACTTAATTTGTATACCTAGAAGATATACAAGTGAAAAATAAACAAGAGTAGCCGTGTATATTTCAAGAAATTACAACAATGGCGTTGCTAGGTGCCATCTGACTTACCCATTCTAAAGTTTGTTTAGAGTAACCTCAAAACTTCATTGCGGCATTAATTCGTGAACATTTTCATGCAATTTATCTCGAAAATTGGTCGTCGTTCGCTCACGGACGAGTCATGACAAACTCGTCCAAAATCAATTGAAGTGCAAGAAAACATCGATGTTGAACTTGAACCGATAATAGAATATCGCCATGTGATATATCATAAAGTATCTCTGGACATGAGTAACACCAGAGTACATTTGATAATCGCTTAACGAAAGCCTCGTGTTGATTGGTGCAAGGACAGTGGCGTAAATAACGACCACACAGACCCCGCGATGAAGAGGGGTGCAACCATTCCATGGGCGCCCTCAAGTCCCTTGATGAAAATTAATAAATCAAAGAATCAACACGGGTGCAAAATAGTAAGGAGCATTCAGAAATCTGCCGAGGGGGGGAGGGAGGCGCAGTTACGCCACTGTGCAAGGAAATGCTCAAAAAATACGATCGCGATGCTTCAAAAAACATTTATTTGATAGTGACAGATCGATGTGTATGAGCCCGTAAGTAAACAGCAGTCAGATCTTCTATAATTAGCCAAAAGCAACATTTGGTCGTCTATTTTTTACGGAAAAACTGGCCTAGTCGCAACCGTGCCTTTAGAGAATCGTTGAACAGTGAGTTCTAAATGGTAGGCAACAATTTGTTTCCGGAAGTGTTCGGTGTGTTGAGGAAAACAAACCAGAGGCTCATCGCTTCATGAAAATGCGAACTCTCACATTGGCTCAAACAAGTGACTTTTTGAGCACGCAGTCATCTGTATAAATATGATTTGACACCAATGATTTATTTTTGTTCCCGTAGAAGAACCAACTCCATGATCTACATTTCCTTACTCCATAAAACATGTTTTGGGGGATATCATCTGCACAGTGGCGAAAATGCTTTTCGGACTGGTTTAAACGAATACAAAAGTGTATTAATTAATACCTGTGAATCATCTGATATGTGTTACCTCTGGTGTTCCTCAAGGTACTCACCTCGCTCCGCTCCTTTTTAACTGTTTTATTAACGATATTGAGGACATCATAATTTTCAGTAGATGTCTTCTTTATGCAGATGATTTAAAGATATTTCGGATTGTCGGGAGTAGCAACGATTGCGAGGGCATTCAGCAGGATCTAACTAATAAATGCTCCATTATAAGTTTTTATCGTAAAAAGGATTGTATAACTTTTGATTACTTTCTTGATAATAACATGATTAATAGTGTTGAATGTGTGAAGGATCTGGGTGTTACATTTGATCGGGCTCTTTGCTTCGACACACATATTGATAATATTGTGAACAAGGGTTTGAAGTTGTTCGGGTTTGTGAAGAGAATGCTTACAGATTTTCATAATGTAGACTATTTTAAAGTGATATACTGCTCTGTAGTTCGATCAATCTTAGAATATGCATCCCAAGTTTGGTCACCTCATTATTTTACATACAAAGAAAAAGTAGAAAGAGTACAAAAGAAAGATTTTAAGTTTCATTGCCTTTAAACAGGGAACGCAGCAGGAGCGGTCTGTATATGATGATACTGCCGATGCTTTGAGGTTGCTGCCATTGTGTGTGAGGCGCATATATCTTGACCTCGTTCTACTTTATAAGATTGTTAGCTCTTGTATTGATTCTTCTGAACTACTCAATAATATTGGATTCTCGGTTCCTCAAAGAGCTTTTAGAGCGTACAATTTGTTTGAGGTGGTATATGTGAATGTATAGGGAAATAAATTCAGTTCCTACCGAGATTGATATTTTTGAAATGGATTGTATTTATTTGATCCGTTAATATAATATTATTATTAATCATCGTGAAAAACAATATTTCCTAAATATAAATGGCCACCCTCATATTTATCTAAAGACTTCCTAATTTGTGGTTTCTCTGGTTCGTTTATTTCTAGTAATTCCGCTTATAAGATAACATAAAATAGCGGCTTTAGTGTTCAGAAAATATTTTTTATTGTGCATTTTTACAGTAATCATACTCTAAATAAGGATGTGCGCCTATTCAATATTTCAACCTTAACTACATGAATGTAATTTAAATAAATTAAACCAATCCTTTCTTGCTATAAGTGAATAATGCACCGGGTATAAAACCACACAAATATTAAAAATAAAGACGAACAATTTTCATGTTAATTATATTAGCAAGGTTACTACAACACCCGCAGATACCTGGACTTTATATACGATGATTTAATAATTTTGTTTTTCATTGCGAATAATAACTAAAGCAAAAAATAATGTAGGAAACATTTGAAGCCAACATATAATCATGACTAGACATGGCTCATCAAGGAAGTACAGTCTGGGAAACCTATTAATTATAGCGCTATAAGATTATTTATGTACATTTGTTTACACTTTGCAAATTTCAAACACTTTGCATGGCAGGAATCGTACTTATTGAACAGTTTTAAATTTATTATTAAAACAGGGAATGCATTTGTTTAAAATAAATAAATCTCGTTCATTACATAATATCCTTAATTTGAGGTTAGTTGAAATTTATTTATTTAGAAGTAAACAAAAGAGTCAAATGCCAAGCCCAATCGCAAAATGCGTTTGTCTTTTAAACCAGGCTTCTTAAATCAGTAGTTCTGTATCCACAACAATTGTGAAATCTTTGGACAACGTTAGAAACTTCCTCAGAAGCAAACCTCTTGAACTGCATCTGACTGTACTCCTGGTGGAAACGCTCTCACTAACACAGTACATAAATTAGAGATAGAACAAAGGAAGAAGGGGCAGACTATGCTAAGTAATAGAATGCAAGATCAAATAATAAATACGAAGATCCGACGGCGAACCAAATTACAGGATAAAGTAGAGCGATTGACAAGGAAATCTGAAACAGACAATGGAAACAGAGAAAGAGCGCTAGCACATGCTGGAATAACTGCATTAAAAGTATTGAAAATTATCAGATTAGAATAGCTCAGGATAGGGGCGGATCCTGCCTCTCTCTTTGGGGGGGGGGGGCGGTGATATCACAAAAATACAGTATGGTAAGCGAAAGCAAATTGTCGACGGGGGGTGGGAGACACCAGCAACATTCCCATTTCTAGTGTAAAAGGCAGGGTCGAATCTATTGTTCTGAATTTGCAGCATACACATTCTTAGTATAAGAGGCAGCTTACATATTCCTAATATAATTCTAATTGAATTTAAATATTATAAGCTTTTATAAGTTTACTGCAACAATAAAATTTCTGATAGTTCAATTTAATTTCTGTCAGTGAGGAAAGTACACCTTACATTGTGTCCTTGTTTTCATACATTTTTTGAGATTAGTGAGATACCCAAAAGATATGGCTTCCACCTCTATATTTATTCCAAAATCGGTAAACCAGGGCGTTTTTTCCTCAACGAAAAACTTATTAGGATGAATATTTATGATGCCTTAAGATACCAATATCTAGATAATAATGTTAAAAGCTCTGTTGAGATGTGTTGCAACATGACAGGAGTTGGAAAATCTACGATGTACCGAATAATGGAGAAAAAATCAACTGGAATTAATAGTACTCCCAGGCCACATTCGATCACAGGCAGACGAAAAACCTCGCTGGGAAAAGAGATGTAAACTGCAATAAAAGGAATTGTACATACATTTTATTATGAGAAGCAGATCCTAACCATAGACAAAATTCTAACTAAAATCAATGAAGATCGGAATATACCTGAAAAGAAATTGCTCAGAAAACTTAATTTTTGCTGGGAAAAACCAGATAGGAAATCTATTCTTATAGATCGTCCGGAAAATATCTGTTTGAGAAGGAAAGATCTCTCTCAAGTAAAAGGTAGAGTTGCTAGAAATAACACAACTTACAAAATTAGTAATTTAACTGAACTTTCTATGCCAAAATTAAAAATAATAAAAATAGAGTTGTGATTTATGTTAAATATGTCAAAATTATCTATATAATATAATATATAATATTATAAAAACTTTTCATTTTAAGTTTATTACCGAAATAATATTCTATGCCATAAATACTTAGTAACAAAATAAACCTCCTTCCGACGCCTATGACAAGGATTAAAATCCTTTTTAACACTTCACACTTCCAAATATCTATTGTTATCCAACCCAAATAGTCCATTATTATAGACCGGTACTTTTGATTATAAAATTTCTAACCTATTCCTATGAAAAATGTATGTGTCTAACAGATTTTGCCAAAGACACTGGACTAGAGAACATAGGTAGTTCGCGAAGAAAAACAAGGGTAAAAAATGATTTTTTACTATCTCTAGTTCTTGAATATACTATAGTATAAGAGGCAAAATTGGGTCTAATTTCCTGAACTCAAAACTCTTGGGGGGGGGGCGATCACCCCCACCGCCCTCCCCCCCTGGATCCGCGCCTGGCTCAGAATCGATTGGTGAGGAAAAGTTTAAAAAACTTATGTTCAGAAGTGGACCCGATAGGTTGAATGGTGATGATGTACTCCTGGTGAATTTGATGTCCAGTCGACTTTCCTAAAATTATTTTACCTGTTATTTATCCGGATATCTATTATTTGCTATGTTAAAGATTAATTTCCAATATATTTTTTGATCACCCGAAAATAATTTAGTACCAAATTTTAAATTTCTAGAACCACGTTAAATACTTTTAATGATCGATAAGTGTATGAGTTAATTCCAGTAAAGGTTATTACGCAATGCTTGTTCGCCTTGAAGAGGCATCACAGGGCCCCCTTAAATTATATGTAACAACAAATCTATATATGACCAACAATGAGAACAATACACTTACAGTTGGGTGTATGAATACATTTATATTAGAGAAGCTCTTTTGATCCTCAACCAACTGAAATAAACTTTATACTGTAAGAATAGACGTACTCTCTTCTAACACGGTTAAAGACAACAAACTACTATCTTAGATCAGGGTTGCCAGATGAGTTTGTTTTATTTCCCTAGATTTTTGGCAAAAAAACCCTAGATTTCCCTAGGCAAGTTCACTGGAATCCCCAATTTACGACATTCTAATTTAAGACATGCTTTATTTTACGATAGAATTCCTATCTATTTTACATTTCTTCTCTCTTCTTTACCCTTACCATATTTCACGTGTGCGATATTTGAAATTAACGAATTGACGCCCTACATGTGACGTCGCCGCAATGTAATTGGTCGCTTTTACGCCCGTAAGTGAATTATAGTTTTAATAATTTTTAATTCATTTTTGTAAGTTTATTTATCTACAAATAATAAATCAAAACATAAAAAAATGTGAAAGTGTGTACTTAGTATACCTATTCGCTAATCTGCTCTAAAAAAAAATAAGCAAAGCACTTTTTTTAAATGTATGATTTGTGTTCTCTCGATACAAAATTTCTGATTTAAATATCTTAACGATTTCCGGGTTAATACAGAGATTAAAACAACTGCTTGACTTTAACAAATTTTTATTATGCAGAATCCCACACAATGTGTCCGGCAACGTTGCGTATTTTTTTACCAAAATCGCCTAATAAATGAAGGGGTCGGGATTTCCCCGGTAGTTTACCGACTAAAAGCCAGAAAGAATGGGAAATCACCGAAATTTCTTAATACATATACAACTGCGTTCAAGGTTTGTAAGCTGTTTTGTATATCAACGCGTAAAAAGAAACATTGTTTATTAGTTTTTTTATAATAATTAGAAAAATTGTATCTTATTCAAAAATTCCCCAAAATAGACATAAATTCTCTTTTTCCCTATATGTTTGCAAAATTCCCTAGATTTAAGGAAATTTTCCTAGCTCTGGCAACCCTGGGGAAGCCTCTCATTGCAGTACACCGCCACTTGAAACTGGTTTCAAATTCATTGGTTCTCGTCTGTACAGGGTAGATAAGCGCACCTAAACATAGGAAAAGCGAATCCTTTAAGCAACTTATATCAGACAAAATATGAAGTCTAATACGAACAGCGCCATCTCCCAACATTCCACGCAAGCTGGGGAACAATGCAGGCGCGGATCCAGAGCTTTGAGTGCAGGAAGAAGAAGAAGAAGAAGAAAGAAGGAGGGGGGAACTCACCACCCTTATCCACCGCCGCCCTCTGAAGAAGAAACGACGGTGCCCCCGCTACTTTTCATTATTTATAACGAGCAAAATCTTTTTTCCCTTCTTTCTCCTTATTATTTTTTTCTCTTTATTGATTATAATCTTATTATTAGTGGCAAAGTCACTGAGCATGAGGAGATGGCCCTTCTAGGATTTAGGCAAAGCCCAGGAGGTACCAAAAAACCCTCGTAAAAAGCAAAAATAAAATAAAAATTCTAAAAATTAAACATATTCTAACATGTTATTGAGTGCAGGAAAATAGACCCGATTTTGCCTCTAATTTATTCAAGAACTAGAGAGAGTAATATATTATTTTTTACCCTTTTTTTATTCGCAAACTACCTGTGTTCATTTGTCCGGTGTCTTTGGCAAAATCTATTAGACACATATATTTTTCATAGGAATGGGTTAGAAATTTTATAATCAAAAATACCGGTCTACAATAATGGACTATTTGAGTTGGATAACAATAGATATTTGGATGTGTGAAGTGCTAAAAAGGATTTTAATCCTTGTCATAGGCGTCGGAAAGACGTTTATTTTATCACTAAGTATTTATGGCATAGAAATTTATTTCTTTTGATTTCTTAATAATTCACATACATTAGAAAATATATATAATTTTAACATATTTTACACAAATAACAACTGGATTTTTATTATTTTTAAATTTGGCATAGAAACCGTTTTACGCACATTCAGACTAAAAAGTAGCCTTTTTCTCCCAAAAAATTCTAAGTTATAATTTAAATACTTTCAAAATACCCATTGTCAAAAATACAAGAAGTTAAACATATATAAAAAAATAAATTCGTCCATATAATATTAAAATTTTTTTGGGGCTATCGGTCATTTTATTATTAATTAAAAACATTTTTAGGACATCTGACGTTTCAGTTTATTTATTTCTTAAACCATCTGCAGAATTACAATTAAACACTAAAAAGGGATTTAAATATAATTAATTTTTATATGCTACAGAAAATTTAAATAATAAATTGTGTTTACACTGGTAAACATTACGGATCTAATTCGTAATCAAAATCAGTGAAGCTATCTTCACTCAATTTGGTTCCTCTATCTCACTGATCATAAGATTGAGTTTCCACATTTTCTTTCATTATATGGATTTTTCCTAATTTTCTGCAGTAAGTTTATTCAAAAAAATCTTTCAAAAGTTCAGTTAAATTACTAATTTTGTAAGTTGTGTTATTTCTAGCAACTCTACCTTTTACTTGAGAGAGATATTTCCTTCTCCAACGGACATTTTCCGGATGATCTATAAGAACAGATTTCTTATCTGGTTTTCCCCAGCAAAAATTAAGTACTCTGAGCAATTTCCAGAGCTCAGTTCTTTTAATTTCAGGCAAATCTCGATCTTCATTGATTTTAGTTAGAATTTTGTCGACGGTTGGGATCTGCTTCTCATAATAAAATGTATGTACAACTCCCTTTATTGCAGTTTACATCTCTTCTTCCAACGAGGCTTTTCGTCTGCCTGTGATCGAATTTGGCTTGGGAGTACTAACAATTCCAGTCGTTTTTTTCTCTTTCATTATTGGGTACATAGTAGATTTTCCAACTCCTGTCATGTTGGGACACATTTCAACAGAGCTTTTAACATTATTATCTAAATATTAATATCTTAAAGCATCATAAACATTCATCGTAATAAGTTTTTCGTTGAGAAAAAATGCCCTGGTTTAACGATTTTGGAATAAATATAGATGTGGAAGCTATATCTTTTAGGTATCTCACTAATCTCAAATAATATATAAAAATAAGCACAAACAAGATAAATCACTAAGGACACACTGTAAGGTGTACTTTGCTCACTGGCAGAAATAAATTGAACTATCAGAAATTTTATTGTTGCAGTAAATCTCTAAATGTTTATAATTTTAAATATAATTAAATATAATTAGATTTACGGCAGTCCTCCGTGACCTGCGGCACTGGAACAGGTACGTCAGCGGTTCCGGTAACAATTTTATTACTCTCTCTAGTTCTTGAATAGAGTATGGGAATGTGTATGCTTGCGATCGCACCTCCCCTTCCCAAGAGCTTTGAGTTCAGGAAAATAGAACCGATTCTGCCTCTTATACTAGGAATGTGTATGCTGCTCGCATCCTCCCCCCTGTCAGCAACTTTTTTTTTCGTGTGATCGCCCCCCACCTGTCCAAGAGCTTCAAATTCAGAAAAATAGACCCGACCCTGCCTTTTACACTAGAAATGGGAATGTTGCTGGTGTCTGCCTCCTCCCCCCCCCATACTGTACTTTTGTGATCACCCCCCCCCCCCCCCGAAAGAGAGGAACTGGACCGCCCGTGGTACAATATACTTGCAATTGGGTGTATAAATACATTTTTATTCGAGGCTTCCACCCTTTCCCGGTTTTCCCTTGCAATCTGAGTGTTTTGTCTTTAACCCTGATAGAACACAGTTCGTCTACCGTTATAGTAAAAGGTTTTTTGGTTAAGAAGTTAAATAGTTTCTCTGATATAATATAATCAACCTTAAAAATTCAGAAAGTTCCCTATAATAAAATCAAAGGAAATATAGAGGCCATGTTGAAGTAATAATTTATTGTCTGATATCACTGTCCGGAGATCGCATTTAGCATTGCATACAAAAATCTCCTTGTTCACTTTTATCTCTACAAGTCAGTCCTTCGTCGTTTATAAACATGTGCTAAAATTAAAAACAAATTTGTTTGTGGTAAAACGATAATAAACAAGTCTACCATTCTGTAAAGATAAAGGGTTCTTTGCTTGCAACTATAACGAACGTATTTATCAGTCTAAGAATAGCATTAAAAGGAAAAAGAGAAAAGTGTTATTGTTATTATCAACCGAGTTAACATTTAACAACTATAATATTTACTGCAATGTAATAGTAACCGCTCCTAATTTGGGAAGCAAAATATGGTTACTATAAACAGTGTCGGACTGGCCCTCAGGGTGAACTTACTTGGGCTCCCGAAACGTATTTTGTAAAAGAAAAAAATAGGAAATTAAGTTAGGTATCAAATAAAGGCAAACGAAATTGAAATATCCGGAATTGGCTATCCAGTTATAAGAGACTAGAATTGGCGTCACAGCCATACGCTAAAGCAGCGCGCCCACTGGTTCGGTTCGGTTCAGACCGCACAATCGGCCAGTTTTGGTTTACACGTAAATAAATGAGAGCCAGCTCACTGGTTCCGATGCTGAAAGCGCTGAAGCGTTCTGGCCGGTCGGAACCAGTGAGCGGGCTCCCATTTATTTACGTGTAAACCAAAACTGGCCGATTGTTCGGAGCCGAGCGGTCTGAACCGAACCGAACCAGTGGGCGTGTTGCTTAATTCTTAGAATTTCTTCTGACAGATAAGACAAAAAGCATTCCCACCAAAACCAAATTTCATGACATTGTTACACTGCCACAGATTATTTCATCTTAACCAAATATGACCAAAAGGAACCCAGCCATAATCAAATTTCTATGGGGATTTCTATTTAAGAGAATCTAACTTAATTGTTTACGTTTCGTCGAGTCGTTTTCTATTCGTGTTTAATGTTTTAAATATGAAAATATTATACGTCGAAATCTAAAGAAAATATGGCTCTTTTTAAATTTCCTAATAATCCCTTAAGATAAGCATTTGAGTATTGTCAGAAATGATAATGACAAAAAAGTGATATGATGATTCAAAGCAACAAAATTTAACAAATGAATAACCTATAACTTCCAAAGCAACATTTTCAGGGGTTGGTCTCCGATTTATTCGACTGATTCTGTGAATCTTGGAATATAGCAAAAAATATTCAACACATATTTTTTTACATCCTGAATTATATTTCTAAGTCAAATTCATCCCTAAAAACGTTTTATTTTTCAATTGTAATGTCAAAGACTGATTTTTTCATGTAGTAAAATCACTTGCATATGAGGTTTAGGAAAAGAGTTTTATACATGCCATTTTCTTAGTTAACCGTTCCTAGAGATGAACTTTGGGGTAATTTTCATGCTCTAAAAATGCAACTCAGGGAGCTAAAAAAAATGCGTGTTAAATATTTTGTGATATATTCCAACATATCACATTCTCTCAAATCATTCGGAACGTACATACTAGAAAAAGAAAAATAACTCATTTTTTATACTAAAAGGGAAGCAGTTTTTTCTTAATTTAAAGAAACACTGCAACTTTTACAAAAAAAGGAAGTATTAACACCTATTTAGGCTTTTATTTTAACTTTTTGTCAGTGGAGAAGAAAATTGGACCATTCAACTTCAAAGGCACCGCGAAAATTTTTGCTTTTTATAAAATGATAAAATCTGTGATATTAAATTGAAAATTAAAATACATTTAAAATTAGCTATCATGTGATCTCACTGTTCAAATTTTTACTTAAAAGTTATTTGAAGCGTATCTCTAACAAAAACCCATTATCTGACTTCTAAAAGAAAGAAGTTCTAAATTCGACCGCTTTTTTCATGTATGTATGTCGATTACTCTGGAATGGTGGCACCGATTTAAATGAAATTTTGTTGATTCAGTAAAATCCAAGATGACACTGATAATTTAGCAGACAAAAAAATTAATTTTGTCCAATTTTTTCCGAAATTAGTACGAGATTGTACATAACGAATCTAAAATTATTTAAAAAAAATTCAATATGATGGATTAAAAATTTTACATCTCTCGATTTTGTCTTAAATTGGTATAAGGGGTGTAATTAAGGGTGTAGATTACGAATTTAGAATTACTCTTAAAATATTCAATATGACGGAGTAAAAATTTTACATCTCTCGGTTTTATCCATGATTAGTACTGGGGGGTTTTACTTACTTACTTACTCCATGGCGTTACAACCGGAGTCGGGGTCGTCCCAGTGGCCTTCTCACAGTCGGTGCTTCCTCCCAAGCTAGTCTTATTATTCTGTCGTCAGGAAGCCTTCTGATATGTCCTGCCCACTGGAGTCTTCTGGCCTTTATTTCTTTTACTACATCTGTATCTGGGAATAGTTCTTCTAGTTTTGGGGGGTAAAAATTACGAATTCAAAGTTATTTCTGAAAAATTCAATATAGCGGATTCAATACGGCGTCCAAAAAATTTTACAACTTTCGATTTTATTTAAAATCAATATTGAGAGATTTTTGAGGGTGTAAATTACGAATTTAAAACTATTTTTAAAAAAATTGATATGGCGGGATACAAATTTAACATCTCTCGATTTTGGAGAGAGAATTACTTCAAGTCAGGGTATGCGGCCTCACCCTTACAACGGTTCTCGTGCAGGTGTAAACATCGGTCACTGGTGCCATTAAGTAGGAAATGAGCATTTACAAAGCTTGACTTTGCCATCTGCAGGTAGTCGGGAATGTACTGCAGATATGCAATCGCCTGACACTGTTGGAGATATATATATATATATATATATATATATATATATATATATATATATATATATATATATATCCTACAGGTCATTGTTCAACGTGGAGCATTTCATTACAACATAGCGTACCGGTTATGTACCGGAAAATCTCTTCAGTGGGAAGATAAAGACTCTCTCCTCCCAAACCATCACCGGTCTGATGAGCCCAGTCATCAAGGGGCGAAACATGGTCCCATACTCTACTCAGAGACGTATATCTACGAAGTAGAGTGGTGTATGGCAAGGGCACTCACATAGGGTCGTATAACCTGATCACCATCGTGCCAGGGAACATCTGAATCTCCAAGGTCTGGAACGAAACGTGCTCGGCAGTGTGTGGAAACACATAGGGTCTAGCCTGATGTTGTATCTCCAAGGGAATTTACCTGCACTCTTAGTAGTGTAGGACCCGAGAACAACACTGGGTAAAAAAGAAGGTCGAGGCATCCTACCTGCGGATGTCAAAGTCAGGCTTTGCAAACACTCCGCACGGGAATTGTAGCTTGGGTATGGGATGTCCTCTATATCGGTGTTTTCATCTACAGCTGACATAAGTAGTCGTAAATGATCATACGTTTCCTACTTAATGACGCCAGTTACCGACATTTACACCTGCACGAAAACGATTGGAGGGGTTAAGCCGTATAGTCTCACTTGCAGTTATTCTCTTTCCATTTTAGGCAGAGCAATGTTTAGTAGAGAATGTACTGCAGATATGCAGTCGCTTGACACTGTCGGGAATAAATTTATCCTAAAAGTCATGGTTCAACGGTGCTTAATCGTAAAATAATCCATCATCACTCGATTTTCTCCAAAACTATTTAACATACCAGTTTTTTCAATGATCCTGATCAAAAACAAATAAAATAAATTGAGTAAGCTTGTAGCTAATACGCTTAAAGCACTCTGTAAATATTAACTACCGTAAAGCTCCTTCAATTTTCAGTTAAACAAATAAGTTTAACAAAGTATCGTAAACCGCACCCATGACTTTTAACTCGTAATAGTTACTTTGTACACACACACACCATTAAACCATTTATTTACACCGAGTCATAATGAAAATGATTTGCATTTGTAATTGCGAATTGCTTTTTCAACAAAGCAATATTTAGCATTTTCTCATAAATCTGGAAATCTAAAATGACAAATGAAATATAGATATATATATATATATATATATATATATATATATATATATATATATATATATATATATATATATATATAGGTATGAGCCTTTTCTTTTTATTTGTTTAAGCAAAAGGTCGAAGCTTTTTTTGTGCAATTTTTTAGCTGAAAAAGGATATGTTAAACTAGATTTTAAACTGTTAAATTTAAATATTTCTACTTTATTTCCCACTTAGGGTTTTTATTTGTGTAATATGGTTCGTTCCTTTAATATAGTGGTTCCCAACCAGTAGATTGCGACCTACAACAGAATCGCTTTGGCTTTTTGGGAGTCACAGGTTATCATTTTAAAAACTAAGATTAAATTTAAAATTTAAAGATAGGTAATAAAATGTTAATAGTCAATTTTTGTTTTGCAACACATGAGATATGTCAGTGGATGGCTTGTGCACACACCTTTCCTGATATCTGAAGGGAGAAATCCGACTGGAGTAAGCTAGCCGGGTAGTTTGCAAGGATCCCGATATTTTGTTGGTTTTCAAAGAAACGTGTAAGCGAGAGAAGGTTTGAGACCAACAATCTGATATAAAAAAATATCATCATAAAATGTATTTTTCAAACCCTTTATTTTCTATTTTATTGGTCATATATGATAGATGGGAAAGGAGGGTCGCGAACATTTTTAAAAAGTCGGAAAAGGGCACAAGGTTGGGAACTACTGCTTAAATAAATATATTTTATATTTTTGAAAACATATTGTTGCACAGCTCCTTGTGAAAACTATTACTTGTTTAAGAAATTTTGAAAACTAGACTTACAAGTATTAAATATCTCTTTACTTTAAACAATGTTAAGTCAGACTAAACCATATGAGAAAGCATATATATATATATATATATATATATATATATATATATATATATATATATATATATATATATATATATATATTATACCCACTTCCGATTAACCTTAAAGTGACGGCAACCTAAAATAAGTATCAAAATTTATAGAATTGCTATCCTTAACTGGTATTCATGTTAGTTTAAAAACATGGAGGGGCTCTAGTATATATTTAAGACTTGAGAATTAGATGCCTCCTCCATATTTTTCAGAGAATGAGGGACAAAGTATTTGGTATATGAAATCTATGATTAATTTTTGACACTAAATCTTTAACTTGTTATCTCAAAGTTACATAACTTTAAGATCATCCTGTACTGTAAGTATATGAGCAATATAAGAGTTGAAGATGTTTAAAAACATCTGATTATTTGATGTGGAATATCATTAATGCAGCAACCGCATCTCGAAAACCATTCATATGAAGATTTAATACAAAAAAAATATTAAAAATTAGCCATCATCCATTAAAATTTAAAAAAATATTTTCCTCCACACAGTCGTTGCAATTGTAGTTAGACAAAAACTAAGGCTGCCTTAATTTTTGCGTCTTAGTTCCAACACAAACTTGATATTATTCATGCATTTCGTCTCTCCAATCCTAGTTGACAAAAAGTGTTAAGTAATTTTGTCATATATAACGGTATCAAATGCTTTCTCATGATCAAGAAAACATGCATATACATCTATTTTGATACCACAATATCTCTGGATTATCGCTTGACTGCTCTAAACTGCCTCTCTTGTACCAAAACAGTTACGGACACAAAATTGGGTGTTAGTGATGTTTTCTTCACATCAGACTTATCGTTCTAAAATTTTGACAGTGTCTAACCTGTGTCTTTGAGGTACCATAATCAAAGTTGTTTTTAACCAGTCTTGTAGAATATGACTGGATTAATATATATACTCTTAAGAGGATCGACCAATAAAGACAGAAATTGATATTCCTTCACTAATTTCAATACTTCCACAGACACATCACCTGGCCCCCCTTTCCACTTTTAGATTACCATCTACTATAGATGGAAGTACCTGGTATCTGTTATCTTAAAATAGTTTGTGAGATAAAAATGGTTAAATATTTGAAAAATTACATTTCTTGTCACATTTCAACATGAATAACTTTTGGTTAAGTACATATTTTCAAATTCTGCGTTCAAGTCAAGAACTACAAGCTGGGGTTAATCGCAGTGCGAAAATATAATGTTTTTGTTGCTTTTTAACGCTATAAATAAATAACGTTTCATTAGTTATAACGCACGCGCCGCCGTGTATGAAGGGAAGTGGAAGTTTATTTACAGACGTTCACCTAGTGCACATAACTCATTACAGCTTTTGCTGATCACTACATTAATATTTTAATATATATATATATATATATATATATATATATATATATATATATATATATATTAATTATAAGCATCTAATCATAAATAAACAATACATTAGCATAAGAAACTTCAGTTATTATAAAATTATGAGGGCGGGCGGGTTGATGTTTGTTCTGCATAATGATTACAATCTCTACGTAAAATGGAGCACAATGAATAAAATACTATATCGTACTATAATACGTATATTGTACACATTTTATTAATAGCACATCAGTTACATACTATTTTTAAGCTAAAATTCAGCCATTAGAATAATTATTATCGCATTAATGTCTTCGCGAGCTAATAACTAATCAAGTTAAAACTTATTGATGATGCACTGCCTGTAGTTTTGTTGACTATGAATAAATCCCAAAAAGATTATTTTTATATCATTGTGTTTTCATTATTTTCATCATTAGGAAATAAAAAAGGTATAAATTCAACGAGTACTGACCAATATAGGTATGGAATACGCGAAGTTGCCGAATTGCATCGGGACATGGTGTTTTCTCGCTTAGATGTAACACCTAAAGAAGGTAAAATTGCTTTATAATAAACTTTATGCATATAATTGTAGATTTCAAACATTTTATTTAGTTTTAGACAACTTCAAATAAACATTAATTCTATGCGATTATTGAATGCGATTGATGTTATTTTTAGATTTGTTCAAGTATCATATAACCAATGAGTGTTAAAAAAAATATATATAAATAAAAAAACCTTAGATAGTTTAAAAGTTAAAAAGGAAAATTAAAAAAGAGAAAACAATGATCTGAGTTAGGTTATTGTTGAGGAATATAAAAAAGTTATGCTTAGTCGAGAATCAATATCAACTCAATATTTATCTGATAGATACTAACAAATGTATTATTTGCGAGAAAACAGCTTACAAAGAAAATTCTCATCTATATGAGATTAAATCATGGGCACGTGCTGAAAAATTATATTAAAATAATTATTTACAAAATTGTGATAATTTTTTCACCTGCAAATTTATTAATCTTGTATTAATCGAGTATCACGCTTAATGTTTTATATCGCATGAAAGAAAAGATATGGAAAGTATTAAAATAAAAAAAAGTATCAATCAGCGAAAGCTAGAATGGATTTATACACTAGGTAAGCGCCTATAAGTAGACGTCAACTTCGCTTCATAGACGGCAGTGCGTTGTTTATAGCGTTAAAAAGCAGTAAAAACATTATATTTTCGCAATGCGACTAATCCCAACTTATAGTTCTCGACTTGAACTATCAAATTCTGGGCAGAGTTTGAAAATATTCATTCAATCAAAAGTTATTCATGTTGAAAAGTTGCAAAAATACCATTTTTTCAAATGTTTAACGATTTTAAACTCAAAAGTCCACGTCGAAAAGAAAAAACACAATAGACACATTTTGCTTACAATCGTCTGAGAAATACGAAATTATTTATTACTTTACCAAAGAAAAACAATTTTTTTTAATTATCAACAATTTTTTTGTTTATCAAAAAAAAACTAGCGATTTTTCGGGAATTCATGAAAAAATTTGATTAAGCCATGTCTCTTCATCAGCTACGAAAACCTACTAAACTCCCTGACTATTAGTTTTGCCGGAAACTTTTATGATTGGCAACTATTTGGTTTCGCATAATTTAAAGTTAAATCAACAAATTTATAAGTAATACATCTCACATCCATCTTTGCACGGAAAAATTTATAAAATAAATATCCGTATCCCGACTAAATACACTTTGCATCGTATACAGAAGCTTTTCTGTTTATTTCTTTTCATACACTTCATTAAATATTTGTCAAAATGTGCAAACACTGATGTTATTTCAGATATACCTCGGATTGCATGATTTACATATATTATTTATATCGAATGTACTGATCTATCTATCTTATTTTCAACTTCCTTGTTCTTTAAGATTTACCGAATCCTAAACAATTGTTTCCATGTAGTTGATTAGTTGAATTCCAAGAAGTTTACCTTTGGAAAGGTAGAGCCGAAAAAGCATTAAAATTAAGAACGTTTAGGTGGTAGATAGAAGGGGTGGCTGAAAGGTTCGCGGTTCGATGTACTATGAGTCATCGCAGTCTCTTTAGTGATAGTACTATTTGCAAGTCGCTAGGTTAATTACGCTTTGAATAACTCATCATAACAGACGACCACATCAGACAAATCGACGCGTGTATGGAATATTGAGAAACATTCGGTGACCAAACAGAGATATATGCTATTTACGGAGAATCTGGGCCTTCATATTCTATATAGCTAACCACTCATCGAACACCATGGTCACAGTTTCTTGAAATTCCTAAAAGAATGATCAATATTATGCTAACCCATAAGGAGCTTAGCCAAAGTTCACATTTACACCTCCCAAGGCACGTATTCACCTAAGCATGAACAGGAACGAAGCGAGACGAAGCCAAACGAATGCCTCGTACTTACCTCTTGAAATTACGAACAGAATTGGCCAAGGCAACAAATGAAATAGTGACTACGGCTGCATTTGTTGTTTTGACTGTATTAGTAAACAAGAAAAATATAAAACGCTGGTGAACAACATCTTATATGACAAAGGTTGGCCATCTGAAAGCATTTATTTTCAAATAGCACGGCAGATGAGTAAAAAAAAGAGGCCATTTCCGAAATTTCGTTTGAAGGTCTTCTGACTGCAATATATTCTTAAAAAATCATACTTTTCTTTAACAAAATAATGAAAATTGGTCATCTTTTTTCCATGAAATAGATAGTTGATGAAACTCAACTTTTTTTTCTTACCCCAACCATATTATTATTTAATGTCCAAAAAATAACAGTTATTTGTAATGAGAAAAAATAAATAAAAATAGAACTGATTTTGATTAGAAAAAAATAAGCGAGGTTAGGCAGTTAAAAAAGCAAAAATGCCGTCCACATGAAAATGATTTTTCTTAAAAGTACCTTCTTCCATCGGATGGCATTCGAATTACCTGGTATCGTTCGCCCTATCGGTTTGCCACGCATCGGTTACACGTCCTCATACATATGCTCGTTCAGTCTCGCCTTGCCTCGTTTCCGTTCGTGCTCATATGAATACGTGCCTCCAGAATGTGAGGTGTATTCTGAAGAGCTAAATCACTTACTTTACACTCCATACCTGATCCTACTGATTACTTTTTGTTCAATAATTTAAAAAACAGCCTGCAAAGAAAAATATTTGGGGATCAAGATCAAAATCAGGACGTCGGTAAACGATTAATTTAATGTCAAAACAAGAATATTTTTTAATGATGTAGAGCCTGGTACATACATACTGTTACGTATTGCCTGTTCAATTAAAAGGATCAGATAAAACGATCTGAAAAGTAGCATACACTAGAAAGTTTGAACATGTGTTTTTAGGCAGATTCGAATTAATTTCAGTGGTTGACTCTGAATAAAGCATTGCTTTTGTCAATAATGTCATTACGTTTAGTGGATTTAAAAAGAAAAAGGAGAATTCAGGGCTCAGGATGGTCAAGATGGTGATTATTAAAAAGAAGGATGTTGCCCAAAAGAGGGAGGTTTTCCCACTTAAATTGCGTCATGAAACTGAAAACTGACGGAATGGAATGGATATATATATATATATATATATATATATATATATATATATATATATATATATATATATATATATATATTACAGCGTAGTGTTTACAAATGGAAACCTATGATTCAGTTCTAGAACCAAACACATGTCTCACTGAAAGAAAACTGGACCAAGTATATATAAGTCAAACTTCCAGAAACCTTTCAGGTAGAATAAGTTCCATTAAGAGCCATTGTAATAGAGGAGTGCTTTCTTGTGCTCTGGCTGAGCATGTTTTAAGTAAGCTTATATGATGAACTTTGAGAGACCTTAAAATTTTAGCAAAAGAAAATAACTCTCATAAAAGAATCTTCCTAGAAATGGTTGACATAAACAACGAACCGGTTTCCATAAACAAAAGAGGAGACAAAGAAAACCGCATCATAATATATAATTACTTGCTACAACTAGAAAGTAATAGAAATCGGTACACCACAGTTCAATCTTGTCAGTCAGATGCCTTTTAATCACTGTTCTGATTGTTATTATTACACTTGTTCAACTGGGTGCGGAGTTTGCCTTTCTTGATTTCTGAATTGCATTACGCTACGACAGTTACGACAAACTTAAGTCATAATCTCTATCCTTTACCTCCTTTTCATGTAATAACATAACACTTTTCAAGAACCGTAACCTCCGCCCCCAGAACAATTCCAGTATTTGGGCAGTGTATAGTTTATCTATTAAAAAGGTCTTCCAGCACCAACTGTCAGTTGTCAATTTCATTCATAAATTTAAAATAGCGTTTCAACAGCGTCCACGTGCTAGAAATTAGGTTCTTAAGTAAACTGAAGAATTTTTGCCTTTTAGAAGATTTATTTTTATAATGCGTATTATAATATATAATAATATGTTTCTATTAAACAAAACCTGGTTTTTTATACATACTCACTTTGGTAGGTCTTTTTCTTTATTTTTATTTTATAATAAATAGAATTAAGGAAGATTATTTTCTCTTTTGTAGAAGTCCTGATGTAGAGAATAAAATTTCTCGAAAGCTAGACTAACAAAAAAGAGTTTTCTTTTCTGGCCAACCATTCTTTTGACTGCAGCCCCACAAAAGTAGTTGGCTTTTTCTTATATATATATATATATATATATATATATATATATATATATATATATATATATATATATATATATATATGTAGGATTCTTAGAGTAAAAGATTTCCGGTATATTTTTAGCACATGTACATATTTGGGGGGGGGGGGGGGGTATTGCTCCAATAGCCTTTCCGACCTTGTTATGTACCGGGCTTAGAAGCGCTTTACAAAAACTATTAAAAATATAATACTGAATTAGAGAAAGATTGAAAATATTTTGATTTTCTACTCTTTCTCTGAATACTTCAAGTCAAAAACTTTTCAGCTGCCCCTCGTATGTGTAAATATGAGATGTGCTAGATTTCGAACTTAGCATATGAAACCCACACCAATTTTTTTATATTAACAACGATCCTTACTGAAAGTATTTACAGAACATTCTTTTTATTTGCAAAGAAAATTCCATCTACGCTTGCTTCTTCATGTGAAAATGTTTAATATATTTATAATATTTCTGCTTTAACATATATATAGTATACACCTGTAGTTACATATGTTGACCCAATCAAAACATCGTTCAGTTGAAGATCCAAAAAATTACAATAATAAAAAATTGATTAAGACATCCTTTTCACAAATTTTCAAAATAACAGGAATAATTTTTCATATTTAATCCAAAAGTGTTGATTTAACTTTTTTTAAAGTGTATAAATTATCGATATTAATAAATTATAGATAGCTGGGTTTATAAATGAAAAATAATATACGAAAGAGACATATTTTCCGTGTACCTCTACCCCCAATGAAGTCACTTTAAAAACAAATTTATTTATATTATGAGTACTGACAGAAATAATAAACATAAAATGAACTTCGCTTGCAATCATAACGATAGCACTTATTGCTTTAAAAGCTTTTAATATTTTAAGGTGGACTTAATTCATTCAGTAACGGTGAATTAATTTAGTAATCTAGACATCATCATTAAGACCATTACTCATACCAGAATAACAAGAAATATTAAGGCAATTAAAATAATTTTGCCCATAAGTGTTTTCAGAATTAAGGGTGGAGTATGCGAAAGAGAAATATAACTAGCAAATGAAATTTATTTGTCATAATAAACACTTGAGAGAGCTACAATTAGTTTCATAAAAATGTGTTACTGCGTATTTGAATACCATGCTTCCTTGGAGCTCTTTGCTTCATAAGTCTTTGGTTAGCAGGCAGTTGCTCGATATTCGTGAAGTTTATGGAATATATATATATATATATATATATATATATATATATATATATATATATATATATATATATTATTATAAACGAGACCGCACCCGTGTCGAAGCGATCGGTTCGTTACAATCTAATTTTAGACCCTAAAAGAGGTGTTTCGTCCTAGCTACCGATGGTGGATTCATCAGTGGGTCCGTCGGAGCTTTCCGCAGACACCTTTGATACACTTTCTATATCTGCATACTTATATTTAAATCTTTCTGCATCGGAATCCATAAACCAGATTCTGAGTGTGCCGCCATCTGCGACATCACCCCTCCAAGGCAAATACTTTGTATGCAGGCGAGATCGTTAGATCCCGCATGTATAGAAAGTGTTTCCTGATGAAACTGCAGATGCGGACGCTTTTAGGGTCTTACAGGCCCATTGCTATAACTCAACAATCCAGGCCTTGCTGCCTTGGGTCCTGTCACGGTCGCCATGTTGTAAACGAGACCGCACCCGTGTCGAAGCGATCGGTTCGTCACAATCTAATTTTAGACCCTAAAAGAGGTGTTTCCTCCTAGCTACCGACGGTGGACTCATCAGTGGGTCCGTTGGAGCTTTCCCCAGACACCTTTGATACACTTTCTACATCTGCATACTCATATTTAAACCTTTCTGCGTCGGAACCCATAAACCAGATTCTGAGTGTGCCGCCATCTGCGACAATATATATATATATATATATATATATATATATATATATATATATATATATATATATATATAAGAATAGTCATTTTTGTATATCTGAATCAAATCAGAATTGCTCCATCACATCGGGGTTTTTAAATATATTAACCTAAAAGTGCAAAAAACGCGATTTTAGCCTATATTTGAGGTTATCTATCATCGCGGCATATCTTTTGGCTCAAAAAATTATACATATCACCTTAAAGTATAAATCTTACTTTTTCAAATGCCGCTGAGTTTGCTCATATATCTCTCTCTTTCTTCGAGATATTCAATTTTGAAAATTTCATTTTGCATAAATGTTTCAAGTTTTGAAAACCTCCACTTTTCGTGACTGATAAGCTTTTAAGCTACAATTCTGATAAACAGTGGATGAATTAGGGCTATTAAAGCCTCGCTTAATCCAAATTTATCATTAGTTTTGCAAAATAAATTTGTTTAAACAAATTATTGCAAAATTCATTACTTTTTAAATAAATGATCCCATTGCATTTTACAAAAATAAATACATTCAAAAGAGTCGTTATCGTTATTACGATATATTTTGTTATAAATAAAGTATTAAATAACAAATTTTGCAATTTAAATATAAACTTTTTAACGAAATGCATTTGTAGACTTTGTATTTGTTGAATATGACGTTGTGAATTCTGGATATACATTCTTATTTATTTTCTAATATATGACTTCCCTGCAGCAAATAAAATTGAGGACAAAATAGAAACATTTCACAATAATGTCAATAAAACATTAGATATTTCCAAGAACAGGAACATAGTGGCCATAAAAGGGGTCTTTACAGTGAAACAGATCAGTTCGCTTCTAAAATATCCGATAATAAAAGAAGACCGATGAGAATTCTTCAATATCACAATAATCATTCCAGTAAAAGTGCCTTTTGATAGACATAAATAAGATCGACGAAAGAAAGACAGCGTAGATGATGAATAAAATATTACAACTAATGGATAAAGGAAGATTAAATAAAAATAAAAACGAGAGTACATGCAAAAATATGCAAAAGTAATAGGAGCAAAAATACGAGTAGCTAAAGAGGAGTGCCCAGAAATAAAAGGAGTGCAAAAAAGCCATGACCTTTTTTCTCACGTAGCATTCGGATCCGATTAGACCGATCGGATACAGTTACATCTACTTGAAAATCTCGTTATAAATGATTTTGCTTGAAGTTTCGATCGGATGTAACATTTCAATGTACATCGGATGGAAAACATTTTTGCACATTAAAAACGGAATCTTTATTCTTTTGTGAAAACTTAACCTATTATTCTTATGAAAAAGTAATTCGAAAAAATTATAGAAATTTTGTTGATTAAAATGTTATAAACAGAAGCCAAAAGAAAACAAAAAAAAATGAGAAAATAAATATGTGGAATAGAGATGAAATTAAATATTTTTAACCCCTTTAAAGAAATTAACTTTATTTCTCTTTTTTCCCAAAATAATAAGTGAGAAAAACAGCTGACCTCTCTTTCTTTTCAATATCATATATTTGTTTTATTATAAAGAATTAAAATAAGGATTAGTGAATTTGATGAAGCAGTTTTCTATAAAAATTCGTTTGATTTTAAACAGTCTCTATAGGATAATTCCGATCTAATCAGCATTTTGCGTTAGAAAAAAGGTCCATGATGATTTTAGTTTACACAAAGAAATTAAGGAACTTGCAGGCATAAGAAATCAAGCAATGGTAATATCCTGTTGGACATAGATGAAGAAATAATATTCGACATTAAAGGTAAACTAGGAAGATGGATTCAAAAACTGTTGAAAGACAAAATAAAACAAGAAGTAAAAGAGAGTTACACAAAAAATGATAAAGGATGAAATAAAAGATGCAGTAAAACTAGCAAAATCAACAAAGCCACTGAACCGGACAAAATCCCAGCAGAAATAATCAGATTAATCTCAAAAGGTTGAATAGGTGGGCTAGTAGACTTATTTAAAATAAAGTGTAACACTGAAAATTATCCATAAGGAATAGGTCAAGTTAACATTTATTATAATGCCGAAAATGTCATTCGCAAAGGAATGTAATGGGTCGTACAGGGTCATACTCTTAAAATATTCCTGAATATCTAAGAATTTTCCTAAAACTGAAACGATTCCCAGTTTTGCTTTTGAAATGGCATGGATACAAGAGAAGCTCTGTTTGTCTTTAAAGTGCTGAAGCAAAGGTGTATGGATATCAATAAACCACTTTATATTTGTTTTATTAGCTACAATAAAGCTTTTGGTAAGGTTCTTCATAATTCTCTCATTTTGCTGCTGAGAGATAAAGATATTAGAATAATAAATAACTCATCTGTACTTTAACCAGATCATCAGCGTTAAGGTGAAAAAGAAATTCTCTAATTTATATTCGGAAGAAATAGTTCAAAAAACACTAGAGAGAATAATGACTGGACGACTCTATATTCATTGAAATGATTGAAGATTTACAAGAACCCCTTGATTAGATCATAGAAAATAGCGGAGAAGGTGGACTAACGCTGAACATTAGGAAGACGAAATTTATTACAATTGCGAAAGCACATCATAAAATTTTGAAAATAAGAGGAATAGCACTTGAAAAAGTGAAAAATCCAAGTATTTAGAAACGATCGTTAGCGAAAATAACGACTATACAGAGGAAATAAGGTCGAGAATTGGACAAGCTAGACTAGTATTTAATAACATGGGAAGATTACTATGCATCAATAACCTTAACTTACACAATCAATGACCTCAGTTATTACCGAAATGTTACACTGGTATGTGTTTCCGCGCTTCATCATGAAATGAAGGCTTGGACCTTAAAGAAAGAAATTAGTAACTGACGAAACATTTGAAATGTGGGCCTATAGGAAGATGTTAAGGATAAGTTGGGTGGATTGGGTAACATATGATGAGGTGCTAAGAATAATGAAAAAACATAAATACAATTAAAATAACAAAATTGTAATATATAAGTCATGTGATGGGAGGAGATAGGTATTTGTTGCTACAGATGATAATACAGGTTAAGATACAAGGCAGGGGGAATATCGGATGAAGACGCATTTCCTGTTTGAATAAGTTGAGAAAGTGGTATAAATGTAGCTCCACTGACTTGTTCAGAGAGACACTATCAAAAATAAAAATAGCCATGGTCATTACCAATCTCCTTGGAGAAAATGGTACCTAAAGAAGAAGTAGACCAAATGATGAACATTTTTCTATCATTTTTTCGTTTTTAATAACAAAATCCACAAAATTGTATAACTATATAAACAAAAAAGGACATAAAAGCTGAACTGAAACCCACCGTATTTTTTCCAGTTGGTTAAGTTAGTAAAGCAATGTAAGCAGTCATCAATTTTACATTAACCAACGGGATATGGAGCAATTTCAGTAAAATAAAAATGATCAATATTTATTTAAGTATATGTGTATGTGTTGTAATCGTCAAGAATGTACGGTTACATTTAATATTATACATACGATGTTTCCACTTAATAATTTACAAATAATTGTTGTACTGTATTAATTTTAATGTTAGTGTCCTATAGTATTACTGTATATCTTATTTAGGAAGTATCATTTAATATTCAGTGTTCAAGATAAAATCTTTTATATATATCAGACCTAAATTATACTCTATTTCCTTAAAGAATCGAGTAATAAATACGCAACAGAGTGGCACAAATAAAATATAAATTTTTACTTTAAAGCGTCACTACTTTTCTCCGAGTTACTTAAATTGTGACGTGACCACCCGGAACCTAATTTGCATACAATTGAAACGAAGTAAAGTCGACTCTTTTGAACCACAAATTTCTATCAGTAGTGTGGGCATAACATACTAAAAATATTTAAGATATCTAAAACATTCTTCAAAATTAATTAAAAGGAGATATCGTATCATAAAATATTTTTAGTGTACTTATAAATTACTATTTATAATATTTTTAATACCCTCAATTTTTTGATATCAATGATATTTTTCTCTACTGGAATTCATGCCCAGATCCTTCGCTTCGAATGGACCTATTAATTGAGCCATTTTAGTTGTTCAGTTAGCAATATGAAGTCCCACGTGATCCACTTGATAAGAAATTAGCCCTAATAGGACTGGGTTCGAATGTATATTTAAAAAAAAATTAAATAGTTAATTAAAACCAAAAAATATATTTTAAGAATTATTTACCAATACCAAAATTGGACTTCCCGATTGCGCTTCATTTGAGCCAGCCATGGAGCTTATAATACCCAAAATCATATTTTAACACTAATCACATACAATTATCTTTTAAATAAAACCAAAACCATAACTACTAACATTATTTATATGTGTTTTATTTCATTTTAAAATTGTATACCTCTAAAAAACCCCCTTTACCAAAGGAAAATTTTGTTTTGGGTAGAATGTCGCAAGGTCAAATTCCCCTCTCTCTAGAATTTTCATATGAGACATTCTGTACACTCGAAAGTGAGCTTGAATTTGGCCTTGCGCTTGTCTTTCAAGGACATTTAAAGACCAAGTTGATTTTTTATTGCGAAAATTGAAAGCCTGGAAAATTTTCTATCCTAGCATAGGGGATACAAATTACATCCGGAGGTCATTCGAAGGTCAAATGTCGTTGGAAAACAAGCCCAAGGTCAAATTTAACTCAGAATAAGTTGTTGTTAACTTATATATTATACAGTTTCCACAAGGAGCAAACATAACAACAAAAACTTTACTGCTAGTGTCACATCTTTATATATGTATGTAAATATATATATATATATATATATATATATATATATATATATATATATATATATATCCGTTCGTTTGGTTTATCGTAAAAATTTGCCGATATTTCGACAAAATCTCATTTGGCATCTTCTGTGTTTACTAATTGTAGATCAACAAAATCGGAATAATGTAAAGTTTTTTAGGCCCCAATATTAAATTGTAAAAATTAACTGCAGATTCGTAACCTAGGATTCCGAAAACTGTCTTTTACTAATTTTGAAACAACGTGAATAACGGAAAAGAATTTAAAATTTTTATTATAATCGTAATCTACACTTTCAAAAAACCCCCAGTACCAATTCTGGACATAAGCCGGAAATATAAAGTTTAGGCCTCTGGATTTCACCTGCCATATTGAATTTTTTTGAAACAATTTTAAAAGCGTTATTTATTGACCCTCAGTACTAATTTTGAAGAAAATCGAAAATTTTTAGTCCGTCTTATTGGATCTGCCATGTTGAATCTTTTTAAAAGAATTTTTAATTCGTAATTTGCCCCCTTAGAAACTCCCCTATACCAATTTTGAACATAATCGAAAGATGTTAAATTTTTAATCCGCCATATTGGATTCGCCATATTATTATTTAAAGATAATTTTGCATTCGTAATTTATAACTTCAGAAACCATCCTAACATCAAGTTTGGCCAAAATCAACAGATGTAAAATTTTTATTCCGCGATACTGATTTTCTTTTGATAATTTGAAATTCGTAATTTACACCCTGAAAAACCCCCGTATACCAATTTTCGACAAAATCAAGAGATGCCGCCATATTGAATTTTTTAAAAATAATTTTAGATTCCTTATGTATGACCCCGAAAACTCATCCACACCAATTTTGGAGAAAATCGGATAAAATTAACTTTTTTGTCCGCCATATTACCAGCGCCATCTTGGATTTTACTGAACCAATTTTGTCCAAAATAATATGGGACCACCACAGCAACTTCCTAAACAAAATGAAAAAGTTGCATTCAAATCAGTGCCGCCGCTCCAGAATAATCGACGTACATGTATAAAAAAGAAGCGGACGAATCTAGAACCTTCTTCTTTTAGAGGTCGAATAAAAATAAAAAAAATTCCAATAGGTTGCACTTTTACGCGGGTAATTATTGTGTTATTGCAGAGCCCACGGCAGTTTCATATGGAGCTCCCATACTTTGACTTACACAGCGTCATCTATAAAAAATTTTACATTTTTATTTTTGTAAAATTCTATAAAAGAAATGAAAATTATAATCTAGCCGAGCAGATGCTCTTTGCATGCAAAGTTATTCATTGAAAACGTGTGGAATATATGCATTTAATTATCTCAGTGATTTATGCGTTAAATAATTCTATCATTAAGGTAGAAAATATCAAAACAATATGTTTTGTGTTTATTAATAATATAAATAAATTATACAAATAACTATGGTTACTATTTCTCATGGTTTCACTTCAAAAACGTTTCCGCCACATTTGTTCCGAACGGAAAAGGATACATTATATACATATTTAGAAACAATGGAGTAGAAACATGCATAAATTATTACATTAAAAGTTTAAAAAAATAACAATGGGTAACCCCTAAATCAAAAAAGCGGACCTATACCATCTTTAATCAATTAAACAGGAAGCGTTTTTATTTTATTATATAACCTTTTATTTTGACAATAGTATTCGCCTAAGGTTATTTCATTGGTATTATATTCAACCACACGATTAACCTTTGGATGACATTTTGTATCACTAGTATTACTCTCCTTTTTTATGAAAGAAATAAGCTGTAAAAAATAAATAACACGATTTAGATTCATTAAAAGATATAAGAAGGCGTTGGTTATAATCAACCCAAAACTAATTGTAATTATAATGTAATCCGAATCGTGTTTTGTTACCAAACAAAGCTAAGAAAATGGTATCACGCCAGGCAATCCCTGCAACTTAACACGTTGTCAAAGCCTAATGCAAAATAAAGAATTGCAAATATACGATAATTAAAGACCCGAAACTTGTAGAGACAACACCTACTAAAATATAATTAATTAGCTAATGTAGAGAGTTTTATGGTAATGTCTGATATCTATAGTTAAGCGATATTTGCAACAAAATACTTTAAGTGTTATAATTTATTATTTTTCTTACAGATTTAAATGGCAGCATATCCCAAAAATGGAAAAGACTGCGCCAGTGTTGCGCCTCGTTACGGGGCCATAATATACACAATTCCGAAACATCGAAAAGTGCTTTGCTCGATCCTTCTAGTCCCCATATTCTAGTTAGTACTCCCCACGCTACTTCTTCCCTGCGGCTTCCCAGCAGTACCAAAAAGAGCAGCGTCCAAGACGTCCTGAGAGCCAAATTTAGCCAAATACACGTAGGGTTAAGAAGAAAACGGGCTTTATCCGTACAAGAATTTTTTCATAGTGTAGGAAATAATGGAAAAGAACAAGCTAATCAACCAAAGACTGCATTTTATGTTCCGCCTCCTGAAGATTTGACTTCTTCTGACAGAAAATCCAGATCTTTTCAGTCAGCTTCGGAAAGAAAGCCTAGATCCAGACAACGAGCTTCTTTAAATTTTAGGTAAGTTATCGTATTTTTTAGCTTAGTGTCGTTACATTGATTTAATCTAGTATCACTTGCATGATTACTATACGAAAGACGAAAAAACAAGGATTCCCAATTCGGAACTCAGCAGATTAGTAATTAAAAATATATATCTAGAATATCTAAATAAATACAGGGATTTTTGTTTATTAGTTTTTAAAATGGTTAGAAAGACAAATTATTTCTGAAGAACCAAATCTCACTGGAGATAAAGGTGTATATTCTTATATCCCATTGGTAGTTCTTTGTAGGAATCTTTTTACATATCGTATCTATGACTTCTCAAGATTTTTTTAAATAGCACTCTTTTTTATAAAAAAATTTGCTATAATTTTTTTTGCTTGTAAATATGATAGTTACAAACTATTAAAATGTATTAAAGAAGAATATGCCATAATTTCTTGAATATACACTGTTGGACAAAATGAGAGCAACAAAGTGCTTTTTTTTAAATAAAAAAATCATAAGCTTGTGTGTTTTAACTTATTTTAATGAAACATTATACTCACAATCTTAGTAATATTTCACAATATTTTGGTAAACTCTAAACACATTTAAAAAACTGGCGAGATTATATTTGAAGTCGGCTTGGGTTGATTAAATCAAGCCAGAAACGATTTAGGGTTGACTTGACCCAAGAGCGCTTCGACTGTGAAAAAAACACCTCAAGCGAGCTTTAAATCAGCTATTGACTTCAGAACTGTTATGTCATCCATCAAATCTCTGTTGGTATATTATTTTGATTTAAATTTAATTTTGAATAATACCCAAGTTAAAGGCTAAATGCAGAGTAAAACAATCTACCACTAACGATAGTCAATAATTGGTTTTTAAATTTTAAAAAAATATCAAAATAAAGGGTTATTTTGAGGTTAGGTACAAAAAAGGCACCTGTGTGTATAACGTTTTGTGAAGATGACTTGAACCTGGCTTGAAAGCAAGTTCAAGTCACGTTCATGTCTTTGATATAAACGCCTGGATTTCAAGTAAGACTTGTAGCTGCTTCTGTTTGAAACTGGCTCGAAAAACATCGATTTGTACGAAGTCATTAACGATATTTAAAGGGCCCACCCGATTCCATGAGAAACAACCCCACAGAAAAACGCTGTCTTTACCATGTTTAACTGTGGGTATACCATGTTTAAGATTAAATCGCCTTAAAAGTTTCATCCAGATGAACTTTTTCCATTCATCCAGTTTAAATGTGGATGTGCAAAATGCGACTCTATTTCTTCCCGAAATAAAGAGCTTTGTAGCCAGGTGTCTCTGAACAGTTCGTAGAGTAACCATAATTTCTAGAATTTTAGGAAACCTATGGACTTTCAATGATCATTTTGAGACTTTTTTTCCCCTTTTAATAAAATATAAAATCTCTTGAAATTGCGGCTTTTTTCCCTTCCAAAAATGCATTCTCTACTCTCTACCTTAATTCTTTCGAAATTGAAATTATGGGCCTCTTGGATGATTAATTTAGTATAGAAATATTTATTGCACATAAAGTAAACTCCACAAAATTATCTTAGCCTTTAATTTTACTAAAAACTTTCTTTTTCCCTTACTTTTAACGATAGGGGTCGATCCAAGAAAAAATAGACTCGCCTACCTGCTACATTAAGACGTGTATATCGCTAGAACCCCCCCCCCCCCCCCGTTAACAACTCTCTTTCCTTAGTTATACTGTACTGTCTCGTATACAAATAGGGTGGGGGTAATTTCGATCTTTACTCTTGTGATATCGCCGCTCCCTCTCCTCACCCTGAAGAGAGAGGCTGAATCCGCCCCTGTTTAACGATTTACTTTCTGTATTTCAAAGTTTACGTTCATTTGTTAAAAACAATTGTTGTCGCTGATAACAACAGCCTGGTTTGATGTTTTAAAATATAACGTATTTAAACGCTATTTTAATACATTATAATATCAGGATTTGTAGCGCTGTCAAAAATGTTTCTCTACTTTTATCTGATAGTGTAGCTTATTTTTCCTAATTCCATTAGTCATTAATATTTATTGATAAGTTTTACATTGAGCATAGCTTTTAAAGAATCCTTTTTTCTATAACTTGATGTGTATATTTTTGAAAATATCCCTGTACAGAAGAACAATAACAAAACGTATGTATTATATGACATATGGAAGATTAGCATATTATTACAAACAATTATTACATAAAGTGCCCGTAATTTCTTTGGTATATCTGTATTATACAAAAATGCCGTATTTGTAACTGATGGTGCATTTATAATGAGCTTCCTCCATTTAAGACATCTTATCTAATTCACAATTTTGGGCACATACCTTGAATCCGGTAATATTTATGTTCTAAATGCGAGGTAAACATTCTGGCTAGAGTGACATAAATAGACAAAGAATGCAGTTTCCGGATTGATTAAATTTAAAAGATAAGCGGGTTCTACTAACAGGCATTTCTTCAGCATACCAAATACAGCCACCTTCTAATTATTATGTAAAGAAATTCACAACATTTATAAGGCTTAAGATATAAAGAACATTAAAAAAAATTCGATAAATTACTGTTCATACCAGAAACGACATATTCAATTGTTTAATACAGACAATTCTAAAATTGTCTCTTAGTCTTAACCTTGACACATTAATTAAATATTTAAATTTTATTGGTCCCAATCAGTAATAGCAAATACAAATATAAACCTCTTTATGTCACAAATAAACAATACATACAAATTGTTGAAGTTGAAGGGAATGGCGTCATACAATAAAAAATTTAAAATTTAATATAACTTTTTACATTTTAAAACATTTTCAGTATCATTAATTTGGACACTTATTACAACAAATTAAAGGCTTATTTTACCCTCAAAGAATTTGGCAACTTACTGTATAATTATATACAAGTCTCTGTCACTCTAAGCCTAAGTTTAGGTATATTATGGGCTACATTTCTTATGTTGAAGCTATGTTGTATTTCAGATTGAAAAAACTTGTGTTTTTTCTTGAAAAGAAACACTCACAAACGTATAGTGCAACAAAAACTTTTTGAGCATGGTTAGTTACACCCCAGAAAATAACTCCGACAAGTTGATCACTCAAGATATTCACTGGGTTGTGCAAGGTAGACCCAACTGTCAATATATTCGTGTCATCAGCAAAGCTAACCAGGCTGGAGCCATCTTTAATAATTCTATCAGCCAAATCACTAACAAAAAATATAAACAGCAATGGGTCCATTACGCTTCCCTGAGAAATCCCCACTTCAAGCAAGACCTCCCCTGATAAGTACCCTATTCCATCCACTTTTAATGTAACCTTTTGTCTTTGATTCTGTAGGTAAGATCTCAACCAGCACAAAACCTCTTACACCATACCGATTAAGTTTCCCAAGCAAACTTTTTTGATTTAGACTATGTTTCCCATAGCAATTATAATTATTTCAATAGAGTCATATAATAGCAGTTTCAATTTTGTATGGGGCTTATCAGTTTTTTAGGGTAAGAAAACTCAAACTGAATTTGGAAATATATTTAAAAGAGTTCTTAATAATATAGCATTATACAAACTTTTCTACATATTATTTTAAAAAAATTTACTTTGTTGAAATCGCCATTTTTCGAGCCAGCTTCAAATCGAAGCTGCCTCAAATCTTACTTAAAATCAAGGCGTTTATTTCAAAAATTTAAACATGGTTTGACCTTGGCTTCAAGCCACTTTCACCAAAGCTTATACGCAGATGTCTTTTATGTACCTAACCTCAAAATAACGTCTTGTTTTGATATGTTTTTTATTTAAAAACTAATTGTTGACTATTGCCTCTGCCTTGGATGTTGTTAAAAATTAAAAATAAATCGACATAATACACTAACACAGCTGATTTCTAGCGCGCTTGAGGTCTTTATTTCACAATCGAAATGCACTTGGGTCTTTCGGGCTTGACTTAAGAAATCCAAGCCGGCTTCAAGCATAATTCGTTATTTCTAAATCGCTTGTAGAAAGCGCTTGACTTCAAGCATGTTCGGAACTGTCGATATAAACGTACTGAATGTTAGGTATTTCATAATAACCTGAACTTGTTTTATTTTAAAGTTTGTTGGTAATATTTATTAGAAACTCGGTATTTCATATTAGTAACTTTTCCTTTAAATATTGCAAAGATGTAAGATTACGGTATCTCATTATTTTGCAGCTAAATAGACAAAATCTGCTCAAATTCCAACATAAAAACACATCGTATCTTACGTAACGAAAGTTATCTGAGGTCAATAACATCTAAATCAAGAATATAGCGTCGCTGGCACCAATAAACAGTCTCATATAACCAATTTTTTTCAAACAACACCAAATATATTAAAAACCCAAATATCTAAGTAGAATCCGTTTTACTTCGATCCACAACACTTAATACATTCATCTGATATCAATTCCCCCACAGATCGCATCTCAAAATAAATTTTTTTATCTTAAAATTTAAGAAACTAAAGACATCTGTCAGTATAAATTCATACAGCCAGACTCTTTAAGAAGATTTAAGATTTAAACCGGATCTAGTTGCCATGAAATTTAAATCTTATAGTCAGCCAGTTTTGTTTTGCTTACGATATTGTCATAATTTATGTTACATATATCAACAAATAAGCGCTTATATAGGGATATTAAGGATGAAAACCTTAAGATAAAGCTTTGCAATATGCAAAAGAAATAGTTGTATCCCGAAAATAAATTTCTCTATTTTTGCCGGCTCAGTAGTAAAACAAAATGACTTTTTTTATCTTGTATTTTTAGGGTTTAAAACTTGCTTGACTTATTGTTGCTCTCAATTTAGGGCGGTTTTAAATTTAAACCATGTTAGTAAATCTGACTGATAGAATTTTAACGACAAATACTAATTCTTTATTTTAGCTTACCAAACACAGAGTATTCTACTCATTACTACGAACCACCTCCCGATTATGATATAGAAGCAAATCCTGTCCGACACAGACGATGGTCCGTGGCTACAAATAGCCTACCAGGGGTGGCTCAGCCGCATTACCCTCCACCTTCAAAAACTCATAATCTAAATAATATAGAAAACTTTAACATAAAAATACCAAAAACGAAGCTTCACAGTCATCATCATTTAGACCGGGCAAGGTCGCAATCGCCCAGCTGGAACAAAAAACAAACGGAATCCATTAAGGCAGAAAACAAAGCACGGTTTAATGGTAAAGTAGCCAACTCGAGGAGCCATTACGAACTAGGAGGTGTCAGACAAAAACCGGAAGTACGACCGGACGGTAAACTCGAACGTGATCAACAGGTAAGCGATTGTTTTGTTTTTAATAGCTAATAATTTATTTACGAGTCTTTATATATAAGGTGGACAAATAACAGTATGTTAAACATATACGTAGTGTTGTTTTCGTATGGAATAAAATGACTTTTTTCATAAAGAGTTATTTTTAGCTTTTATTACCACAATTTAAAAAAAAAAGTTTCGTAACTCTACATTATTTGTATTTATACATTGTTTTAAAAATATGGTAATTATTCGAAATAGCGGAAACACCGAAGTTTTAATAACACATTAAAAAAAAATGAACTAACCTAGATTGACCTGACTAAAAGTAAATTAAACTAACCTGGAATAAATAAATCATTTTAAAAACAAACGTTCATTGGTTATGCTGGAAAAATTCAAGCTCAGACAGATGCAGACAAAGGGAACTTGAACTTACCTGAACAATCCTTGATTCCAAGATTAAAGGACAGATGTATATAAATCTCTGTAACTCTATCTCCTAGTTTCCAAGGTCTTTAGTGCTCAACTGTAAGACGAAAAAGTGCTAATGGTGTCTTCAGTATTTCTGTGACCAATAAAGAAAGCGGACTTTATGTCATTTTAAACTCTCTTGATGGACCGGAATTTCTAAACAAAATGTTAGGTTATAGCGATATTTATTTTCTTTAAATCGTGCTTTAAATGCAAAAGCGGAGCTTATTATTGGAATCATATTCCACTCGTTGCTTTTATGCGCCATTATCGATATTTATTTTATATGTTTATAATTTATTACATTCCGTAATCTGAAGAATGAAGAAAAAATATATATCTGGTAACTCTGCATCGTTAATTTTGAAACCCCAATACTTTAATGTTGTACATGTGACAGTTGACGTAAAATTTTTAATATGGTGGTTCAAACATAGAGAAAGTTACATTTTTGAACATATTTTTGTGTCTTAAACAAGTTTTTACATTATAAGTGGCCATTTTCCGCACTGAAATTTATTTGGAAAAGTAAATATTGTAATTTTTGATACAAAATATGTGAAAAACTTATTATTTAGTATGTCCTTATAGTGATATGCAACCAAATCCAATTTAGTTCAGTTCAAGTTACTTCAGGTCAATATAGGTTAGTTCAGATTTGATCTTGGGTTTTAGACCAACATAGGTTAACGAACGATCTATGTATGTCTGACATTCCGATTCTGTTTGTTTACCCACATTTTATGGTACAATACTGGGCCCCTATCCTCGTACGTGTGATGTGAAAGGTGAGGTGAACGGCGATGGGAATGGCGATGTGAACTTTTTGACAGTAAAAGCCGTATCCTTAAAAAGCCAATGTTGCCAAATATGAACGTGCTAAAACCCGAGAATTTCAAAAAATAAAATTGATAACGGATTGAATTGAGCTGTCAGACTGAAAATGTTCGTAGTATATTTTGTTGCCTTTTTAGGCAAAAAGTAGTTTTGGTACTTTAAATTAATCGTCAAAAGTAAAAAAAAAATACTGCTGTTGTTATTTTTGTGAAGTTATTGATTGTCATTACAATATTTGTACTTTGCCTGGATTAAATTTATCTTAAATTGACACTCTTAGAACTGTTAAACAAAAATGCATACAAAGAGCCAAGTACTTGAAGATTCTAATATATAAAGAAAAGGGGATATCAAAAAAAGCAGCAATCATATATACAAAGTAATATACTGACAGTAATTGCAGAAAGTCAGCACTGATAAACCTTGAAACGGTGGAAATTACCACTCTACGTAGTATGATTAAGAGCCATCATCCCTATGCACTATGGAAACTATCCAATCAGTTATTTATTGTATGAATTCACAAAGTGTCCAGCCTCTTACTGCAAGATGTTCTGTCCTGACAAGTAAATTTGAAAGAAAACATGAAACTTCAACGAAGATAGTGAAACTGTTTATGACCAGGGACCGAAACCAAAGGCATGACAGAAGACGTCCATTAAAGATACTGGCGAATCTCACATTCAACTTTAAATATATATATTTTTTTATTTTATAAAGATTTGTAGAGGCTTGAAGATAAAATGTACCATAAATAAGGTTTTTATGCTGAAGGACCTCATTCGTAGATCTTAAAGGTTCATATTTATATCTCTCGATAAATTATAATCATAATATTTATTTAATTGTAGTGTCGTCTAGTGTTTAACACAGTCTAATTAAGTTAAGTGCTGTAGTTAACATAATTTAAATATAAAATTTGTTACTTATTTAAATAAAAGTTTCAGATAGCTTACAAATTGTGATTTCTCAAATTTATTATAAGTTGTGTCGTGAAAAGAATTATGTTAGATTTAACTGCTTAAAACTAAGATACTCAGCTGTTATAGACACAAGTATTTATGTTAAATCCATAAGCAGAACTGGCCCTAGAAAAAAAATTTTTAAATAGCACACTCATACAATTGAGTTATGAACAGAATCTCCTGTAATAATTTTATATGTCTGCAATCTCAAATTTGCTTAATATTTGCGAGACATATTCAACTTTCTAAGGATATTTTATTAAAAAGTTTGAAAATATTAAAAATATCTGGGTACCACCTAATTAACGTTTCAACTGTTTATTCAAAAAATAAAACGTCTTAAAGAAACGGTTCGTCAACATATTATTTTTTTTAAAGACAAGTTATTTTGAAGAACCAAAAATAAAATAAAAATTTTTAATACTATTTAATTTTTTGAAATTCGTGCGTTCAGTATGTCATTTAGCGGTTGACATTTCATTTGCGCATGTTTCACCGTTCGCTTGCCTTTCACCGGGCGAACGAGGATATGAGCGATGAACATTTCATGAATACGCGTTCGCCACCTTTTCACCGTTCACTTCACGTTCCCCAGTACGAGGATAGGGCTCCTGGAATGAACACAATTAATTTCATTGGCATTTGAACTACCAAGTTTTCCATCCTAACGAAATTTAAAACCCACTTTAACGTGGCAATATCACATAGTAAATCATACAACAAATTCCCGGCCTCGGAAATCACATTTCGATCTAAATCGTGAACATGCCCCAAAACAAAGATGGAATGATAAGCCAACGGTCTTCTTACTTTTTATGTTAAATTCGCGTTTTTCGCCGATTTTTGAGTAAATCGTGTTAAAAGTAGTGATCAGAAAATACAAGTTATATGAGTGAAAGTGAAATTTTTCTTTAGAGAAAATACTCGAGAGCAAAAAAATTCTTACTCGTGTTCTACGACCCAAAAATAGGTGATGTAAAAAATCATCGGAAGATTCGGTGTTTCCACTTTTTCGAATAAGAGTAGACTAATTGTAAGAATTCAGTGTTTTAAAGCAGAGAGCTAGAAATATTCTTGAAGCTGAATTAACTTCACGATAAATATAAAATTGAAAATAAATTTTCCGGATGATTTATAAGAAGAGATTTCCTATCTGGTTTCTCCCAGCAAAAATTAAGTTCTCTGAGCAATTTCCAGAGCTCAATAGTTTTAATTTCAGGTAAATCCCGATCTTCATTGATTTTAGTTGAAATTTTGTCGATGGTTGGGATCTGCTTCTCGTAATAAAATGTATGTACAACTCCTTTTATAGCAGTTTTCATCTCTTCTTCCAACGAAGTTTTTCGTTTAATTGTGATCGAATGTGGCTTGGGAGTACTAACAATTCCAGTCGTTTTTTTCCTTCAGTATTGGGCACATAGTAGATTTTCCAACTCCTGTCATGTTGGAACACAACTCAACAGAGTTTTTAACATTATTATCTAGATATTAATATCTTAAGGCATCATAAACATTCATCGTAATAAGTTTTTCGTTGAGGAAAAAATACCCTGGTTTAACGATTTTGGAATAAATATAGAGGTGGAAGCAGGCGCGGATCCAAGGGGGGGGCGGTGGGGGCGATCGCCCCCCCCCCCAAGAGCTTGGAGTTTAGGAAAATGGACTCGATGTTTCCTCTCATACTACAGTTTATTTAAGAACTAGAGAGAGTAATAAATCATTTTTTATCCTTTTTCTCTTCGCAAACTACCTGTATTCTTTAGTCCAGTGTCTTTAGCAAAATCAGTTAGACACATATATTTTTCATAGGAACGGGTTAGAAATTTTATAATCAATAATACCGATCTATAATAATGGACTAAAACGTAGCCTTATTCTCTCAAAAAATTCGAAGTTATAATTTAAATACTTACAAAATATCCATTGTCAAAAATACAAAAAGGTAAACATATATAAAAAAATAAATTCATCCATATAATATTAAAATATTTTTGGGGCTATCGGTCATTTTATTATTAATTAAAAACATTTTTAGGATATTTGACGTTTCAGTTTATTTATTTCTTAAACCATCTGCAGTATTACAATTAAACACTAAAAAGGGATTTAAATGTAATTACTTTTTTATGTTGTAATTAAAATTAGACCTACTTATTTTTATTTCTATTGTACTGATATCTTAATTTAATTTACTTGATTATAGGGAAATACGATAGCCCCAAAAAATAAGATAAACGTGTTAATTCTACACGCTTAAGAAAAAGACACAAATACAATAACATAATAATAAACTTACGGCTAATTGGAATTAAATATATATAAAATTAAAGAGTTGGACGTACTAAAATAAAAATATATATAAAAAAACATATAAACAACATTAAACAATAAAATACAGCAAAAACAAAAATTTAAATAATAAATTGAGTTTACACTAATTAACATTACGTATATAGCTCCTAATCAAAGTCAGTGAAACTATCTTCGCTCAAATTAATTATAATTGGTTCCTCTATCTCACCGATCATGAGATCGAGTTCTCACATTTCTTTTTATTCTTTTATTATATGGATTTTTTCCAATTTTCCGCAGTAACTTTATTCAAAAAAATCTTTCAAAAGTTTAGTCAAATTACTAATTGTGTTAATTGTGTTATTTCTAGCAACTCTACCTTTTAATTGAGAGATATATTTACTTCTCCAACGGACAGTTTCCGGACTATCTATAGGAACAGATTTTCTATTTGGTTTTTCCCAGCAAAAATTAAGTTCTCTGAGCAATTTCCAGAGATCAGTTCTTTTAATTGCAGGTAAATCGCGATCCTCATTCATTTTAGTTAGAATTTTGTAGACGGTTGGGATCTGCTACTCATAATAAAATGTATATACAACCCCTTTAACTGCAGTTTTCATTTCTTCTTCCAACGAGGTTTTTCATCTGCTTGTGATCGAATGTGGCTTGGGAGTACTAACAATTCCAGTCGTTTTTTCTCCATCAGTATTCGGTACATAGTAGATTTTCCAACTCCTGTCATGTTGGAACATATCTCAATAGAGCTTTTAACATTATTATTTAGATATATAATATATAAAAACAAACGTAGACAAGATAAATCACTAAGAACAAACTGTAAGGTGTACTTTGCTCACTGACAGAGATTAAATTAAACTATCAGAATTTTTATGTTACAGTAATATAATGAAATATAATTAGATTTACGGCAGTTCTCAGTTACCAACGGCACTGGAGCAGGTACGTTGGAGGTTTCGGTAACAGTTTTATTACTCTCTCTAGTTCTTGAATATAGTATAGGAATGTGTGTACTAGCGATCGCCCCCCCCCCCCCTCCCAAGAGCTTTGAGTTCAGGAAAGTAGAACCCATTCTGCCTTTTATATTAGGAATGAGTATGCTGCTTGCACTCCCCCCCCCCCCCCCCCCCGTTGACAACTTGCCTTTCTTGACATACTGTACTTTTGTGATATCACCGCCCCCCCCAAAGAGAGGGGCTGGATCCGCCCCTGGGTGGAAGCCATATCTTTTGAGTATCTCACTAATCTCAAATAACATATAAAAACAAGCACAAACAAGATAAACCACTAAGGACACACTGTAAGGTGTACTTTGCTCACTGACAGAAATTAAATTAAACCATCAGAAATTTTAAGTCTTTAAAAGCATAATTTTATATCACATTTTCATTTAGTCGCTTTATTCCCGAAATATGAGCCTTCAAAGTGGTTTTAAAACCCCCTCCTCTTCCCAATGATTAATTTGAAAAATGTGAAAAAGATTGGTATAATAGGTCGTACTAAATATAGGCAACGAGTAAGTTACATTCGCTAATGTATTATTTAAAAAACAGTAAAATATTTAATTCCGTCTTTTTTGTTTATCCGATCGAGTGGAGTACCGTTAAATAGGGCTTCAAATATGCAATGAAATATAGCATATATTTCTTATTCAGTCGCGTCATTCACGAAATATATGGAAGAATATTTTTCCATATTTTGGGAAATTGTTTATTATTTCCGTAAAACTATTTAGATAACTACAAAATATTAAATATCAATAGTTAAACAAAAATATAACTTAGTATATAAGCTGACCTTTGGAAGTGTACTAAATTCGTATATTTTACAACTTCATTACAATGGGATCATCAGGTTAAAAGATTAAATGTTTAAATAATGTAAACCACTACGTCGCCATTAAAGAATTTAGACTTGACCACCCACACCATGTTATTCTTGGGAACTATTATGTAAAATTAAAGCTCAAACACAAAAAAACCGTCACAGAAATGTTACAAAGTTGTTTTTACACATTTGTGTAGGTTAATTGAAAAAAGAATTTTTGATTAATGATTTTGATCTTTCAGAAAAGCTTTTATCGGTTAAATATGTTAAAAACGGTTACGCAGAGGCGTTCAATTTTCATAATTTAAGAAAATTTATTTTTAATATCACACGATTTGACAGCTTGAAGCAATTAAAGAAAATTACACTTCTGAAGTTAGTAAGTGTTTGGGTAAAATCTGTGTTATTTTAGGCGTTTCACTTAGTGACATTTTTTTTTGCAAATATAGCCCTTAATTTAAAATTATCAATTTATTGGATATGTTTTTTACTTAGTCAGTTTTAGAAACTTGTATTGCCTGGTGTTAAGAGGGCGGGAAGGGACAAATGCAGCAACGACCCTGGAACCCCGTAAACGGAACTTACAAATAATAAAATATCAATTATTTATTAATGAAAAATCAATTTTTCTAACTTTGGAAATCGATTTATCTCAAGAAGGAAGTATAACATTTTTTATTTCAAAATCAGAAAGGGTACATTTTTTTACATACAAGTTACATATCGATGTTGATTGCATAAGGAAATTGTAAAAAAAAATACTGTGAAACTCTAAATTATAAAAAAATGTTGGTACCATATAAATTAAATGTTCAAAGTGGGCCGCGTTAACAATCTGATAATAGTCAAGTCGATGAATAAATTTTTTTTAAACATTGTCGATGACATCTGCGGTTATGTTTAGTACTTCTTGGCGTATTTGAACAACAAGAAATTATCAAGGGGTGTCAAATCTGGTAATCTGGCTGGCCATTCAATTGTCCCTCTTCTGCCAATCCAATGATTCGGAAAAACCGCTTCCAAATAAACACGGACAGAGGCAGCGTAGTAGGGAAGTTCTCCATCGTGTTGGAAAAAAAGTCACTCTGGAACATATCGGGTCTGGATACAAATTGATTAGTGCAGGAATGAGGTCATTATGAAGAAACTCCAAATATCTCGCACTAGTTTGAACATTTAATTTTTGATGATACCAATTTTTTTTTATATTTTAGTTTTACAGTAATTTTTCTTGACAATTTCCTTATATAACCAACATCAATATTTACCTCGTCGTATCTAAAAAATGTGCCCTTTCTAATTCTGAAATAAAAAATGAGACAGTTGAAAAAAAATATCGATGACATCTTATCTCGTCTTAAGTTAATCTGTATATATATTGTCGCAGTTAGGCCGGACCCCCTGGCGGCTCTGATTTGCGCTTCGTGGAAAAAAAATTCTTTGGGTATTTCGTCCCGGTGCCAGTTGTAGGACTCGTCAGTGGGATTCCGACTGACACCTTCCCAGACACCCGTCATCGTACTTATTTATGTTCAAATCTCTTATTTGAATTTAAATCTGACCGGAAAATAATGGTAAGATGTTGAATAAATACGACACACACACCCCCCCCCCCCTTTAGGCCAGACAACTTCGTCGTTCTTTGAGATTTCATAAGTCCTGATCTCGAACGAACGCCGAACGTTGGATACCCAGGAACTGCGAGGACTAACACCCCGAATTACGTATTATTCAACGTCGTTGTGGGATGAGCATTAGCTTAATACCTTTCCATGCAGGGATCATATATCTTAAGACTTCATCAGGGCCGTCGGGCACCCCTTCACCCCTATCATTTAAGTTACTTTTCTGATATCCTATCAGAGCCGTCAGCAAATGCTTCACCCCTATCATTTAAGTTGCTCCCGTGAATCCCATCAGGGCCGTCCGGGTAATGCGTCACCCCTGTTATTTACGTCTCTGCGGTATCGAGGCCGATCAGCATCCCCTTTCCCCCATCACACAGTTAAAACCGAGAGTACTTTATCAAGGCCGATCCGGTAGTACCGTCCCCCCATCACACGAATATCGAGACTCTATGACCCGCTGCAATCGTCTTCTACAGGGATGATGCCATGTCGCAGTTAAGCCGGCCCCTGGCGGCTCTAATTTGCGCTTCGTGGAAAAATTCTTTGGGTGTTTCGTCCCGGTGCCAGTCGTAGGACTCGTCAGTGGGATTCCGACTGACACCTTCCTAGACCCGTCGTCGTACTTATTTATGTTCGGATCTCTTATTTTAATTTAAATCTGACCGGAGGATGGTGGTAAGATATATATATATATATATATATATATATATATATATATATATATATATATATATATAGATATATGAACTTTTATATTTTTGGGTTCAACGTTTATTGGGAACACAAATGGCATGCATATTATAGACGTTTCGTTCATATTTGACCTTCATCAGAATATTTTAATAAACTGCAACAAAAATTTGCTAAAAATATTATTCTAAAAAATGTACAAAAATACACACCTACTTTACATACGTGTGAACTTCCGCGAGAAAGAAAAACCGTAACAATTATCAAAAATGGAGAGAAATTAAAATCAGACACACGGGCATCACAAACACTTTACATTATTATTTAAACTAACAAATATATATGATGGATCTCGATGTCAATGTAAAACAAAATCTGGAATATTAGTAGTATTAAGTGTCTTAGTTTGCTTTTCCTTTTGAGTATTTTGGATTCAAAGTTATTAACTTTGCCGAGTTATTTTGTGTCGAATCTTGCATTTATGGAATTCTTAGTTTTTTGGATCTTTATATCATTTCGTATAATTTAAGCTTTTTGTATGACTTTCTATTTTTAGAATATATATATATATATATATATATATATATATATATATATATATATATATATATATATATATATATATATATATGTTTATGCGGCTTTCACGGATTCCTCCGTGTGAGAGATGCAATAGCATCCACATTATGCCGGTGTAGTGCTGAAATCACATTCAGCAAACGTACAACTATATGCAGCTCCGTATATGAATGAAGTAAAATGCGAACAGTAAATGCAAACTTCGTTCCAACCATATCCTTTCCGTGTTAGAGGTTGCACAGTTGGAACAAATTACTAAGGAACACAATTTATCCCAATTCACCACCATCGAGATGATGGCCTACCTGTACCACCATACCGAGGAGAAAGTCGAAACTTACCCTCCCCGCCACAGTGATTTTACTTCATTCATATACGGAGCTGCATATAATGGTACGTTTGCTGAATGTGATTTCAGCACTACAATGGCATAATGTGGATATATCCACTGCTATTACATCTCACACGGAGAAATCCATGAAAGCCGCATAAACATGCATACGCCATCCGGCGGGAGGTCGGCGAAGCCGCGTTCAGTATTTACATGCTTCTTTCCGATCTGTCCTTTGCACATCCAGGTGCATGTCAGTACCCTGATGAGTCTAGTAGAGACGAAACATATACCTCTGCCGTATCACTGTGGCGGGGAGGGTAAGTTTTGACTTTCTTCTCGGTACGTTGGTACAGGTCGGCCATCATCTCGATGGTGGTGGAATGGGATAAATTGTGTTCTTTAGCAATTTGTTCCAACTGTGCAACCTCTAACACGGAAAGAATATGGTTGGAACGAAGTTTGCATTTGCTGTTCGCATATATATATATATATATATATATATATATATATATATATATATATATATATATATATTCAAAAGTACATCCGTTCATTAGTTGGTTTTTGCAGAAACTTTCAGATATTTCGCTAAAATCTCATTTGCCATTTTTAGTGTTTGTTAGTTGAAGGAATTTAGCGTGCCGCTTCTCTATACACTCGGTCGCAGTGCTTATCTATTGGTTATTGGTTGATGTGTGATGGCACCGCCCCTTTTCGAACTACTGGAATGATCAGTTTAGGCTCACGCGCCTTGTTGGTATAGTGGTCCCGCTTGAGAAGCGTTTTCCAGGTTGTAGGAAGATTAAATGCATTGTCTCTCTTGTTCAGAATGTTGTTCTTTTCAAGGTTTCAAATTAATTGGGTGATGTGTCTCTAGCTAATGTTGTATATTTCTTATGAATTGATGTTCTTCTAGCCTTGTCGATATTCTTCTCTTGGTGTTTTAGAGAAATGTATAGGGACAATTTTATAGTCACATGAATTATAGACCTCATGCATATACTTGGAGTTTTGGTCCTACTACTTTTAAAATCCCTAGTGGGCGATGTATTATACTACATATATACTATACGTGTCAGATATCAATAAATTCTTTCAACATTGCCATGAAGTGAAAATTGCCAATAGGGACTACTGCAATGGCTGAGCCTAACAACTATTGGCTTCATAATGAGAATATATCATCACCAATGTCATGTTGTTCGAGTCGGGATACTTGAATCAGAAAAACACAGGAAGCGAACATTGCCGTGACCTCACGAACAAATACCTTAAGCTGGTCTGTATGAAGTAAAAAACTGGCCACATACTCGCAAATTTACAACTACTACGAAGACGCTTCAGGTCTGGAGTGAATCTAGATTCGTGAAAAATGGGAAGAAAAGGAAACATAAAAGCTGCACCAAAAATAACGTGTGCTGGAAAATGTAAAACTTTGGTTTCCATTTTATCGATAAAACAGTTTCAATTGTTTATTTAACTATGTGTCTTCATTCCTTCTTTTACTACTAATAGTATATTTATTATAATGCACGAAGTGGTTAACGGCAAAGACAGCACAGCTCAAAGTGGAATGCATTGTATAGCAGCGTATAATGTGGTAATTTCAACCATTTTTCATTTGAGTCACTGTTTACTCTTTGTGCCGATGCTTAGTAATAAAAGCGCAGAATTGTATAAATAGTTATTAAAATTTCAAGCAGAAAATAACTAGGTAATATTACCATCAAATTTAAGAAAAATTGTGAAAATTTGGACCAAAAATACCTTTATATCTAACATGGGTGCCCACCACCCTTAGTTTTAAATAAACATAAACGTACTCGTATGTCCATGTATAAAAACTTTTAATTGTTTATTTCACTTTCAACATTTCTCCTCAAAATATATATTTTAATAAATGTATCAAGAATATTTCCCCACACTTTTTGTATTTGAAATCAGACAAGTCCTTTTTTTAGGATTCCATAGAAGAGCTAGAAGAAATCGAAGAAGAAGAAAGCAAGTTTTGCACATTACCGCGAGGAGGTAATACGTTTACGATAAGGCAGGCCATGTTTCAGAAAGGTCCAGACTTCAAACCATTAGGATTTAGTATTGTTGGAGGTAGAGACTCCCCCAAAGGCAGCATTGGCATTTATGTCAAAACTATATTTCCTAACGGCCAGGCAGCTGAAAATGGTACTTTAAAGGAAGGTAAGAAAATATCATCGAATAAATTCGTTCATTTTTTTACCCAACAAAAAGGAAGTTTTATTTAATATTTTCGATACTTAGAAAATGTGCCATACTTATGGAATAAAAATTAAGATTATTTGAATAAAAACATTAGATACGATGGTTGTAGAGCACTGTTCGCCTAGGACATGACCGCTTTGAAAGCGCGCATGCTATGATAATATCTGAGTTCTGACGCGCTCGACAATCACTCTCCAACTGATTTAGGATCCTGATCCAGGACGGTGTAATTGGCGGGCTCTAACTAAAATTTTCCCACTCATACATCCTAATTAGGACTCCTGAATATTGTGTAGTCTAATAGCCCTTTTTGAAAGACTGATGTCTTAGCAAAAGGGTAAAGACAGAATTAGTATAGGTTAACGTTAAAGTTGGAATGTTTTTCTTTTTAGGTGATGAAATTTTGGCAGTTAACCATAAACCACTACATGGAGCAAGTCACAAAGAAGCAATTAATGTTTTTAAACAAATTAAATCCGGTACTGTCCTATTGCACATAGGGCGAAGAATATATAGAAGACAACGTGAAAGAATAAACTGAACAGTTTTATTTTTTATATAGTTTTTATTTTTTAATTTAGTAATAAATACCAAAGAATTGACGTTTTCTTTGTTAAAAATATTTTATCAATTTGCATAATGATAAAAGTAAGGACAACATGTATTTACGTAAATCTAATAAAGTAATATTTTATATTTTATACTAACAGTGTTTTTTACAATGTCACAAGCTGTATTTATTTGTCTAAGTTTTAAGTAACTAAAATGTGATACTTTTTTATCATTTTTAATAAAGTGCATATAAGGTGTAAAAATAATAATATATTGTCTGTCATATTGACCCTTTATTCTAATTCAATTCGTACCTGTTCCACTCTGACAGTAAATGGATTTTATACTATATATACTTAGCTGAATGTACGTACTTGATTGTTGTTATCCGACGTTTCAATTAAAATGAATTTTTAATCGGTATCGAATATGAACTGATGTGTTATCCTAAAACTGTCTCGCAGGAAATGAAAACGAACTTGGAAAACTGATTTTAAAGGCTTAATTAATTGACAAAAATTTCTAAATAAAATGTAACACAGGGACATGAAAATAATATTTTGTTCAGTTTCCTTTTTTGAATTGAAAAAACATTTTAAACAGCTTCGTAGAACACATTGACTTTGGCAGCCGACGAAAGGGACAGTTTTCATAAAATAAAAAGCTTATAAATAACAAAATTTGCCAGTCAAATGTGTACACAAAAACTAATAAATTCAATTAAAACAGTTGAAGTTGCAAAAATTAAAATATCAGTAAAAACGAAACCTTTACTGTCGTAGAATTAATTTAACAAGTTTATGTTGTTCTCCTTCAGGCAGTTAAAGGAAAAATATGCAAACAGTTTATTTTCTGCACTGTCTATACAAAATATAAATTTCGATACATGTCGACAGCATATTAAACCAGCAGACTTTTTCGATGTATATTTCAACTGCCTAAAGGATAATATAGGCAACTTGTTAAACTAAATCTCAGTGTTTCCAGTATTTCGAATAATAACCATATTATTCGGAATTCTGGAAACATCGAATTTTTCTCTAATTTTTTGCATTCTCTCCATTTTTGGATCGTAGAACACGAATCCGAAGATTTTTTGGCGATTGCAAATGGTTTTTCCATTTCCAAGATTTACGCCCAAATAGCACACTTCAGTCCACTGGATATCCATCGTTTATCCAAAGCTGGACATATTGGGTATCCATGGGGTGTCCAGAATTTGTCCACCAACATCCTATGGATATCCACTAGACTATACGTTTGTCCCACTCATGGACGTCTTTTTGGATTCCATATATTGTCCAGGTATGGATCATTTTTGGATATTAATAGGACTAATTTTGGATGTCCATATAATGTACATTCTTGACCCGATTGTGGACATATTATCCGATGGTATTGTACTTTTTGGATTAATAGGTCATAATCTATTGTTCCCTCTTCTTGACGTTCCGCTAACATGAATGGTAGATATTTTCAGAATTTGCTTAGGGTCCGAGAGCTTACAGTACCTAATGAATCTGCACTTCTGAAGACACAGACCACTCATGTCATCAAAACGTCGATAACAAGTAACCATAGATGGCCCTATTAGTCCCAAAAATTAAACAGATATAAATTACATCAGCGAACCAGGTAACAGGAACTGGATCCACATATTACACTTATTGATTACAATTGTCAAGTTTTTAATACAATACTATATAAGAATATAAAACTTTATAATTAGTCGAATTGTAAATGCTACAAAATATAGCTTCAATTGATTTAAATTGTTCAAGCTGTAGAAGGATCGCTATGAATAAGTTATCTGGTTCCATAGTAATAAGTACAATTTCAATTGGGTAATAGAAAATATACCAATTATTTAAATAAAGACTTTTATTGTTACAATGATTATTTTTTTCTAGATTTATTTCTGTCGTTTATTCTCTTCAGCCATTGTCTAATCTCGTCTTCGGCTGTTTTTTATCGGCACACACTACCGCAGCTGAAAATTAATAAGGTTTAACGTTAAATGATGCAGTATTTTATGGTTTTGTAGGAATTTAAATCTCTCTCTCTCTCTCTCTCTCTCTCTCTCTATATATATATATATATATATATATATATATATATATATATATATATATATATATATATATATATATATATATATATATATATGTATATAAAACCAAATGCTTAGAGTGCTTAAACCAACAGACCAGAAAAAAAATTTTAACACACTTTTTATCTGGGTATTATCAGAACAAAAGGATCCAGAGTTCAACATGTGAAATCTGACACCCAATTTGTTCTTATTATTTACGAGTATGACAAATAAAACAGAGAGATTTTTTTCAGCAAATTTTTATATTTAAGTGGTAACTTACCTACAAATAGTGAACATAAGTTCTTTAAAGGGCACTTTACTGTTCCATCATATGTATAATTCTTGGAAAGGCTATCTGTCATTGTTACAATAAAATATATTTTAATAAGTTAATAGGTATAATTTCCTCCAATTTTCGCTAATTGTAAAACCTAAAATTATATTACTTTATTGAGATAATTAAAAGTTAATTCCACATATGCTAACCTAAGAATATTTTTGACTTTAAGAATCAAAGTAAAAAAATATATATAAAATAATCCTGTAAATTAAGTTTTTTTTATCAATAGACTCATACACATAAAGAAGCATTACTCGAATAAGTTTCAGCTTTTATTTCAGGAGAAGTGAAATAAACTTACTGCATCTTTAAAGTTTAAATTGTCCTGAAGATCTTATGTGACTTGAGGCAGCTGATTATTTTCTTAAGTAAAAGGATAGTTGAACTCCTGCAGAAAATTCTTTGTAGATACTTGTTGTTTTTTCCCTATTTAAGATTACCTGAATATCCTCTCTAATTTGGTACAAATTGGCTTTCACATAGGAATTTTATTTGGACCAATCTGTGGAAAATTCATCTAAAAAATAATTAAAATAAATTAAATTATAAGTCTAAACCTAGAGTCGAACTGTCAAAACTTTATTATATATTTTTTAAAAATTATACTGCACAAAAATACACATCAACAAGATACAAAATTCACTGGCCTATCAAAATATTTGCAGATATTTGTAGTAATTTCCATTTAAATAAGTGATTGTATGAAAAAGTATAGCTACCAAAGCTATATTTTAACATACGTGTTTTGATACTGAACATTTTGTTCACTTTCAAATTTGTGCGAGTTTGATACTAAATTATCAGCTTTTCGTCGGGCATGTCTGTAGTTTCGTTCGGTAATTTTTGGTATAATTAAAAAAATTAAATTAAAAATAACTATACTTACCTTTAACGGTGGCATCTTCTTCAAATAAAAAACACACTTGATTTTAGCTCAACTAAAACTCCAAAGGTCTGTTTTAGCTCGACGTCAACACAATTCATGGCGGGCCGGCGGGTTAAGAAATGACAATTCTACAGGCAGATATTACAGTATTACAGTATCCGATTTTACCGACAACCCGAAATTTAATTAATGGACGTCTGATGGACTTACACTGGACGTCCAGATATGGACGTCCATATAGATTACAGGTCATCACATCAAATGGACATCCATAAACGGTTACCTATTCTGGATATCCAATGGAAATCTTGTGCTATCTGGGCGGTTATATAAAAGCGGACAACAAATAATTCTCGGCAAGTTAATTTAAAAAATTAATAAAACCGATTTGTATTCATATTGATTTTTGTAAGTTTAACAAGGTATACTGGCAACGCTGCTGGCTTGAAACAGTTGAGCTGTTCTAATATTACCGTGCACACGGAGGCAATACTGGCCTGGCTTACTGACCTGGCACGGTTATTGGCTTCGTATGCCAAGCCAGGCCAGTATTGTCTTCGTGTGCACGGTAATTTTAGAACAGCTCAACTGTTTCAAGCCAGCAGCGTTGCCACTATATCTCGTTAAACTTAAGGAAATTAATATGAATACAAATTAGTTTTATTCATTTTTTAATTGACTTGCCAAGTTACATTACAATCACTACTCTCGCTTTTTTTTTTGGTTTTGTTGGTTCATTTCGGTATTCCTCCAAATCTGCACACCATAGACACCCTTGTTTCCTATAAGATCTGATAAACCGAAAGATTTCATCAGAATTTAATTTTGGCGGCGCCATTTTAAACAAAAACTGTAAACAAACCAACATATTTTAAAATAGCCAATATTGGCTTGCCATTGCACGATCACACGGAAACAGCTGAAAGACAATTGTGAGCAATCAGTGGTGGGGGAACGTTACTCTCTTGAAAAGTTAGACAGGCATTCTATTTACTGTCCTTTTTTGATTGCTGGCTGTCCTAATATTACCGTCAGGGCTGTCAATTTGCCAGTAGTGCCTGGCATTTGCCAGGAATAATTAGCTGTATCAGTAATTTGGCCAGGAATACTATCATGCCAGGGATTTGCCAGGAATAGATGTCTTGTACTCAGAAATTGATAACATATTAAGGCGAAATGTACATACAATTGATGGCAAATGTATGAAAATCGATAAGATGCCCATCTTTAAAATTAAATCTATCTACTATCTCTTTTTGTTTCTCACATGTAGTTATTTTTTTTCTTTATTTTATGATTCTGCAGTCTAAAATTTAAAGGATAAATAATCTTATTATCATCTGTCTTTTTCTAATATTCAGTTTAATTGAGCAATATCAGCTTTTTCTTATCACACGCATTTTGCCACGAATAAATATAAAACTTGCAAGTATTTTTCTGTGGAACATTTGACAGCACTGATTACCGTGCACGCGGAAACAATACTGGCCTGGCTCTGCAAATGATTTCGTATGCCAGCGACTTAAAGGTCTAAATCATATTGTAAAAGTGTTACTGTTGACTGAGTGGGTTTTGTGTGGGAACCGATCTAAATTCATTTGATAAGTAACATACACCACATAGTTGAACATAAATGTACAGTTACTGTAGAAAAACAAGGGATTATATCAGCATTGCCTTTTATAGTATATGAATATTACAGTATCGTAATGGTCACTAGGTCCATGTGGGATTTATTAATTTGCAACATAGAATCAAAGACTTAAATCAAATTTCACGTATTACCGATGACAGGGTTTAGTGTCTGAATATTTCATATCACATCCGTAAAAACACCCGTAATTCATCATACTATGGCATTGGGCAAAAGCCGCCACTTCACATTTGTGTTTGCCCTATAAGATGATTTTAAAATTTAAAAAACTGGAAACGAGACAACGGCGACATCTCGACGATTCACTCAATAACCTAAGAGCAACATAAATCAATAATTCTGTACAAAATTGCCATGTGACGGCAAGACGGTGAATTAAAAAAGATATACGTCAAAACTCGATAAACGAAACACGCTACCCGAAGGATAGGGGTCGCACTATTAGGTACCTACAATCAAGGTTACTACGCGTCCCGCAGTTAAAGCTAGATGTCGCACCAATGATCCCCGGGGCAACTAGGATTACATGCTATCTTATTCGTTCCGAACGCGATTATTACTTCGAAAATATGTAATTGTTCGGAGCGAGAGAGATAGTATATGCTCCTATTTAAGGCTATTCTTTTGAGTCATTATCAGTTTCACTTCTATCACTTGAAGTAATCATGATCACTTCGACCCAATGACAAATAAATGCATATTCAAAAGAACATGAAGTTATCAGTTTCACTTTGTTCACTTTGATCAGTGATAATTTACTAAAAAGAATACAGCTTTTGTCTCTATTTTTCTCTGATTTTTTACTGAGTAACAAACACAAAGCACTGATGTGATATGTGCTCGCAGCAAAGCGGATTCGCTGTTCCACGTTTTCTTGAACTGACCTATTCTTAACCTAGGAATCAATTGTTCAATTTAAGAATCGTGGCCCAGATCTATTACTTTTCAAATAGTTTAGATGGCGCTAAAAGTTGCATATCAACGTCAAGAACTTATTTTTATCACAAGTGACATTGACAGTTGTTCGCTGTGTCGCCATTGTTGTGTTAGATACTAATAATTTTTATAAAAATTACTTTTACAACCAAATTAAGATATTATTATTATTGAGACAACAACTATGGGACATTTTACATCCCAATAATGTATAATGTTGTGGAACAATATTTACACGGAATATACGTAAAATTATCAACTATAGAAAAATGTTATAAAAATATAGAGCAGTCAAAAATAAAAATTAATTAAAAACAATTACTTTTAACAAGAACACTTAAGTTTTAGTGTCTTTGTTCCATAGACTATTTAGTGTAATGTGTTCCTTTAGCTCAACTATTTAAGGTCATAGTTTTATTTTGCTGTATATATTGTTTCTAAGATAATATTCCCCAAAAATGAATAATTTATTTGATCATGAGGATGAGAGCAGGTAGGAAATAATTCTAATATTAGGAACTATTATTTTCTTACTAATTTTATATCTTTAATTTAAGTTGGTATTTTGGTGCCATTAGTCGACAGGAAGCACAGGAAGTTTTAATGGCAGAAAAGGAGGGTGGTGTTTTTTTGGTTCGAGATAGTGCTTCCTCAGTGGGAGATTATGTTCTTTGTGTTAAGTAAGTTGTTAAAATTTATTTTACATTTACCAATTTAAATTATTCCATATAAATTTTTAAAAATTGCAAATATATAATAAACAAAATAATTTAAGTATTTACAACAAAAACATTTGAAATATTAATATGTTAATAATTTTTTAAATTTTTTATGGCCTATAAACCTTAAATGTTGCTTTTGATAGACTCAATTGCAAGTAAGATTAAAAATAATTTATTTCCAATTTTCTCTAAAGCCTAAATGACAGGTAAATATTGTGATTATGGTAATCGAGCTTCACAGATTTTTACAACCAGTATAGGTACCTCATCAATTTCTATATAGATTATTTAGTTACAAATATAGTGATGCTATTGGTTGTACAATCAACCCTCATATATCTGATTACTATCTGCAATTAATGTAGGTCATCTATATGCTTAGAGCAGTTTCTGTTTACCTGGGTCAACAGAACTAAGAATTATTGGCAAAAGTAATTTGAGGCATTTAAAATTAAACCTTTAGAAGGAAAACTGGGAGAGCTTGATCAAGGGTAATATGGATGAAGCATATGGGTTCTTCTTACAAATAATCCAGGAGCATTTCCATTTAGTATATCTTATATAGTATGTAGTTAAAATAAAGTTTGCCGACGATACTTCTGCTGCAGTCTTTGGCGAAAATGATTCTATATTATTATTTGCTAATTTGGTATGTTCAATTTAGCTACAGCAAAAAATTAAAAGTATACCTTTTTCTATAGAATGTCAACTTATTTTGCAATTAAATGAGATATTTAACAATAAAATAAATTCAACTCAAACTGAATTTTTTATTAAAACAATTATAGAGCTTTTCTGTGAATATAAATATTCTAGTTTGGAAGGTATTATAATTTACAGAGTTTAGGAAACAGAATAGTTAATGAAATATTTACATGTCTAACATAAAAAAAAATTGTAATGGGCACCCTTGGTCATGGAAAGGAGTAATTTAAATGTGTAATACAAAACCAGTTGGATTTCTTTAATAATATAGTTTTCATAAAATCAAACAAAACATTATTCTTTCAAAAATGATCATAATCCTCTCTCTCTCTCTCTCTAACATCCTGTCACCATTACTTCTTAACCAAATTTACTAGAAATCACCAAATGGCGGTAGTTCCAAAATTTCTTAGGGTGGGAAATTTAAATAATAAATGGGTAAATTCACAAAATAAATAAGAAACAAATTTTATTTCGAATTTTTCTGTACTGTAACAGTAAATGGAATCAAATCAAATTATGGAGGGCTGAAGGGCTTATTAGACCTAATTGAGTTAGGAACAGAAATCAGTATAGCAGCATTTACAATACTCTTGTCGACGTGAGGCGAGCGACGCGGGCTGGTGCTGCGCAAAAAAAAGAAAAGAAAGTTATATAAATGTTCTCAGTATTTATAAAGATATGCCATTCTAAAATAATAAAAATTATTTGCTTTTGAACCGTCCCAATGTTATTACAGAACGTCAATTACTAAAATTCACTAAAACATTTCTTTTACGCATGAAATGCCCTCTCCATTTCATTTTCCGGAAAAGCTGTTCAGATATGTTTTATTGACAGGTCTAAGTTGAAAGTAGGTGTCGGAGTGGGAGTATTAGGCCGTAGTTTTAGGCTTGCCAAATCCGTAGGAGACACCCTATCATCTTTCAAGCGGAAATGCATGCAACCCAAATCTGCACTGACGAGTGTCTAAAATAGAAACACTATGAAGGCTAATATATACATATTATCAGATAGCCAAGCAGCGCTGAAAGCTCTCAAGTACACCTACGAGTTTAAGTTGACTTGGAATTGCAAGCAAACCCTAAAACAATTGACAAGGAACAACAGGGTAACCCTCTTGTGGCTGCCAGGGCACAAGGAAAATGAGAAAGAGGATAGTCTCGCACAAAAAGAAGCTTTTTAGCCCGGAACCTTTCTATGGATTACCAAGAAGCCACATTAAAGAAATATTTGAGTAATAACAAGTATCTTCAGAGGACGCGGGCTTATATTAGATCAGGGTAATGTACAAAAGATCTTATAGGTCGAAGTGTTGTACACAGGCCAAGAAAACCTTAACGACCCTCTCGCAATCTACGTAATTTTAGTAAACTTTGGGCGTGGCTTAAATTATTTTTGAGGAAAACTTCAATAGTTTTTTTGAATAATAATAATAATAAAAACCCAAATCGTATACATTCAAATGAGCTATAACTATTTTTTACATGGTTTATATATACTTCATCTATGAATGGTATATTTCATATTCTGAATAGCCTTAAATGACAATTTCAATTAAGGTACTTCTATAGATATTTACTATACTGCGAATTAAAATTTTTAAATACCTCACAATAACAAATGTAGAAGTTAGCGGATTCCATTAAATTACAAGTGTAAGTTTACCCCATACAGATTTCTAGAGATTTTTAATGTGGTATATGAAAGGTTAAAAGAAGTTTTAATGATAACGTTTTAATATCAGTTGTGGTTACATGTTATTGAAAAGATTTTTAAATAAAAAAAGAACGCAAAAATCGTATCAGTTTTGTATATTAAAATTATCAAAAGCACTTAAAGTACTTAGATATTCATTTATGATAGGTTGGTTAACACCATATACCACGATGTGCTATTATTAACTCACATGTGGAATTAATATTGCTGCTTATCAAACTTGGAGCAAAAAATATTAGGAAATTGTTGTATACCACCCAATCTGTAATAAATTGGTCAACAATTTTTCTATTCATTTTTGGTTAGTTTTTATTTTAAATTAGAGAGTTATCTTTAAGGATATAATTTTTTATCAATTTTATTTGTATTTGTGAAGGCTTTATTAAAAAATACAGAAACAACCTTGCTAAAGGTGAGATTTCTATGTCTAATAATCCTAATGCTTTTTGGTCTTTTATTAACGCAAATAGGACCTCATCATCGATATCGGGAACCGGCCAATATTTTGATCGGCCAACGTTATGAATGCGTTTGCCGCTTTTTTCTGTAATGTCTAAAGTATTCCGAAGCAAAATTATTTATTTTTATTTGCACTTGACACATGATCCTTCTCTTAGGAAAATATATGTTCTACAGAAAAAAGAAATAGTTCATTCAGTTATATTTTTGGTATAAAATCTCTTATTACTGATGTAATCGGCCTCTTATCTCTAGTAATAAATTATTTAACAATATATTGGACTTAGTCTTAAAAGAGCTTTTAGACTACACAATAGTCAAGATCTGTAATTAGGGTGTAGGAGTGGAGGAATTTTAGAGCATGTCAGACACGACAGAAATCATATATCCACGCTTTCTAACCACGTAAAAATAGGGACTTGTTCTAGCTGTAGTAGTAAGAGGTTGGATGAAAAGGCAATGTTTAGAGAACTGCACCCATAAATATGGCATATCTTTTAAATGTTGAGAATATTTAATAAAACTTCCTTTTCTTTACTCGCAATTATCGTGTGTCATCAACCACCAAGCCAACAATACGTTAGGTCGTGTCGATCGCTGTACATCGACTAAATATTCTAAATGCTATTAAATCACACTAAATCGTTTCCTAATTAGTGCACTAAGTACGGGAGATCAGCATCACCCTAATCCTCACTGCCCTAAATGCGATTATACCACACGGAATTCACGGCCTAGTCCAGTTAGGGTCCATAAATATCGTGTAGACTAATAGGCCTTTAAATGTCCTGTATATTAAAAATTGGTAACCCAAAAAGTGTGAAAATAAATCACGATCATATAATGTGTACATAATGATAATGTAGTAAATAACATAAATCGGATGTCTTCCAAAACTTAAGTAAACACTAACTTTGTAAATACTTATGCCTGGTATAAACCAGCGTTGTCAGTGTGTAGGCATTTAATCAAAACAAGTAGTAAAACTAACAAGGCTTATATTTATATTAAAATGTTATGATGTTAACGGAAATTTTTATCTGTATAAAAACAAGGAAGTTGATCGAAATTTAAACACTTTATGGCCATGTGGATATACCTATGCTACTTTCTTATTTATTTTTACATTAAAAATAAAATAGAATCTATGAGCGTATCGTTTGGTATATTTGAGACTTACGTAGTAAAGATAGATAAATATTCCAGTCTATTTCCATCAAATTTAGTTTATTTGCAGGACAACATAGATGCCGTAAAATGTTAAAGATGCGAATCGTCCACTCAAAATATTCTTGCGAATATAATGTAAAACATCAACATTTTTTGTATAGTTACAGTGTAACCTAAAAATTTGCTATGATAAACTTGATTGCAATTTGGTATGACTAAAATGTGGTCGGACTTGCATTGTCTTTTTTTTTATTTTTACGACGTTTCGATTAGGTTGTATGTCTAATCGTTATCAAGTATAAACTGAATGTTTTGTCTTAAGACCATGAGCTTATATAGGGACTGTGTCCATTGAAACGCAACGTTTCGCTTCACTGTACACACCTCAATGATTTGATGTTACAAAGTAGTGGTTGCCAAAGATTAGGTATCTCAACAGTCGGTTTACTGAAGATTCCATTATAATTTTTAATGTATGCTGCTTCTATAAATTTTATTTTTTTCATATTGGGTTCCATATATATTGCCACAGCCTCAGACCATTTTATATGGTGTTGTTTATCCCAGGAGTGTCCTGCAATACCTGATCTCGACGTTTCCCCTTTTTGTGTGTGAGCCTTATGTTCCTTAATTCTAACTTCTAGCGGTCGTTTGGTTTCTCCAATATACATTTCACCACACTCACATAGAACTTTGTAAACACATTCTTTCTTATAGATAGTTTTAGGTTTTGTTTTTGTTAAATGAGCTCTAAGGGTATTCCTGATTTAAAGGCTGTTTTTATATTATAACTTTTCGTCTTATTTTCTCCGACGTTCCCTTAATGTACGGAATTGTAAAGAAGGAATGTGTTTCTTGCTGTCCAGTGTTCGTTGTTCTAAAATTATTTATAACATCGTCAATTAGTTTTAAAGGATAACCATTCTGTTATAAATCGGATTTAATATTTGCTACCTCTTTTTCCAATGATTCGGCATCATTGCATATAGATATAGCGCGATTATAGAGGTTGCGTATAATTCCTCGTTTTGTTACAACAGAATGATTAGAACTATGATTAAGATATTGTCCAGTATGTGTTGGCTTTCTGTATACTGAAGTTTTAATAGTTTCGTTTGACCGGTTCACCATGACATCTAGGAAGGGCAGTTGATTATTTACCTCCTTTTCCATGGTAAACTTAATTGTAGGTAGAATGGTATTCAGATGTTTCAGGAAATCATTAAGTTCTTGATCATTGCCCTTCCATACGATGAAAGTATCATCGACATATCTCAACCAGACTTTCGGTTTTACTGTTGCCGTTTCTATGGCATGAGTTTCGAACCATTCCATATATATATTGACGACGACTGAAGAGAGTGAAGAACCCATCGGAAGCCCGTCGTCCTGAGCGTAGAACTTGTCCCTTACTTGAAAGTAAGCACTACGCATGCAACACTTCAAAAGGTCCATCACCCCGTCCAGTGGTAACGTGGTTGGATCTGATAAAGTACTATCATTTGAAAGTCTAGTTTTGATTATGTCTAGTGATTCCCCTAATGGTACATTAGTATACAGGCTTTCCACATCAAAGCTTATTAGTCTGTCGTCTGGCTCTAGATTGATGCTACTAATAATGTTCACGAAATGTGTAGAATTTTTAACATATGTGTTTGTGTTATCTTCTAAAGGTTGTATCATTTTTAAGAGAAACTTCCGATTTACAACAGAATGGTTATCCTTTAAAACTAATTGACGATGTTATAAATAATTTTAGAACAACGAACACTGGACAGCAAGAAACACATTCCTTCTTCACAATTCCGTACATTAAGGGAACGTCGGAGAAAATAAGACGAATTGCCAGTAGTTATAATATAAAAACAGCCTTTAAATCAGGAAATACCCTTAGAGCTCATTTAACAAAAACAAAACCTAAAACTATCGATAAGAAAGAATATGTTTACCAGGTTCCATGTGAGTGTGATGAAATGTATATTGGAGAAACCAAACCACCGCTAGAAGTTAGAATTAAGGAACAGAAGGCTCATACACAAAAAGGGGAAACGTGGAGATCAGGTATTGCAGAACACTCCTGGGATAAACAACACCATATAAAATGGTCTGAGGCTGCGGCAATATATATGGAACCCAATATGAAACAAAGAAAATTTATAGAAGCAGCATACATTAAAAACAATAACGGAATTTTCAGAAAACCGAGTGTTGAGATACCTAATCTTTGGCAACCACTACTTTGTAACATCAAATCATTGAGGTGTGTACAGTGAAGCGAAACGTTGCGCTTCAATGGACACAGTCCCTATATAAGCTCGTAGTCTTAAGACAAAATATTCAGTTTATACTTGATAACGATTAGAGATACAACCTAATCGAAACGTCGTAAAAATAAAAATAAAGACAATGCAAGTCCGACCACATTTTAGTTAATCGTCAACATTGTCTACAACCTTCAAACAAACGTTGCAATTTGGTACTCCATGATTTCATGTGTACATTGGTCATTAATTATTTTTCTTGATGTAAAGTTATATATGAGATTAAAACACCAAAACGATTTCAAGTCTGAGAAATTAGTTTTAAAAAGTTATGAGCAGTAGCACATCATTATTAGGGTATGGAGGGCAAACTTTATATTGTGAGTCATAATGTAATTTGGGTGTTGAGTTATATTCTATGTTAAATTTCATAATTTATACGGCAGAAATTATATTTTAAACTTTATGGATTTATTATTCACAAACCAGAATTTTTGTGGAACATACTTTGAATATTTAACCGTCTTTTGGTGTCTCTTTTATCAGAGACGTATTCATAGCATTGAAAAAAAAAACAAATGAATGTTTTGCATTACTAATTTAAAACTTAACAGGCCTTTAAAATTTTCCCCACTCTAATGGTAGTGTAGAATTTTATATTAAACTTATATAACGTTCTCATTCTATATTAGACAACTTGTAGAATATAAATAATAAATATTAGAACCAGGAAGGCATAGACAATGTCGTAAGATACTGTATCAGGATGCGAAGGACAATAATTTGTCAAGAAAATATTCTTTTCCCACAAAAAATTAAATACTTTAAATTCATATCTCAGAAACAAACAAAAGAAAGAAGTACTCAATAGTTTTTAAAAGAAATCTACTTTTAAAACCATTTTTCTACAATTCTTGTACTAGTTGTATTTTGTCGCTGACAGGTGTCCGAATTATATTGTTCTCCTTAAGTAATACTTTTAAAAAATAAGATAAGGTTAAAACCTCAAATAAATGACGATGTTGTATTTGTCAGAATGATGATTAATTATATCTGTGGAATTTGATTTTATATTACAAAAGTGAAATCAACTGTTTAGCTAGACATATCAGACTTTACACAATTTTATTAAATCTGTTAATTTTCAAGGAAATCGCCATTTGAAATTTTAATCTAAATGTTAACATACTAAGTTGTCAAGACATTTGCGAAAACTAAACATTCTAAAGAAAAATAATCAAGTTTAAGAATAGTTGTATAGAAACAAGGAAACTTTGTGGCTGCCCATTTACAACCACTGAAAAAAAATATACTACTTTTTTCACTAAATAAAGCAGAAATAATTCACTGTATTTAATCAAAAGATATAATACTGCAGTGTCGCCGTTGAATATCAGCTTTTTTAACTGACTGAATTTTTAAGAGATTATTCTTCACCTAATTTTATGCATAACACTTCATATAAACATATGTTCAATAATACTTCATTTTTAAGAAACAGAGTGTTAAAATTTATAATTTTTTTCAGTTTTTTTAGATTCATCTTATATATTTTTGAAGACAATTAAGTGAAATTTCATGCATACAACAATATTTGCAATTTTCATGAAACAAGTTTATTAATGTTTGTTTGAAGGTCATAGACAATGATGTTTCTTGTGAAGTAGTAGATATCTGTTGGACTTCCATTGTCTTTATTTTTGTTGAATATCACGTCGTTTCAGCTAGTAGTTATCACTAGCCGTTTTCAAGTGAAACTAAATAAATCCGTTAGCTACATAACTATTTATACTAAAAGTAAATGCAGTAGAGTGTGACTGAGATGGGTGCAGTCATGCCGGCTATGGCAAAATCCCATGCAGCATTTAGTTTTAGTCTACAATTACTAAGAAGTGGTGTCCACACTTCTCTTATTTCTAAATATGGTTTACTAAAACAACTCGGGTTCTGATGTATAACCGCGGCTTCTTTGAATTTCCGTTTTCTCCAATGTTGTTCTCGGTGTAGTATTTTAGCTTCAGACCATTTTATGTGGTGTCCATGAGTCCAGGCATGGTTGGCGGTACCAGATTTTTCTGTTTCTCCTCGAGATGTGCATTTTTGGTGTTCTTTGATCCTTCCGTCAAGAGGTCTCTTTGTTTCGCCAATGTAGGAATTGCCACATTCACATGGTATCTGATATACACAGTTCTTCATGTCTCTTTATGTAGTTGGTTTGACCATAGTGAGCCGACTTCTCAGAGAGTTATTTGAATTGAAAACAACGTTGATTTTATATCGTTCTCCTATCCTTCTAACTTTTTCTGAAATGTCTTTAACATAGGGGATGTTCAATACTGGTTTTCGTTCTTTATTCATTGTCGATATTGTCCTATTTCTACGTTGTTCAAGAAATTTATCCACTAGATATACTGGATATTATAAAAAATCTCGTAGATAGAGCCTTAACTCTCTGCAACTCCAACAAGAACTTGATGAAAGAGATAGATTACATTAAAAATGATATGACAGCCAACGGATACCCAGTATATCTAGTGGATAAATTTCTTGAACAACGCAGAAATAGGACAATATCGACAACGAATGAAGAACGAAAACCAGTATTGAACATCCCCTATGTTAAAGGCATTTCAGAAAAAGTTAGAAGGATAGGAGAACGATATAAAATCAACGTTGTTTTTAATTCAAATAACTCTCTGAGAAGTCGACTAACTAGGGTCAAACCAACAACACAAAGGGACAAGAAGAACTGTGGCAATTCCTACATTGGCGAAACAAAGAGACCTATTGACGTAAGGATCAAAGAACACCAAAAATGCACATCTCGAGGAGAAACAGAAAAAGCTGGTGCCGCCAACCATGCCTGGACTCATGGACACCACATAAAATGGTCTGAAGCTAAAATACTACACCGAAAACAACATTGGAGAAAACGGAAATTCAAAGAAGCCGCGGTTATACATCAGAACCCGAGTTGTTTTAGTAAACTATCTTTAGATATAAGAGAAGTGTGGAAACCACTTCTTAGTAATTGTAAACTAAAACTAAATGCAGCATAAAAAATGGGATTTTGCCATAGCAGGCATGACTGCACCCATCTCAGTCACACTCTACTGCATTTACTTTTAGTATCAATTGTCATGTAGCTAACTGATTTATTTAGTTTCACTTGAAAACGGCTAGAGATAACTACTAGCCGAAACGTCGTGATATTCAACAAAAATAAAGACAATGGAACTCCAACAGATATCTACTACTTCGCAAGTTTATTAATATGTGAAAAAATGTACTGAATGATGCCTTTTTTACGGTGATGTTAAACTTTTTTTCAGCTTGATTACTCGGTTAGTTTCCCAATCTTATTGTTAAACTTTTTTGTCTTTTAAGTTTTCTTCTAAAAGTCGATAGTTTTCCAACAAAAAAATAAAATATATATTATGTAAAAATTCATAATGCTAAGAATAATCTCTTAAAATTTTTCGCACTTGTCTGGAAACACCCTGTATATGTACTCTGCAAACTGAATTATGGGTTCCTTCCAACCATAGAATAACTACGATGGTATTTTTATTTTAAACTGAAATATATTATTCTCAGTCTTATAATAAATCAAATAAGTAATTTGCCATACAAGACTGGAAGACAAAGAATTATTAAAAAAATAATATACTTCTGCGGCGATACATTTTTTCTTTAAACCACTGGACCATGTTTTGGTAGTATGTATGTCGTCTTCTTGCTCTTATTACCTCCTGACATCGACGTGGCATACTATTGGTTAAATGTCGAATTCTTTTTTGATGTATCTGCCCCTATTTTTCAAGTAACATTTGCCAATGGTAGGTTATTTGATATTTCTCTCTACTGCATGTTTCTCCCAAACTCATCCCACAAGTGTTAAATACGATTTGAATCATATATTGTTTTCTACAAAGAATGTTCGAACCTCTCTGATGACGTGAGGGCGGGCATTATCCTGCTGAAAAATTGATTCTTCGCCGCAATATTGAGCATAGGAAAATACAATGGTCCTGTCAAACTTCTACCCTAATTTGGAAAGAGGTTGGTTCTTTTATTGGAGCTAATATCCCCCACACCATTATTGATCCTACTCCAAAATCCCAAGTATCGTAAACCGTCCTGTCATAAAATCTTTCACCTCGTCTCGAATTTGCCCATCAGGATCACATATCGTTTTTGGCATTGTTATTCAATCCAGTGTGCATGTCAGCTGCAAAACCTAGACGATTTGTTTGGTATTACTTGAATTGTGGTACCCTTGCTGACGGTCTAGGTCCGAATTCCATCGACATTAACTGATAACTGACGCAGCATATTTGCATACTGCCGAGGGTAATGCATGTATGGGATTTATGTGGTCTCCTTTTTACGTCACCGCTCTATAAAAACCTATTCCACGTTCTTGAAATAACAGATCGGCTTGCATAAAGTCCTACTGTAATTTCCGTTAGGAACACCATTTCTGATACGTGTAATTACCACAGACGCTTAAAAAGTATTCCGATCCTTTCTTTGCCTCCACTTGCTTGATTTATAAATAACGACTTTTAAATTTAAAAATTCCTTAGTGTAGTTTACTCGTGAATGTAAATATAACACTGAATAGATAATAGCAAATTAAAGTTCTGATAAACCCGACAGGCAACATTCCAATTTTATATGATCACGTAACAATGGACTAAGATTTTGATTCACAAAATTGTGGGAGTAGTATAGTATATATATATATATATATATATATATATATATATATATATATATATATATATATATATATATATATATATATAGATAGATAGATAGATAGATAAGTCTTTATTTATTCCAATAAGTATTACTTACAAAAAAAACCCATAAGGGCATGGAACAATGTCAAAAAAATATCATTACTGTAATAAACATCACAATAAAAATTATAATTCATTCTTAGGTGTAGATAAAATAAATGAAAAAGAAAAAACCTCAACAATAATCATACAGGTTTAAATATCTTTCTTGAATAATTCTATCAAGTTAGTGTAGTAAAAATAAAACAATTAAAACTTAAGATATTATAAATGAGACAAAAATTAAATAACAAGTACACTTACATGCATTTAAAATTTAATAATACAGTCAATAACTAAAATTCTAATTCGAGACAATACTGCCTTTATCACACTCATAAAACTCTTCCAATGTATAGAAGGCTTTTTTACATAAAAAGATTTTCAGGACACACTTTAATCTATTTCTCGGTAGTAAATGTACATTTTCAGGCAAAGAATTAAAAACTTTTATTATAGAAAACTCGACATTTTTCTGCAAAAAACTAAAGTTATATTTATCAGAAACCAGATTTGTTTTATTTCTAGTAATGTAGTTATGCTTAATAGATGCACCCTCAAAAAGATCCCTGTTATCAACAATAAACATCACCGAGTCCAAAATGTACATACCTATAACCGTCAAAATATTGTTACTAATAAACACAGTCCTGCAACTGTCTTGTTGTTTCATTGCAAAAATACATCGTAAACATCTTTTTTGCAGAATCAAAATTCTATTAACATCACAGGAATTGCCCCAAAACATCAAACCATATCTGAGTTTGGACTGTACAAATGCATGGTAAGCTGACAGAGCTGCATCGATTCCAACTCTCTCTGAAATAATTCTTAATGCGAAACAATACTGAGATATTCTAGTGGCAACTCTCTCGATGTGCGCCCCCCCAGTCCAACCTTCTATCGACGTTTAGTCCCATATATATATATATATATATATATATATATATATATATATATATATATATATATATATATATATATATATATATATATATATATATATATATATATATATATATATATATATATATATATATATATATATATACAAAGAGGACAATTAATTTTTACTGAAAATGAACCTTACTGAGGCACAGTGTATAGAAATTCTTATGGTGATAGGATATGGCGATAGGATAAGAACCCAAGAAGTGTGTCATCCTTTCTTAATGATGTTTTCCCAACCAGGTGGTTTGGCCGCAGAGATCTGCAGACTTAAACTCTCTCGCCTTCTTTTTGTAAACATCCGGACAAACCGACAAACAGATACTTTTTGAAAATAGTGTAGATCCTGTCGCAATTTAGCAATGCCCCTGGTGGTAAGGACATGTAGCTAGCGATCTATTTTCGACCACCGTAGTAAATGTATGGATGTTTCGTCCCGATACCGGTGGTGGACTCATCAGTGGGATCCACCAGTATCTTTCCCAGACATCCTTGTACTTTCCACAAACTTGGACCTCTATTAAAGTCCAGTTTTGCCGGAAAGCAGTGGTAAGATGTTAGGTTCCACAACAATCCACTTAAAGGCATCCAAAACATGCATTTTGTATGGAATCCAAAAAACATTTTTTCCGAAAACAATAACTACCTTACTAGCGTACTAAGAAGGTAAAAATAAATCACATGACATACCTGCAATTAAATCAATTTCTTCGTTAATTACTTCCACGACTTCTATCGTTTTACACTTTCCATGATGGTGGTCTTGTAATCTTTTAAAAAAACCTTGCATTTCTTTATTACAATTTCTACACATTGCTCTACTACCAGTCTTTCTTTTTTTTGTTTTTTCTATAAAATAATCCCAAATATTTTTTTTCCTTCTACTCATTTTTATTTTAAACTTATTTACTTTTAACCTGAGACGCACTTGCTTACTTTATACAATTTGATTGTTATAATACGCTTGAGTGGCCTGTGTTTCCCACACGGTCGAGGAGGGACTTCCCTGGCTTTCGATCGAGATGAAGGGTCTCAATTCATGAAGCCGATTTACTTAAGCGACCTAACCATCGATTATACGGTCTACAGAAAACCCACACATACAAACAGGTACCTAAACGCCGAATCTCACCACCATCCATCACAGTTACTATCAGTCGCCAACACACATCTCCAGATCCTTGCGACTAACCAAACCCACAAATCTCCAAAAAGAACTCAACATCAGAACAGCTCTAAAACGAAACAACTACAAAGAACACAATATCAAAAAGGCCATAAAACAGAACACAAATACAATAGCAGAGAAAAAAGGAGAAGATGACAAATCCAAACCAAAAACGACACTGCCATATATAAGAGGTGTAACAGACGTAATTGGAAAAATTCTCAGGAAGCATGACATATGTATAATTTACAAGCCAGAAACAGCAATACACAAATTATTGGGCAATCCCAAAGACAAAATACCATTGGAAAACCAGGGAGTGTACAGCATTCCATGTAGAGACTGTGAACGCGCATCATCAGGGAAGCTCTCGAAATAGAAAAAACGAACAACGTTAACAAGAAAGGTGATGCACAAAACATTTCAAATACATGGAAAACTTTAATCAAAACCCTAGGAAATTCAAGACAGCAAGAGGAGAGGAGGCTCAGACACTTAAGGATATTCACCCACTATCAATAGGCAATAGTGGATATAGGTGCAAAAGGTACTTGTGGGCTCGTTTTTTTTATCCAAAGTAAGCGAAGCTGACCTTTTAAAAATAATCACACAATTTATTTGCTTGCGTACTCGGAGCCCTTTTAGGCATGGACCGTCGGCAACGCACCGACCTACCTTGTCACATATCCGCCTCTGTTTCGGGGTTATTGAAAGTCACGTTATTAACCAGTTATTTTATTTCATCATTTAAATGTTCTTTTCTGTTCTTATCAATTTAAAAGAAAATGTATAAAAACAAATTCAAATTTTGGTACTTATCGTTTTTTTTTTCTTTGTTTCAGGGAGGACAGTAAAGTTAGTCATTACATAATAAATAAAATGCAACAAAATGATCAAACGAAATATCGAATCGGAGATCAGTTTTTTAAAAATTTACCTGAACTTATTTCCTTTTACAAGCTTCATTACTTAGATACAACACCCCTCATTAGGCCGGCTACCAAAAAAGTAGAAAAAGTTAGAGCCAAGTTTGACTTTGATAGTCAGGTAAGTTTTAATTCAATCAATGTACAATTATGATCATGTTATGCGTAAATTAAAACACGGATCTAAGACGTTAACTGTGTTAATAAACATTCCAACTTAAGGTAGAATCAAATGCCAATTAGTGTCAGTATTTTATTGAAAAAAAAACTTTCTAATGTATTTGATACAACAATTTTAGTTTCAAATGGAAAGGAAACTAATTTAAATCATCAAAAATTTTAATTTTATTGTTTTAAATATTTTAATATCTCAGATGTTAATTCTCGCTTACACTAATTGGATTCTGCAGTGTTAACATATTTTTTAAATGCTATCTCTACAAGCTATGTCATGGTTTTATTAATATATTCTTTTAAAATTATTTTTATACAAGCATCTGTCTGAAATTCTGCAGTTATTATTCTAATAATATATCTAAAACTAATAAGGTACTGGGTAATAGATATCGGAACTCATATTAAATTTGCAATTATTTTTCTTTTTAAGGCAACAGATAATTTTATAATAAAGAACTTCCTTAGTGCTTAATATCACCGTTAATTTAAGAGATGTCAAGAAATGGCAAATAAAATTGTAGGGACTTTTCAGATGGATCAAAATATATTAGAATTTAAAAAAATGAAGACCAAATAGCACTGATTTAGCATCAAATCTTGCAAAGATATATGTTAATCTAAAGGATATTGTATTTAATTTTTAGGTAATGCATAAAATTTAGACTACTTATATAATGTTCCTTAGTTATATTTGGTCATTTTCGATAACACAAATTAATAATTCAATTCTGTATAATTATTTCTGACATAACTGTTTGATGGCAATTAGTTTTAAACTATTTTCTACCTGGAATATTTATTTTTTATTAAAATGACGATTTAAACAGGGTAAATGATATTATTTTAACTGATACTAATGAATCTTTAATAAATAGGCTATGATAATAACCTTTACTTATTCTGTTTGAAAACGACAAAGGTTACAATTTGAGGTAGTGTTTTAGTTATTTACCAATAGTGGATACAATATACTTGCAGTTGGGTGTTTAAAATACAATTATGTAAGAGAAACTTAGTTCCCAACCAACTGAAAGAACCTCATACTATAAGGACAAATATACTCTGTTCTAAGACAGTTACAGTGCTTTATCTCTAACAGTTAGAACAAAATACGTTTGTCTTTATAGAATAAGGTTTTTTTTAGTGGGTTGAAAACTAACTTTATTATATATAATTGTATTTTAGTTATTTAGCCAGAGTATTGGTTTTACATTTTTGTGTATTTTAAGATTTCCAACAGCTTTTTTTTAATGAAAATTGTTCTCAAATATTTTAAAATTCTGCAAGGAAGCTTTATTTAATTATAATGTGCTTAATATTACGTTTTGTGAAAGTTAGTATCTATAACGTCAGACAAAAGAAACCTTTTCTGGTAATCAACCCGGGAAGGGTTGTTATATTTGTTCCTAAAATTCAGGATTCATTAGGAAACCAAGATATAGCATCGTATCACATTAACTTATCAATAGATCAGATAGTTACCTGACCTTCATAAAAATAAATCAGTGTTTTTAATAAAATATACTTAAATAATATTTGGTTTTCAGGAAAAAGATGACTTAAGTTTTAAAAAAGGTGATATTTTAACAGTAGTATTTAAGGAAGAGGAACAATGGTGGCGAGCTAAAGATAAAAATGGTAGAGAAGGATCTATTCCTGTTCCCTACGTTGAAAAGGTAAATTTAATTCTTTACAATATAAGGTGTTAATTAAGTAGTCAGCCAAACTTCAGAAGGCGATTCTTTAATTCTTGTACAAAACATCATATCAAAGTATGACCTAAACGGCCTTTTTTTAGAATGCAAGGTGAGTACTAAAGAATTATTTGTTTTAACTTGTTAATTAATATACATTTTTGGTGAAAATAATTTTTGTCTATTTTTACCAGGGACCTAATAAATACATTTTAAAAGGAAAACAAATATGTGACCTGGCCTTAGGATAACCAGACTTGTTTTAAATTTTGGTGTTCTTCAAAAGTCTGAGAGACCTTTTGAGGTATCCAATTGGAAAGAAATGATTTTTTTCTGACACAACACCTCTATATTTTGCTAAAGCTGTTCTATGTAAAATAATGTTGATCTTTTAATTATATAAAATGACAATAAAAGTCTCATATACTTAGCCAAGTGGCTTACAACACTCCCTCCAAGAAACATCCCAGATTTTCTCATATAAGAATGAATCTCTATGGGTGCATTCCACTAGGCGCTCACAACGCTCAAAATATTCCTTCAGTCGTTCCACATAACGACTACGGTCGTCGCGGTCGCGGTGAAAACGTCATTAATGACGTCATTCTTCTCGCTCACGCCAAGCTCACAACGACCCATCTGAAAAGGTGGGTCAAAGTGGATGTTCAGAATTTTGGCGCGGTTTTTTAAATTTAAAGACAATTGAATGTAAGAGTTTCAAAATTACAGTGTAACATATGAGAAAAAAATAGGTATAATTTAGTTTAGATTCAAAATACACTGAATTAGATGGTGTAGTCCAATCCACAAAAGGTGTTACTGAAAAATACATTTAAAAAATGTAGTAATTATATACAAGCACATTTATAGAAGGTAGTAATTATATAAAATTTACCCTAAAATGACTTGAATTCTTTATCTGAATAACGATTAATAACATTCTCATAATCAATAATACGTGGCCTAAGTTTTCGTTTTTCCCGACTTTGTAAAACTGCATTCCATTCTTCATCTGGACTAGATGAAGTACTTTCTGAAGCATGATTACGATCCACCATTAAATATCCAACTGTCACCACAAAAGATATTTTGATTATTTTTCAACGTAAATTACTTAAAGATTCCACTGAAATAAAATATAAGAAACTAAATAGTATTTTTCTTTAATATAAAGCAAGTTAACCAATAATTATAACAAATTATTAATATTAAAGCTTAAAAATTATAACATAACCTTTTCAAGCTACTGATTTATTTTCAAATCCGCCATTTGTAATATTTAACTCAACACTTAAGACGTCCATAATCCCATTCCACTTGGGTTTATGATTAGAATGCTCACAAGCTAGTGGAACGGGAAAAACTGCTATCATGAGCGTGATCGTTGTGGGTGCTTAGTGGAACGCACCCTATGTGGACTCTCTCCATGTTGTCGGGCCCTAGATGGTATGCTCCTCTGCATTTCCCAAACAGTTCCAGCAGTCCTAAGTAGCACTGCCTTATACAGGTATTCACTAAAGCCCAATCCCTTGATATAAGACAGAAGACTTTCAGTATTAGCCCGGTTGTTGATAGAATAATCATAATCATCATTTATTGGTGTCAAATACAAGTATATACACAAGTCAAAAGAAATCATTACAAAATTTGTAAAATTTCTGTAAATATGAAATAGTGCATTAGGTGTCGTTCGTGAAGGGGCTTTTGTAGCCAGGTTTGAAGTTTCTTTTGGTCTGATTGGTGATGAGAAGTCAGTTCATGGTCCTTCAACCGCAGCAGTGTTGAGTCGTCTGCCTTGCATATTGCCCGGAGTGTTTGTGACTTTCCTCTGTAGACGTTATATGTCCGTCCTGCTCCATTTCACAATTCCAAGAATAATTGAGTGTAGAGCACGCATAGGTGTTGAGTACCTTAAATAGATTTTACTGTTTATGTTGGTTCGCAGTTCATGGTCCCTCAACCGCAGTGATGTTGAGTCGTCTGCCTTGCATATTGCCTGGAGTGTATGCGACTTTCCTCTGTAGACGTCCTACGTCCGTCATGCTCCATTTCACAATTCCAAGAGTAACTGAGTGTAGAACACGCATAGATGTTGAGTACCTTAAATAGATTTTTACTGTTTATATTGGTTCGCAGTACCTGCCTCACCCGTTCTATAAATTCGATGGTTAATTCAATCTTTATCGTTCCTTGGTCTATTCTTTGTTTCGTGCCCAAATATTTGTAGATCTATACAGTTTGACCATTCTGCATCTTAAATACTCACGGTTGTATCTTTTCTCTAGATGTGTTTTAAATGCGGCATTTATTAAGGCCGAATAGTATTCCTATATCCCCTCCACAATTTTGAGCATTTGTTCCAGCTGATTTCTTGTGGCAGCCATATATACATGATGACTTAGTCCTACCACTTCTTCACGAACCCTAATGGACTTAATGAATGTGACTAATGTATTTTATTGTTTTTGTAGGATAGAAAAAAACATAATTTTTGTTGTTATTTTTATTTGGTAGGGCGAAAAACAAAATCTCAATATGTATATTTAAATTGGAAATAGCTTGTCGATCTTTCTTTAGTGTAAAACGAAGTTTTTTTTGAAAACAGCCGGTGCTACGACAAAAATAATAGAAACCTGTACACAAAATATTGTCCTAGATTTTTTTTTATCTAATCCATATTATTTTTTGTTAGATTGAAGAATGTTCATCGCCAGTAGAAACAACCAGGCCACCTGAAGGACCAGTCAGTAGTACCCCTGAATCAAAACCAAAGCCTAAACAGGTTTGTTACAAAGTCAAAGTGAAATACTTACTAGTTACGACCAAATGAGTCACAAATATTTTTTAATATCTTCTATTTCAATGATTAATGCCTTGACTCTATTTTTAAATTATATTATTTTTTATTAGTATTTTAATTTAATTTGTCAAATATTAAGTACTACACTTCATTTGACTCTTGTGGTAGCGAATGGACATCCTTAATTCCACCAATAATGAGAAATATATTAAGTTCACAATAATGTAAGAAGTATTAAAATTAACAGCCGTTCTTAATATTATTTATTTCTTAGGGGTTCCAACTAATTAAGTTGTGTTTCTTAATCTCCGTAATATAGTAGTATATACTAGATGGCTAAATTTAACAGCCATTCTATTTTAATGTAAACAATAATAAAAATATTTTTTTTTAGAGGAAACTACCAGCAAAAGCAAGAGTGAAGCAAGTGAGAGTTCCAAATGCATATGATGATACTGCGTTAAAACTAGAAATAGGAGATATAATAGTTGTAACAAAGACTAATATAAATGGGCAATGGGAAGGAGAATTAAATGGAAAAGTTGGATATTTTCCTTTTACGCATGTAGAATTTTTAGATGATGAAAACGGGAGTTAGTAATATATTCCTTGCGAAATTTTCCAGATATTCGCTATTGTTGTATGCCTCGAATTAACTTTATTTGGCACTAACATGGAACATCTCTGCTATCCACTTATTTATGAAAAACTGTATGTTTGCGCAGTTATTGTGAAGTTGTATTTATTATTAAGTACATATCATATTTCACTATTTTTTCATCATGTTTTATGCAATACATAATAGAAAATATATTTTAAAATTATCGCTTTATAAAATATCTATAAATTTATGTATGTTTTATTGTGTATTATGTCAAAACACAATCGCAGGCTTTTATTTATTTTTTTAATCCTAGAATTTCCTTTCTATATTAAGCATAACAAATACACATAAAAGATATAGGTCCAAAAAAAAAAGAAATAAAATATGTTTATATCAACCCTAAAATAAAATGGGGGTGGCTGTTCAAGCTGGATTTTATAATTACGAACTAAGTTCTTTGATTGTTGGAACATACGATTTTGGCATTCATAGGTTTTGGGTTAAAGCTATAAACCAAATATTTATTTATTTGTATATATTATGAAAAATAAGGAAGCTGTTATTACTTTGCGTTCAGTTTATTACAGTATGTAACATAAATTCTTAAAAACGTTTCACACATAGTATTTATGGAAGATAGGTACACACGTACGCGAAATAACTGGTTTAGAAGTGACGAAACTAATATTCAGCCCGAATTCAACTTATGGAAATTAACGGGTAGCTTTAAAATTAGTTTTAAAGCTGCTTCATTTTTCAATTAAGCTTGAAGCAAACCATCGATATAAGCGTAGTGTATGTCACAAAATTCAACTGAACTAAAGATGGGTTTGTATAAGACTTGTGCTTAAGCTGGTAATTCGCGGGTCCTATAAAAATCGACGTAAAAATTGTTATATCAGAAAAGAGACTGATATCAGAACACTCTTTTTATTATGGTCGATTGACTATGATATGACTATGACCCTTTTAGTCAAATGGACCTTAGGTGTAGTGAAAATTGTTAGATGTATTTGTCATGAGTTGTAACCATTTTTTAATTTAATTAACTTTAAAATCGTATCAAATGATCGACTCTGAATGAATTATATTCTAGGTCTAAGGCATACATTAGACAGGCGTCGTAATAAGTAATGAGAATGTTTAATTAATATAATTTGCTGTCGGTGTCCAATGACATTGTAGGTCCAGTACGTCGTCATTGTCGAGTAACTGTAAAGTCTCGTCAAGCTTCGATTATCAATCTTAGTTGTTTCACAATTTCGCTGGAAACAGACCTTTTAACGGTGGCATTTGAACTCCGACCCAATTGCCTTTACATTTTACTCGCATTGAAGCTCCCGACTGTAACCAAAACGGTACCGGTCGGGTTCATTACCATGCACAGAAAAGTCTTGGCGTGGCAATTTTGAAACAGAACAACTACTGTTCTGTCAGAAAAAAAAAATAAAAAACCGAAAAAATGTTGAAGCGGGAATTTCATACGTAAAATATATACAAAAAAAAATTGGGATATTTTGAAATGTATACATTTACTACATAATCATGATACTGAATGAATAAAAGTAGTGGCCATTATTTAACTTATGGTGGTGTTCCTTGATGTTCAATGGTTAGGCCTTGTAAGATGCTTTACATCGCGCCATGAGCGCAGTTCAGTCGATGCTGATCTTTTTACAAATCGAAACTGTCTAACTTAAACTTCTTCAAATGATAATATTGTGTCCCTGAGGACTTTCTAAGAACATGTCAACAATCTCCTCGCCTAAGACACCCTTATCAGGTCGCTGTCACTTTTGAAGATACAGTTCGGCATAGCATAGTACGATGGATAATTGATGTTCCGGATCTGCAGACGCACCAAAGTTCGATAGCTTAGTAATCGGAGGAACAGTAAAAGTAATGGCACAAGACAATAGTTTAGAATTGTTTTAGTTTAGATTGGGTTTTTATTTTTTAAGTACGCCATTTTAACTTTAACATTTGGAAAGTGACAATTAAGCTTCCTACATATTAATTCATATACAGAGTCCATCAATACGTTATTTAAAAAGTCATTGGTAAGCATTTTGGCCATATTCTTTTGAGTAATTATCAATTGATCAAAGTGAACAAAGTGAAACTGATAACTTCATGTTCTTTTGAATATGCATTTACTGGTCATTGGGCTGAAGTGATCATGATTACTTCAAGTGATAGAAGTGAAAGTGATAATGACTCAAAAGAATAGCCTTTTTATAAAAACTCGTAGGGCGATTACAAATGACCTCGATAAATCACTTCCGTTTTGATTGTTGAACGAACAACACGTTGCCGGGTGGCGCTTGCGCTAAGCAAGAAAAAATAACGTTGTTGGGACGTTTGGGGATGAAAGCGGGGTCCGGGCTGATTGTGCGGTGTTGGGGAGAGCGCTCGTTATAGGGTGAGTCCTATTGTGCAAGGGGTAAAGTTTGTGCGTGGTCACGTGCTCTATGGTGAGCGGGGTGTTTTTTGCCCTACGAAACGGAGCTCTGCGCATTGACAGAGAAGGATATACTTGTGACGTGCGATCATCTCCACATCCGGCAGTTCATGCATTTCATAGCTTGTTTTTTATATGTCAATTTTTTAAGTTATGTACTATTAGAGGATTTTCGGGGGTACATACCCGATTATCCGGGATCCTCACCGTTTAGTGCCCACAATCCGGAGTTCGTGTAACCTATCCAGAAGGGTGGCTCTGGCTCTAGCTAAGCGCCGGGCCGTGGGACGAGCTGGCGAATTGCCTTGCAGCAAAGCCATTGCCCTTTCGAAAGGGAGGGCGCAAACAGAACAGAACAGACCTCGATAAATGTTCGTATTCTTTTGAGCCAATTAATGGTTGATAGAGGCAACGAACTCTACCAGGCCTATGGATAGAGCTGAAAATAATAACTGTATTCTTTCGAATATCTATTTAGTGGGTTTATATCACTATAAGGGCACATGAATTATGTGTTTTTTTTTTGAATTTTATTAGAAAGTATAAGTTTTAGGTAATAGATTAAAAAAACAAAAATTGAGGAATTTCCAGTATTTTTTTAGAAAAATAGATTGAAAACGCTAATTATTGAGGTTTTAATAAAAGTTTTCTTGCGGCGTTGTCAGATTTTTAAAGCTTTCAATAATAGAAAAAGAAGATTAATACAATTACAGATAAATGTGCGAATATAAATAGGAAATAAAAACAAAATCACTAATTTTATTAACAAATTAAGTAAGAAACAAAGTCGGAACTAACCTAGACTGACCTAACTGAAACAGTTAAACCAACCTGAAATTATAAATCATTTAGAAAACAAACGTTCTTTAGTTATTTTGGAAACATAAATCCCCACGTCTATCCTCCACATTACCAAGGTCTTTAGTGCGCAATGGTGAGACGGAAAAGCGTTATTTGTATCTTCAATATATCTATGGCCAATAAAAAAAGCGGACTTTATATCATTTTAAATTCTTTTGACGACCCGGAATTTCTAAACAAAATGTTAGGTTATAGTGATATTATTATCTTCAAATCATACTTTAACTATAAAAGCAGAACTTACTGTAGAAATCATAATCCACTCGTTATTTTTACGTGCCATTATCGGTATTTATTTTACATGTTAATAATTTCAAGTAATAATGGATAAAAAGAATATGCCTATTATAATAGTAAATGTAGTAAAAGTAGTAAACGAATTTTCTGCCATATTCCAACCCTGCTTCTAGCTGACTTCATATGTTTAGCCTATAACGGTCATTTCCCTCAATTAATTGTCAAATGTCAAATAAATTTGTTTGGGTGTGCCATTTAAAATTAATTAAATTTTGTAAACGTGTGCCTTAGAATAATTTTAGGTTTTATTTCCAACATTTGAAATACAACAAATTTTTTAAGTTTTAAATAAAAAAATGGTTTTATTAGATTCATGTTGGGCTCCATGTATTTGGACAGATAGTCTAAAAACAGGATGCAAAAGTATAGCTTTCTACACAGTAGCTATGAGTATTGTTTTGATGACTTTTATTATATTTGATATGCTTGGAGGCGATTCGACTCAATTATACAACCCCTTGTTCGAGGCAGATATAAGATTTTGTAAGTAGTTAAGACTGAAATGCACTACTATTGGATTTAGGTTATTAAACATTCAACATTTTGTATTCGGCATCTATAGATATCTTACATATCGTATATATGATCCTTAACCGATAAAAACAATGATGAACCAATTAAAATAGCTCTAATTTAAAAAGCAATTAAATTGAGTATCATGAAAAATTAAGAATTAATCCACAATTAACATTAATAAGTAGTCTTGGCCTTAAAACCTAATAATAGAACAATAAATCAGTTTATAAGGTTACAGATATTTTGATTAATTTTGTCATATTTTTTCTCTAATAAATAAATAAGGAAATGAGTAATTTTGTTATTTAAGATGAACTTTACTTACTTGAAATTCTATTTAGTCAACCTTCTTTCAAGCCTGTCTTATGTTTTCATATTTATATTTAATAAGTAATTCAATCTTAAAATAGGTTTTTCCATATCAACCTATCCTAGTACTAAAATTATTGTGTCGGATGAATGTAGTCAATATAGTAGTAAATAGTTCTACCAGTGTAAAATGCCAAACGTAAAGGGCAATAACCATTCCAGTTATTGCCCTTAATATTTCATGTTGTGATCAGATTTCAATAAATTACAGTGGTGGATTCTGTCGGAAGAGACATATTCGCAAAACAGTATCATGAAAAATTTGTTTTTAAAACATTGAGATTAACAATTACTGATAATTTATTTCCACTCTCAATATAGGGCCCCTTCTCAATAAAGAACTTTTATAGTTTAGTAGTTTGTTTCTGTCAAATTTTTTTCAGGATAGTCTGTCAAATATTCAAATCGCATGATCCAAATTTACATTTTATTTTAATAGTTCTACATATCACATGCACTTGACTACACCACTGTGTGTGAAATCATATTTCTGTTGATCATATAGTATTCATAATTAATTAATTATTATTTAAAAAAGTTACTTAAAAAAATATCCCAAAATCTATTTAAATAACATTTCTAAACAGTATTAGTCACAAACTGCATTTATAGGTAAGGACCAACGAGTAATATTAAAATTTATTCCTTTAATACTTCAGTTTAAATCCATTCTCGCTTAAACCTTGATAAAGGTCAGATCAGCTATTTTGTTCATATTTTTGTAAAGTATTTATTTAAAAATGAATGATTTGGAAACATATGACACTGGAGTAGCTAATAACTAAGTATAGGATATGGATAAACTAAAATTCAGTGTTTCATGAGAATAAAAAGGGTATTATTTTTGATAAACAAACTACGCAAGACATCACAAACAATCATGAATACAAACTTAAAAAATAATAATTATAGAATGGAACATGAAAGTTATGTAGTGCATGAATCTATTTAAATATCCATATTTTTTTCTTTCTTTTTTTTTTGTAATAAATATTGTATCTCTTTAAGAAAATAATATTTAATAATTAGCTGAAAATTTTAATCATGACTAAAGCATTTCAGTTGAGAGCCTTTTGAAAAACAAAGAAAGCTTGTTATAATAATAAAATAAAATTTATTTTTTTTTGTATACTTACATATTTATTTCATTTCAGCAATGCAAGTTGTGGGCATTTGTATGCTAATATATTTTGTTCTGCTAATAGTATCAGCGTTTTTACTTATTATTGGCCTTAATATAATGATCAGAGGACTCATGCTTCCATGGATGGTCTGTTTTGGAATTGCCATTTTATTTCAGCTTATTTTTGGGTTATGGCTCCTTGGTGGCTATTATATTTATGTAAGTTAATATTTATTGTTGTTTTTTTTTGTTGTAAGTAATGCTACTGAGGTAGGATTTCTAAAACAGTGAATTGAGATGTAGCAGTAATTTTGATATTTTTATAGAATGGAGCTTAACATAACTTTTTTTGCATTATTTTAGGGGGTGCGTTATTTAATAAAAGAAGAAAATCTTGAACAACATATAGTAAATTCGGAACTGATTCCAGTCTTGGGTTCTGATTATTTTCGAATTAAAATTTTAATAGTCTTCCATGAAACAATAAAAAAAAACAGTTTTTTAAACTTAATTTACTTAAAACCAAGGACAATGAGCTAAACTTGCTTGTCAATAAACTAGAAAACCAAAATATGTCAAAAATATCTTACCACTGTTCTTAGAAAAACACCAAAACTTCCTACTAAATTTTATACCGTTGAGCTTCAACTATTTATTTTGAATGTTATTACAAGGATAGAAATGTGTTGTCGTTACCTAATTAGTTGCAATCGTAGGGCAAAAACAAAAGTCAGTAAACATAACCAAAATGTACAGTATTTAATATTTATTAATTAATTTTTAATACAATTCCTCCAGAATAAGAACGGCGACAAAAATCTTTCAAGACAAAAAGCGGTGAAGAAAATCCTCCTTAAATAGGTGCCGTGAAAATAATCTCTCGTAGACAATGAGCGGCGAACTTTACTGTGGTGTGATTACTTATACAGGATTGAGAAAAAAGGATTTTTTTCGCCATAATTTTACTGAAGGAATTTTTTCCATTGCGCTTACCGTTGAATAATTTTCTTGCACATATTTTTCATGAAGAAATTTCTTTCCCCGCATATAATTTTGTTGAGATTTTCTTCATAGAAACCATCGTAATGATAATTTCAAAATACATAAGTGAATCATTACCAACAAAAATATTTATTTATCTGTTTATTATCTAATAAAAAAATGAGAAAAATTGTTGGAACAAATGAATAAACTGTCGAAGTATACAATATCAGTAATATGATACTGACATTAGAAGATGGAAAAAGTTATCTAATAATATCACAACTGAAGAGTATGAATATTTTATTATCCTAAACGGAAAGAATAGTTCATCATACTGTATTTAGCTATATTCTGCTTGAATGGAAAAAAGTACAATAGTAACAATATCTAAACCAGATGCTGATGACTCAGACAGTGAATTGTAGATTGTGTGTAAAGTGTCCTCTGTAGATTATCCATACCCCTTCATACTGGTTACTGGTGTTGAGGGCTGAGTGTCGCTTTCTTTTTCTTGGTTTTCTCTATGGGTCCCATGAAAAGCTAGGGAAGGGATGGTAATTTAGGACAGAGCCGCACACGCCATAGGAAGGTTATTTAAACCAGAATGGGCCAGATACTCCGAAGTTCCCTTAGTAGGGACTGAGACCTCTCTCTATCCATCCAGCGCTCCATCTATGCTATTCCACGTTGACTTAAGAGATTTTAATTGTAGTTCCCATCCACTTGGTCAGCCAATTAAGGCAAGCTGCCACATCTCACTCCTACTCCAGGTGCACTACACCACTTGGGAATGATCCCAAACTAAACTCTTAATGAATAATACTTAATATGTGCACCTGTTTTTGTTATATATCCTGTATTTAATTTATTTTTCTAAACTTAAACAAATTTTTGTAAAATTTTGTTTTATTTCTTCAAATTTTAAATCCCTCATAAAGAACATTAAGTAAGCAAAATATGGGATGTGAATATAACACATCAGTGAGTAGCTGCAAGGTAGAACTGCTTTAGCCAAAAAAAAAGCCTTATATTTGGGGAAATAAACTATTATTTCCATATCCTAACTTGTATATATTACTTTTATTATAATAAATTTTTTTTAAATAAAATACCTTTTTGTTTTAGATCGAATGTGTTTTGTATGCTCTGATCATATGGTGCTGGATGTCTTACAATGTAAGTAACAAATATTTTAATTGTATTATTGATATTTAATAATGATCTTTTTTTAGATATACTGTTGGTTAGTAGTTCATTCACAGTATTCACTTTATGCGGAACTTCAATCACCAAATATTGAGCTGCTTTGGCCATAATAATCGTCAAAAAAATATCAATTGTTCTTTAATGTACAACTAAACCGTCCAATTAAGTAATCTCAGACTGCTTATTTTTAGTAACATAGGAGGAACTTTAGTGTTTTCAACTATTTTTTTTCTTGTTCGTTATATATCATTCCTTAATGTAATTTTAATAGATTAAAAAAGATTGAGAAGTACTATTTTAGCGAGCTTATCGCTAAAATTCTCGTACCCTGAGTTTGTATATTTTTTAATTTATTTTATATCTTCCCGATAAGGCCTTGCAAGAGAGATCTGTGTTTAATTATTCTTGTTAATATGGATGTATATTTTATGTCAGTGTATTTATATACATTGAGTAAGTATTATTTACATATTTTTGATACTTTTTTTTATCAAGTTTATTGACTTTTATGTAGTAAGGTTTTGTTAGTGTTTTTTTTTAAGTAAAGACTTTTCTAAAGAAAATATTGTTTTTATATTACCTGTGAAATATTTTCCTCAAATAGACTGAGAGTATAACAGTGTATTACTTCAATGTCTGGACACGTATTTTATGGTTGGTACCAGTAGTTTATGTTGATATACCTTAATGGTTCAAGACAATGATTCTCTTTCCATGATAATTTACTTGTATATTTACATGAGTTTACTTGATTCATGGAAATAATAAAACCTAAGATAAATAATATCAGATATTAATCCTAGAAGATTTAAAATCTTGTGGCTTAAAAATTGCTTCCAATAAATGAAATAAAGTGTTCCGAAAGTTTCAAATTTTGTATAGAACATTTTGGCAAAGTCACTAGAATTTTATGGTGTAAGCTTTCATTCTCCTTTAATGTTTTAAACAATTTTTGGTTAATTAAATATAAGCCAAATGTAACAGACTTGGACGTGGAGACGACAGTGATTTGAAATACCAAAATTTCTTGTGCACAATATCTGCTGATATCAACTACCAATTTTTCCAAGTTTCCTCCCTGTATCTGTTAAGCAATTTTTTACTCTTTAGGGTAACTACAGAAATAAAAGGAGCATAATAAAGGTAGGTATTTTGAATTGCTATAGAAATAAGTATTCTTACCAACAAAATTGGATTGTATTTCCTTTTTGATTCACAAAATGACGTAATTGCATTTATAGCCCTTTTTTTGTAATATGTCTTAAGTTTTAGTTAAACAAATAGGTCTTTTTAATTGTAAATATTTAATTTAACATTTCATGAGATTATTAGCACAAAATAAGAATTCTTTAAATACAATGTCCATTCTGAGGAGAGCAGTATTTTGTATACATATTCGTATTATTTGTAGAGTTAGGAATTTTTATTTCCTAGGATCTATAGGTTGGCCACACCAGTCCACCACCTAATTTCTCTTTGTTCTTTGACCTATAAGATCTGTACCCTAATTTAAAAGATGTTTGAGAGACCAAGATATTTAGCGAATTCTGTTAGTATCCTGGGGGGATAGATTCCTTAATTTGATCAAGCGTTAAAACAACACCCTCAAGAAATTTTTGTCATCTGTAAAAAGGTAATGCAGAGCAGATGGTTTGTTGTTTCTGCCATATTATCACAGAAACAATGAACTTCCTGCAGAATTAACACATCATCAGATCTAGGGCCTGTTGTAAGATCAGTTGAGTCATGTGACAATATTTTTATTTTTAAAAATGTTGATAAATGGTCTTAATTAAAAATATTTAATTTAGGTCTTCATGAAGCTATTACTAGTATCCTTTTCTAATCTAATCACATTCTAAGATGATGCGTCAGCAATAATACCACCTGTCAACTTTAATGTTATATTTATAAAGTGACTGCATATCTCAACCTGCACTTTCCTTCTTAAGTAGAATAAACTTTAATTTTCTCAAGTCTTAAAATTAAAAAAAAAATTGTACTGGACTGTACCCACGGATAATTTACAATTACAAATTTACTTTTTAAGTTGGTATAGATTGCCATATCTAGAGCCTTTATTTCCGGGAGTCTCCTAATCTATTATTTGATTTCCAATTGTCTTTTTGTTCGTCAATGGAATTTTAAAATAATTGCACAACAGAGTTACTTTAAACCCTTAAACTGAAGAGGGGCGGGCGCAGTGGCCACGCCTTCCAATAGCACGCTTAAATCACAGCTGCAGAGATTTGTCGTTCAACCATCGATCGACCAAAGACAGATGATGATGTGTATGGGCATAGCTGATCCAAATTTTCTTTTAAAAAATATAATAAAATAATAAACTTGACACGGGACATTCCCGAACATGTGATAATCCCATATCATCCGAGATACGGTCTTATATGAACTCCTGAAGCTGATACTAATAGCAAATTTACTAGTATCACATTTACATATCTATTTTTTCCATATACATGTAAAATATATAATGATGACCCGTAAAAGCAATGAGTGGAATATGATCTCAACAATATGAAACATGAATATAATAATCGCATAAGTTCATCATCTGGTCCTCAGTGCGCAGACTTCAATTGCTTTCATTTCATTGGTTATTTTGAATGACCTTTAGCATTCTTATATTTACATTTTTTTTTTTTCAAAAAAGAGATTACCTACAAAATAAAATTTTGTTTTCCTAATGTACAATAAATAATATTACTATATATATTAGAAAAATTTGTTGAGACTCAAATGAAAAATACCTTCAATCATATTCCAGTAGATCGCTCAACACCACTCCCCACCCCCTTCAATATTTATTGATGTTCTCCGAAATGTTCCCGTTGATTTAGATGGAGATAATAGTAATCTTACAAAAGTTAAATTAACTAAGTATTATCCATACGTTGCAACCACAGTCATTAAATTATTTGGACTAGCAAATTTCCACTTTGAATTTATATGTAACCAGGTAAATAAAAAAATAAAGAATTAAGATAGAATATTTTATTTTAATACTGTACGATAGGTTTCTTAATTATAGACGCTAATACAAACATTTAAATTTTAAAATATATTATTACTACGAATTTTACCAAACATCTTCATAGTAGGTGTTTAAAATTTTAGTTTCTAATTATCAAGGCAATTTAGTTGACCAATATTAAATATCTAAAAATTATCACATGAAACTTAGAAATAATTAACGAACATAGATTTAGAACAATTTAACAGAACACCTACATTAAAGGGCTTAAATAGAACTAACCAAACATTTAGGTCAGGTACTGACCAAAAACTTATGTAACATAAACTAATATTAAAATCTTAAAAATAGAACTGCTACTAAAAAAAACTAATTAGCAAATACAAACTTAAATTTCGAGTACTACGCTACATTTCCATTAAAAGTTTTCAGTAGTTAAACTGCTTATGCTTGACGGCAGTTGTGAAGTGAAGTTTTTAACCAAGAACCCGAATAAAAAAACACAATTCTTTAAATCGGTCATGCAACCAAACTTGAATCGTTGTATTTTACAACATTCAGCCTTAAATGACTACAGTAAATTTCCAGAGCATGCGACATTTATTTAATTAATAATATATCTTTGTTGCAAAGACAACTTGAATTCAAAAAATTTATTATCAGATCAACAAAAAACAGCATCCTTTGAAATCATAATTTATCATCCATCTTGAATAGGTCGTTATATGCAATCTAGGAGCCCTAAAAGCACATAAACGTCAGATATTATTTTCCCCACAAATGAGTTAGAGGCGTAAAATTTAGTCGAAAAATAGAATCGAATATTCTAAGACAACAGTTTCTCTGTCATATTTGATCTCTTTAAAATAAAAAATCTAAGGGTAGAAATTTAGCCATGTATGATGTGCAATTGATGTGATTGTCATGGTTAATCTTTTCACCATTATATAATTTAATCATCTAATACACATATGCTGTTTGGGATGATACCTGTTTAAACTAACAAACAAGCACGTATACCTTTTGGGAAAGCATTTTGTCTATGGAAATTTACCGTAAATTGTTAAATAATGTAAGATAAATTATCTACACATTTGCTGGTTGCCGCTTAACATCTTCAGGAAGGACGGCACAGTCAGGTGACAGGTTTAATTTAGCTCTTAGATAGTTACCTTCGTCTCTTCTGAGCTGAGCTAATTTCTTAACTACTTTGTATTTTTCAAGTAGATCACATGAGGCCTACAAAAATAATTGTAATAAGATGCTAAAATTGCGAAATATGATATTTCTTAATTTTGCAGTGCGTTGGGTTAAAATTACTTTTCGATATTTTGCTTTTGGTTCAGGAAACAGCACAAAAATCACGACTTTCAAGTTTACAATAGTCAGGAAAGCCTCTTAGAATGTTGAACTGTGTACAAAAAGCCTCAGAAAAACCAAATTGAAATAAAATAAACTAAAAACGGGTAATATTAAAATAATCTAAATTTTAATTTCTTACTTGGGTTTCTTTATTTTCCATGGTTTTGCATAATTTACTTTGATTATTTCTGAGCTGTCTTCGCAATTCTTTTTCATCTTTTTGATATTTAACTTCTTTTTCCAAAAATTGTTTTTCCATATTTAAAAGTTTGGTTTTGTAATGTGATACTAATTCTTTATTTCGTAAAAGCTCTTGTTCCGTTTCTAAAGACCAACAGACATAATAAATAAATAAAGAAATAAATGACAGTAAGAGAGTTGAAAAGTAGTTATGGATGGGTGAATTAAGATCCAATAGATCAGTTTGAGTTTAGTAAATTAGTGTTTGTAAAAATCAAATTTTTAACAAATCAAATATATATATTTTTTTGAAATGTTGACGAGTAATACTTTGCCGTTGGCAGCTAATTAGCTGGATGAAACACTGAAATATAATACTTTAAGAACGGTTAAATAAATATTTTAGAAAATAACATCATATTTTATTTGTAATTTGACAATTGTTTAGCTCCTTGAAAATAGAGGAGGGTTCCTGAATTGTATTTCCAATTTTTTAGTATGTTTAGATGTATTTTTGAAATTCCCAAGTAATAAAAAATCAAAATTCAAAATAACCACTATTTTTTAAATTTGATAAAGATCTACACATTTCTTTACTGGAGATTGTTTAAACGGCACATTACGAAACAACGTATCTAGATCTGTCCTCTGCATAATCGAATGCCATATTATTTATTCGTGCAGAACCAGTCCCGTACTGTAAACTATAAAGAACATTCGCTCATCCCAGATATACTCAAATATCAAAAGGATTACTCCATAGACTTAGCCAAAGATTTTTCGGCAGCTACTTAGTCTCGATTGTCTGCGTATTTCTACCTCTAGGTCTCTGCATTTGACAATCTTCTCATTATACCTATCTTTTAGATTGTTGCCTTAGGGACGGCATGCTTCTATTAGTGTTGTCGCTTGGATATTTTATCTACTAAAATGAGATCTGGTCTGTTATGTGTAACTCTATGATCTGTAAACAAAACAATCCTAGTACACCTTGGATTCGTTTTTTTTCCAATATAGGTTCTAGGCTATATGCGTAATATGGGATTTTCTCCACGTACAACAGTTTCAATTTCTCTGCAAACTTTTTTTTGACGATGTTCATGGCCGAATCGGGTCTCGCCTTGTACTGGGATACGGCCAATGCTTACCATCTTCCAGTTATATGCTGGATAGTCTCCGACGGTCGACATCCATATAGGCACTGGTTGTTCTAGATTTAAGAATTTGATGATATATTTCAGATAGTTTGGTCTTAAATTACTAATCAAGAAGCATTCGGTTTCTGGACACATTTGTCTTGACGTCAACCAGTAGTTCGACGTTAATTTGTTGGCATTTTCCTGGTTGACCTCACTCGGGGTCGTCACGTTCAAACGGAATATGCCTTTCTCAGCTATCGCACTGTAATAATTCTTACAAAACTTGAGACAATATAAATATCAGAACTATCGGAAATTTTAAAATGTTTACCACTTCTTTGTCTTTTTTGATACTATCTGATCTTTTAGTTAAAAATATTAGTAATGGTACCATATAGATGAAAAGAAGACTTTCATATCAAATATTCATATACTTTTAATAAAAAATATCTGTCATTATTTGACAAAAATATTTGGTAAAATATACTGTTCATTAATTATAGTATCATAGCTAGCTCGCCTAGATGTTGCGAGACGTCACTAAAGTACATCCAAACTTTTTGACTTGCAAAACTGCTGGAATTTACAAAATTTAAATATTTTATTTTATTTTTTTACTCAAACCACATACCTGCTCTAACACTCAAATCAGTACTTGAACCACAAGTAATATTAGTCTTTTTCAAATTTTCAATTTCTCTCAACAGGTTTTTATTTTGCTCTTCCATTTTACGTAGTTTTGTTTTTAGTTCTTTACAAACGGTACAGCCTAAAAAGAAAAGTTTTATTTTTAAAAAGGTGGCATGTTTGATAGTCTCGAATAATAAAATCACAATATGTTGGTCGACAAGAAATTATTTTTGATTGTCACATAGGGAGCGTTGTAACCGTTTTGAAAGACTTGAAAGGTTTTTTCCTTTGACATCAGTCACATCTAGGTTACTTTTCTAAATTTTTTACGTTAGTTATTGACAATATGAAACTAGTAAAAATATTAAGCTTTACATTTATGTAATCGATTGAGTACATTATTTAGAATCTAACAAAATAACTTTTGTTTTGAAAGTTGTCTCCTTTACTGGTATCTTCAAACATACCCCTGTAGAATTAGCACATCAGAACTAGAGCCCGGTTGTTTGAACGCTGAATAACGTAATAATATTTTTATTTATATTTGAAAAAGTGTTGATAAAACAGTAGATATTTCATTTCTTGGTACACATATACCGATTTTATGCTATCCTTTTCTAATTGCATTATTTAAACGAGCATCATATGATAAACGGTACGTCAATTCTAGAATACATAAAGTATGAATTTATGGTTGACTAAATTATTATTATTGTTATTTTCAATATGTGAACAATATTTACCAATAAAAATAAGTTTTTAAATTCTCTCTTTGTTAATATTAATTGCCAACTTCGCATTTATAGTAATTGCTAACACTTAAAAACACTGAAAAGGGTCACGACAAGCAATTAAAGTGAAAGAAAAAATAAGTAAACATGTTTATATCTGTCAAACATCAAAAACGCCTCTACCCCACCGACTATAAAGAGCCTTTAAACAAATTTATTGTTGTTTAAATCTATAGGGTATGATCGAAGATTGGTATATATATCTTCAGCTAACTAAACAATTTTCTACATAAAACTACAACACAAATTTGAAATGAAAAAAAAAACATGTTAAACAGACAACAAAAGTTTATGTAACCAACGTAAATTGAAAATATGACCAATCATCATTTTTTGTGTATCTTATTTTCTACGCGTGGTGTAAAAACTATTTCTGCATGCAATAATCAAAACCTGTACGCACTTCAAACAAACCACGGCTGACTACTTTAGGACTTTTATCTCCATTTGTTTATGTATTAGAAAGAAATAGAGAGTATGATGATTAAGCGTTTTAATTAAGTATAGAGCAATTTCATTATTACCGATTTTTTTATTTAACGAGACGGACTAAACCGAAATAAAGGAAGTTTTTAAATGAACGGATTTTTATTTATGGAGTGTTACAATATCCTCCATTATATATTAACACATTCTATTACAATAAAAAAAAAGTAAAATAAAAACATAGAACCATAAAAAAGCGAATATAAATAATAAAAAGGTAAGTTAGATACTAGTATCACTACAACTTACTAATTATTTTGTCTCTGTCGTGAACCATTTCCTTAAGTTCTTTTATTTTTAAGTTCAGATTCCTAGTTTTCTTAGTTAAATATTCATTTTTCTGTTTAATACTACGGTTATAGTTTCTAATATACTCCTTACATTTCTGTAACCGTTGATTTTTCTTAAAAATTATTTTACGTTTCGTTTTTAAGTCGGGACGATTAGTATAATCTAAAAAAATAATACATTTATAGCAGGCACTAAAAATTTGAACTGAATATAATTGATTTCAATTCTAGAAACACACTCCTTTTTAATATAGCTCGTGTTACTCTATAATGGTTTAGAAATATACAGATTAGACAAAATTAAATAATCCATACACAACCGAGAGTTAATACACGAAAATAGTCTATATTTTTAAATGCTTAGAAACTTTTATTATTTCAGTATTAATTATGAAAAATAAACCTCCCTTGTGCAAAGTGGGTGAAAAACGCAACCTGTAGTATTACAACTACACGCTGAAGAAAATTCTTATGTATATTTAGAAAAATATATGAAAAATCAATAAAAAGAAAACGTTTGTAGTGGATAAACAGAGGTATATATATTTATATAAAAAAAAATCTATTGCTGTTTCTCTACAAAAAATAAACTTCTAGTCATTTCCCTAAAACCGACAAATTTTGAAACATTTAAATAAATTGCTTTTAAAGATACTGCACGAATCTATTTTTATTTCCATTAAAAATTAATAACTTAAATACACTGATGCAGTCCTATAATATTCAAGTCAAACAATACACAAACGTCTTTGAAAATTAGCTGTTAAAATATTTTTTACAAATTATTGACAACAGGATTGCCAAACAGACATTTCAATTGTCAAAGTTAACGATATCATTATTCACTTATTATCACTTATATGTATTTCCATATTTTTAGAGTTTCCGAATTTATGTACATGCGCAAAAAAAGCTTAAATTGCCAAAACGAACATCGCGTTAACGACTTTTATTAAATGAATATGACTGGATATAATAGTCAGCCCATGGAATGTAATTAGTGCTTCAATAATCAATCCTTTATATGTCCGTATCTGGAAAAAAACTTGATTTAGGGATTTTTTAAATGAAACGATAACACACTATATTTCAATAACGATTAAAATTTCACTAAGGCATGTTTGACTGAATCGTATTATTTTTACGTCTAAAACCTACAATTATTATAATACTCATTGATTACTGACCCCCTTATACACAAGATTCCTATCCTTACTGTACTTAATATTTAAATTTATCCTACTGATAGAATTTTCATTATTAATTTCTCGAACAATTTTCCTTGACATACGAAGTGCTGTTTGTTTTATTGCAGAATGTACAGGAATTCATAAAAGTTCATACATGTTTTCCTCACTCAAAGTGTAAAAAATCCGAAATTTTGAAGTAGTATCTTTATATCTGTCTGATATAAACAAAAATTAGTATTACTAAAACAAGTTTAATTGATGGTACTTACTATTAAAGGAAGAAATGTTTTAAAAGATGATTAAAACTATTTGCTGTAATATAACCCTTAAACACAGACATAGGTCTGATAAAAGCTTCGCCCTAGTATCTTTCAGTTAGCTAGTGAGCTGCGAGGTGTCGACGAGGAAGGCTCGAGAACTGGTACATGAGCAGTTGAAATACAAATTTCAAAATCCGCATGTCTCAGTATATATCAAAAGCATACAGATGATTTTAAACGGGTATCAAACTTCTTCCGAAAACATAAATTCAGAGATAAAAAAAACTGCAAAAAGGTAAATATTGGCAGTACGAGCAACTATAAAAAGGCCAGAAAAAAGAAAGTTTATAATGATAATTTCATGTCATTTTTTGAAGGACTGAGAAGTTGAATCTTTCTGTTTTATTTCCTGTAAGTTTAAGATTTTATAAATTAAACAGCCTACTTCGTGTATATCCCAAAAAATTCCCACTTAAAAATTGCCTCTTAACTTGTTGTTTGTACTTGATTAATATAAAAATCATGTCACTTTTTAGAAACACTTTATGTGGATTTTATCTTTTAATTTATGTGCGAATTATGAGACTTATTTTAGTTGGAATGTCACAAAACTACAGGTCGGTGCTCAAGAATTAAGTTTAAAATGTTCGCATTCTTATTTCAGCACGACATATTTCTGGGCAAAAGCTTTTTCTTTATATAAAAAATACGTTTTGATTTTTTACTTTTATGACTTCCTGTAGTTTTTCGAAAAGCTGGTTTTACTAAAATTTAATTTCAAAGAGATAAAACTCTACAAAGACAAAAAAAGGCAAAAATGCTGGAGAAAGAAATAATGAAAAGCTAATTTTTAACAAACTCTGAGCAGATACTATGTAGATCATTATAAAAATTGAAATGTCAAATTATCAACAACTTAAAACGTATTAAGAAAAATATATTTACCCATATTGTTTAATTCTGAAGACTCGTTGGAATCCAGAACCAATCCTCTTCGTTTGTCATAAATAGACTGTCGTTTAATTTTTCTCAATTCATTCGGCGACAAATTTCTTCCTTCATCTGACAATCTGGGCGAAGATGTTTCCATTATGAATTCGGCAGAAGTTTTTTCATTTGTTTTTTTATTTTGCATAAGATCGTTTACCTTGGCCTCTAGACCTTTAACCTTAGATTCTCTTTCTTGTAACTTCTGCTTTAGAGATTCAACTTTATTTGTTTCTAATTTTAAATGAGATTCTAAAAATTCAAGTTCGCGGCTTTTCTGTAGCTTCTCAAACTTACTTTTGTTTAGCTCAAGTTCGCCCTGGATATTTAAGATGTCTTGTGTTAATTTATGTATTTTCTCAGTGGCAGATAACAGTTGGTCACTTTTCAATTTGTTTTCATCTTGTACTTTCTTCAATGTTTGCTTAGTATTTTCAAACATGGAGATCAGCTCTGTATTCTTCTTTTCCAGTTCTTTACTATTTTCGCTCAAAACCTTCAAATTTTCAGTTTTCTTGGTAAGCTCTTCTAACTCTTGAATTTTAGCCTTTAATGAGTCTTTACAGTCATGTAGCTGTAATTCTACAATAGTGTACTTTCTTTCTAAGTGTGAAAATTCTTTATTATGTTTGTCCAACTGACGTTTTGAGTCATTTGTCATTTCCTCCAATTTTGTCATTATTTTAACTTTATCCTTTTGAAGTGCCATAATTTCTTCTGATTTTTGTTCTAATGCTTTTTTAAGACCAATTATTTCTTGTTCTTTTTTCTTCAAGTCAGCATTTAAGTCTGAAATCTGCTGTGTTTGTATTTGTATATTATCTTTACTTAATTTAACCGTTTGTGTTTTTTCAACTAACTGATTTTTTAAATCACCAAGTTGTAATCTTAAAGAGTGGCATGTATCTTCTAAAAGTGAAATATCCCTAAGATATTTGTCTAAAGCTTGTTGTAGCTCAGCTTTATCCTCTTGAAGAATTTTTATATCGAGTAATCTCTGGTCAAATAATAGTTTTAAATCACTAGTTTCTTTTTGTTGGTGACACAGTTGGTGCAGTGTAATTTTAAGGTTTTCATTTTCTTTTCCTAGACATTCTGTCTCTTTATCTTTAGCAGCCTGATGTATCAACATAGTGTTATACATTAAAACGGTCTTACCGAGTTCCTGATTTACTTCCTTCTTGTAATTTTCAAACTGCTCTGTAACAGTATCATAATCGTCTTGTAGCTTATTAAAACGTTCAAATTGCTTATTAATTTCTACGGATCTATTATTCAGTTCTGTTTTGTAATTCTCAATCTGAGGTTCACGAGTTAAACTTCTAAGTTTCAATGTTTTAATTTCTTTAAACTGTTTGCTTAGGTCTTCTTTTACGTCTAATTTTTTCTCCAATTGTTCTTCTAACCTAGCGTTATAACTGGATAAATCCGCAATTTGATGTTCTAGCTGCTGTTGAAAATTACTAGAAGCGTTGAGTTGATCTTGAAGTATTCTCAATCGACCAATTAACTCAGCATTGTCCTCTTGAAGGGAATTAAACTCCATAACATGGGCATTGTTATCTTCAATTAGTTTGTCAATTTCGTCACTTTTGTCATGTAAACTTTTCATATAATGTGGTAACATATTGCTGACTTCAGCATTTTTTTGACACATTTGTAAGTACTGTTCTTGCAATGTTTGGTTGTCTTCTTGTTTCTTATTTAGTTGTTGCTGTAAAGCAGCAATATAATTTGGTAATTCCCTATACTTTTCTATCTCTGCTTTGTCAAGGTTGATCTGTTCTTTCAAACCAAATAATTCTTCCTCTAAAGCAAGAATTTTTGAAGATTTTTCTTGTAACTGTTTATTTATTGTTTTTATCTCTTGTTGTTTTTCCACCAGTTGGTGTTTAATATCATTATCTCTGTCAAAATTGTGTTCATTCATCTCTTCAAGTTGCTGTTCTAATCGATGAGTTTCCATAGTCTTGTCAGCAACAACTTTCTCAGAATCTTCATAGTTCTTCTTTAACTTAGTATTTTGATTTATTAGATCTGCAATTGTCTCTTTTATCAGACGTTCATATTCTTGTCCCTCACTTGACTGTAATGTTCTTTGCAATAGATTTCTTGCGTGAGTACCTTCTTGTTCTAATAAACTACATTTTTCTTTTAAAGATTTAATTTCGTCTCCTTTCTTACGTAGATTTTCTTGTAAACAAACATACAATCCCTTCCAATGTAATATTTTGTTTTCTAAATCAACTATCTCAGAACATTTTTTATCCAACTGATTAGTTACATTTTCCACCTCTTTTTGTTCACCAGATAGTTGAAACTTAACATCATCCAGTTCAGATTTTAACGAAGCAATTTCTTTCTGAAGTTCTTCTAACTGTTTATTTAATAGATCATTTTGGTTCTTCTGTTCAGCTGCGTTTTCTGCATGTGTATACATATCTCTTAAAGCCCATCTAAAAGAATTCTTTCCACTCAGCTTGTTTGCTAACTCATTTAACTCATTCAATTTCTCAAGACTAATGAAAAATTTACGCATGTTTCCTTGACTGTCTATAGGTCCATTATTTTTTTGTCTAGCTACAAAAGCATTAATGGTATCACAAGTGTCAGTCTCCAGTTGTATGAGATTCTTGACGCAATCGTTTATTAGTGCAAATTTAGCCTCGCTTAATGTCACTTGGTTAAGTCTCTTCATCAATGCGATTTTTTTTCGCCTTATAGTATCATACTTTCCCTTTAAAAGAGGATATTTCTCCAAATCTATGTCACTGTCACTATCACTGTAACTGTCACTGTCACTGTCACTGTCATCGTCTTCTGATGTTTCCAAATCTGCATTTGTTTCTAACTCCTCTTGGGGTATTTGGTTATTTTGAAATTCACCTATATTAACAGTATCATGGTCAGAAAGTTGTCTCGTTTCGAAATCATTTTGATGTGTAGTAGCTTGTGTTTCGACATATTCATCTTCTGAAACATTTTCCTCATGTTCTTGCAACTCTGATATTTGTTTATGCATTTGTTCTTTGTCATCATTGATTTGTTCGAATTTTTCACCTCGTATTTCTAAATTGACTTCAGTAACATTTGTACATTCTAGCCGACCCTCTATCTCCTGATTTTCCATAACCAAAGTGGCATAGCTATGTTCGATTAAATGTTGATTAACAGTAAAATTACTATTAAGGTTTTTGATAATGTTTTCCTTTTCCTGAAGTTGTTGTTTAAGAACATTGTTTTCTTCAGTAAGCAATGAATATTTTTCTTTAAATTCATTATTCTTTTTTATCTCTTCAGTTAGGCGGTCTAATATACTAATAGGTGGATTATTCTCAATTTGATAATCTTCTTCTGTTATTGGCTCTAAGAACTGCACCCTTAATTCTTCTACAGGTCTGCCTTCAAGAATACTTCGAACTAAATTTAATTGATCAACCATTTCTTTGCTTCTTATTATAACTTTATTCTGTATATGACCTTCTCGAACATGTCGTTGTTTTAATTCAAGGTTTTCATTTCTTAGTTTTTCAACAAGCTCTTTTAGTTCCATAATTTGACTATGTTGCCCCATAAGTTGCCTTTCGTAGTTGGTAAATGTTTTTAAACTATCATAGGAATCTTCTAAAAGCTTTTTTTGTATTCTTAAGACGGGGGACGGGGTTGTGGGTGTTTTTGAAGTTCCTGGGATGCTAAGTAGTGCTTCGGGTGAAGTATAAGTGATAGTCTCAGAGTTAATATTTTCTTCATCATCACCATCATCATCTCCATCGCGATCATCATCTTCACCACCATTTTCATATTCACCGCCATCAGCATTTTCACCGCCATCATCATTTTCACCGCCATCATCATCTTCATCATCACCGTCATTATCAACATCACTATCATTATCACCATCGCCATCGTTATTATCATCACAAAAGAAAGTCATATCTGCCTGTGTGGGTGACTCTTGTTTACGGTCTTCTTCATCCTCGATACTACTTTCATATGAACCTTCACTATCTGGTATGGGAACTAAAGATTCCTTCATGGCGGGTTTATAGAAAGCTACAGTGTGCCTTCTTCGAGGTATTTTGATGATCCTTACGGTTTTTTCAAAATTACCAGCGGTAAATAATTTAATGTTGGATATTTTATCTTCCAACGCATTGATGATTTTTTCTCGGTCCGATTTTTCAAGTCGTAATTTCTCAATTTGACTCTTATAGTCTTGACATAATAATGCATACTGTTTAAGAAGATCTTTATCAGTAACTTTTTCATTGATAATTGGGCGATTTTTAACATATTTTGCTCTCTGGGCAAATTCAAGCGTAGATTTCGTTTCTTCAGCTGCAGCCACTGTAATTGTGCAAATAATTAAAGTTTTAGAATTTCCTCCCAAGGAATGTTGTAAGAGTCGTGTCAGTTTTGAATCCCTATAATTTATAAACGGTTCATTTTCACTTAATCTGCGAATTACAAGACCTAATGTAGTAAGGGATTTATTAATACTGACACCTTCTGCTTGTCTTTCGCCTTTTATGTTCATTTGGCCAACACGTTCGGAACCTGCTAGGTCTACCAAACTTAGTGAAGATTCTGTGTATGAGCCTTCCGAATCTTTATTTTGAGATTGAATAATCTGAAATTTAAAAAAATTGGAGTAGTTAAAACAGAGATAATCTGAATTGACTCAGTGTATTCAGGGTGAAAACCTAAACTGGAATAACTTAAAAAAAACGCATACCATTTTATAGAAAAACCAAAAAATACGTCAATTTAGATTTGATTTCGGGTATATTTCTGATTTTGTGATTATCCCACTACTCTACAAGAATGAAAAACATCGATAATTCTTTTTTTAATAGTGTAACATCTCTTTTAAAAGACCATTGTAAAATAAATTCCACCCTCATTTTAATCTTGATATTTATAGTGGTAGGCGTAAACAATCTAAAAGAGCATTTGCCGTTTTGAATTTTATTATGTTAAAAAATTAATGTCTTAAAAGAAAAGGGCGATATGAAATGATTACTCTTTTGTACTGTTTCCTTTAATTTTTTCGTTTATAATAAAAATATTTTGTGCCGAAAAACCATATTTTATGTTTTATTACTTCATTTTGAAGTAAATTAAAAAAAAAATTCTTATTCCCTGGAGAGGGAAACGATAAACTAAATCTGACAACACTGTTTCATATCTGTAGTGCTTTTTAGGTTTTGACGTTAGTTATACATCTAACATATTACAAGTTTAAATAGTATTTTAAATGATTTCAACATGGCGTATGTATATATATATATATATATATATATATATATATATATATATATATATTTCAAAAAACAACAAAAGTCGGTTAAAATGGCAGAGGTCACCCCTCATTGTGGAAGTTGTGTCCAGTGAGAGTAACCCTTCAAACATACCCCTGTAGAATTAGCATAACGTAACTAGGGCCCGGTTGTTTGAACCCTGAATAACGTAATATATATTTTTTTTTATATTGGAACAAGTGTTAATAAACAGCAGATATTTTATTTCTCGGTACACACATACCGATTTTATGCTATCCTTTTCTAACTGCATTATTTAAGCGAGTATAATATGATAATCGGTACGTCAATTCTAGAATACATAAAGTATGAATTTATGGCTGCCTAAATTATTATTATTGTTATTTTCAATATGTTAACAATATCTAAAAATATTTACCAATAAAAATAAGTTTTTAAATCCTCTTTTTGTTAATAATAATTGCAAACTTCGCATTAATAGTAATTTCTACCACTTAAAAAAACTGAAAAGAGTCACGACAAGCAATTTAACTGAAAGAAAAGACATGTTTATGTCTGTCAAACATCAAAAAAGCCTCTCCCCCACCGACCATAAACAGTGTTCAAAACAAATCTATTGTTTAAATCTATATTATATATATATATATATATATATATATATATATATATATATATATATATATATATACAGCGTGACCAGTTAAGTCCGCATCATATGGGATTTTTTTTATTAACAGCTTTATTCGAAATTTGACTTTGGCATCAATTTTTGCTTTGATCAAGATGAAAATTAACCAAAAAATAGTAGTCACGTGATTAGCATTATCTGTCAAATTTTAATTTTTTTACAAAAAAAAAATTCAAAAGTGGGGTTATATCTCAAAATATCGAAAAAAAGTTAATAGAAAAAGTTTTTCTAAATGAAATTTTTAACTCATATGCAAGATTTCAGCTGTATAAGATAATTTAGATTTTTTGACCATTTTTTGTAAATTGCACCGTTGTTGCAAAGTAAGACTCAACGCAACCTACATAAAACTTGTTAATTTTGACAATGCTTCATCTCAGACATATTTTGTTTAAAATAGCGCTATATTAAATATGTGTGTTTTTCTACAAAATCCAAATAGGGCAATTAAAATTTGGTCACATGTGATGCAAAGTTTATTTGTTTTTGACCCTGTATAAGGTAACTTCATAAAATAACTATTTTTGAAAATGCAGTTTGTGTCTAAAAGTAATACACATTAATCAGTCAAAAAATCATAATATAAACGCATTTAAAATGTATTTTCCATCTAATGCAGACTTTACTAATGACACCGTGTACTTACTAATAATACACATTATAATTAAGACAAACAAGTACACAACTACAATAAATCTAAATTATCTTACACAGCTGAAACTTTGTGTATGGGCTAAGAATTCGATATAACCCTACTTTTGAATTTTTTCGGAAAAAAATTAAAATTTGACAAGATAATGCTAATCACTACTATTTTTTTTTTGGTTATATATATATATATATATATATATATATATATATATATATATTACTTGAACAAATTGTTTATTTTCAGGGTTCTGCCCGTCAAAAGGGCAAACAGAATACTTATAGGATCACTGACGCATTTGTCACAGTTCTTTCTCTTGACGACCTTTATAGAAAGCTGAAATTTGGCTAGCAATAACTAGCATATATCTTAATAGATCGAAATATTTTTCTGTGAATTTCTGATGGCATCCCAAATTTTTTTCTCAGAATTTTGTTATATGGTTTTAAAAATATTTTTTCCTCCATTTCGGATACTGGTGAAACAAAAATTTTGGAAAAAAAATAACTGTACTAACATTTACACAATTGTAAGTCTTAATAATTTTCAAGATATTTAAATAATTCTATATTAGCAATATACCTACTTTTGCAGTTGGAAAAATTGCTTCTATCAACTTAGTATTGAGAAGATTTTTTTATAAAGTTAAAATCAACATTTTTCTAAATTCACACTTTTTTATTAATTACACAGTTTTGCAAGGGTTGTCCCTCTTAATAAGAATACATGTATTTTAGTGGGTAAAATAATGAGCTTTGGATTGGTAATACCTATAAATCTCCATTTGAGACATAAGTATTCAGTTTCATAGTATCACTTGTACACCCAACAATTGGCAATAGCTTCGATATCGATATCCGTCAATCCTTATTAAATATAGTCTTTAAATGGAAAATTTAAATTCGTTTCATGTGTTTTAAAAAATATTGCAAAAATTACAAGATAATTACTATTAGAATCTTCATCTTTAATGAAAAAATATACTGGTGAAACCTACCAATTTAAATATTGTATGTGATCTACTTGATCTTTCATTCATGTCAGTACAACCAATTTTACGAGTTTTCATACCCTTTTTCATTAATTCAAAGAGTTCACGTGATTCTCTTATAACTTCTTCCTTTACATATACATGAACCATTTGATCATAATCCTCCCTTATTTTCAAATCTTTGGCATTTGTGTCCAGTAAGTCATTAATCTTTTCATTGTAGATTTCCAAATATGAACATCTATATAAAAAATTATCATTTGTTTAATGTAAGGAATTTCTTTATAATGAAACAATAAACGTAATTTATAAAAGTTAAAAAAAAATGATAAGGTGTCAGCTATAGGTCAGAAATGTTAAAATCCAACTAATCGAATTAAAAATTAGGCTATAAGAATTTTTGTAGCAACTGATGTACTTAAAAGGATCCAAATTTAAAAAAAAAACACTATTTAAAAAATTGTTTTAGGCCTACCGCACACGATGGACAATAAGTGAACGACAAGTTGGGCAGTAGGAATATTTATCATGAATTATAATAGAGCACTGAACACAGACCATTAAGAAGTCAAAACGACAGAAAAGAATTAATTAATTTAGTGCAATAACGCCGTGCTTTATACAATTTATCGTGTCCTGAATATTTTGAGAAAAACGTTAAAATGATATTCCGATATAATAATAATAAAAACGTCTTTTATTTTGGAAAAGAAGAATAAACAATTGCATTACAAAACATTTAAGATAATATACCAAATCCGTAACTTAACCACGGCAAGATTTAGCTTTATTAGCCATTCTTATATCTAACCCCGGAATGACGATTAATACAAATCAAAATTACTTTGTCCACATACAAAATATGTTAAAAAAAATAATAATATCAATAATAACATAATAATACTCTTAGCGGACTCTTCCACACTACATCGAGTAACATGCGAAGCGGACGATTTAACGCCGCTACAGCCGAGGGAGTGGGATATTGCTTTGGCAGGAATGCTTTTTGTCACATCTAATTAATCTGTCATGATGTGTGTGTGTGCTCAAATGGTTCATAATTGGCAATAGTTGAAAATGCAGTAATAGGAAGTCTTCCATGATGCAGACATTTTGGCTTTAGAATAGCATTCACAAAAAAACTGACCAGAGAGCAATGAACTTCAGATAATTGGCACTCTGTCGGTCATATGCGATAGACCACAGACATATTTTTGTAAATCAAAAAATCAACAGTAATGAATAAATAAGAAAAACAAATTTCTTTACTGCAGTGTAATTTGAATAAAATCTTACCTCAGCAAAAAATTTTTTGTTGGAGTTTCTTTGATGTGTTCAAAAATATCTTCAACGGCGTACGTAATAATGCCAGGAATGTTTTTATCACCTAACATGGTATGTGTCTTTCCTGACGATGTTTGTCCATATGCAAATATAGTGGAATTAATTCCTTCAAGGCACGACATTACTAGAGATTTCACTACTGTATCATATACATGTTTATTGGTTGTATTTTGGTCAAATATGTGGTCTGGAATAAAATTTATTAATTTTTATAAACACATCAGTGTTATAGGGCTAAATTATAAATGGTTGTAACTTAAAATTAATTCTAATGTGGTTCAGATACATATAAATCACAATTTGTTTTTACATCGTCTTTGATGCTACATAACTGATTTTAACTACTTATATATATATATATATATATATATATATATATATATATATATATATATATATATATATATATATATATATATATATATACATATATAGTCATTTTATAGATTACATATCTTAAAAAGAACTTAATCCTTCGGGCAATAACAATTCGGTTGTAGATTTGTTCCTAGCTTCCCGCATGCTTCCAGCCCTACGTAGAATGGGTCACATTGGAAGATACATATATACAGACCCAAATATCTCTATACCTTTTTACGTTTTAAGTCATATATTAGATCTACATCAAAAACATCTAAATAAAATCAATAAAAAATAAATGTCTAATAGATTGTGTAGTTATTCCCGTTATACAAGCGGAAATAATACAACTTTCTTTGTATTTAAGAAGAAACATTTTAAGTGAAAAATTTACATTTAAACTTATTTCCAAGAAGAGTAATTTAGCTAATAAAATTTATTATTACACACTTAATTATAAAGACTATCTTATGTAAAATATAATATTTACTCTTCTAATATTACGCCCTATTACTATCTTCTAATTTTTACTTTTTCATACGACAAATAATTATTAAAAAATGTGAAAATATTAAACAATTTAGGTTTTTTAATCACACCTCAATCTCTACAACAGAATTACGGGGGATCGGGAGAACACTAAAATACTGTGAAACTATAACAATCTTTTAATTATTTCAGATCATAAAAGCGCCTTGGAAATGTTCAAAAATTGTAGTTTAAAACTCCTGGCAATTATAAAGTAACCGCTTGAGAACTTAAAAACCCAAAACAAAAGTTTTTTTAGATTATATGGATTAAAGCCCATATAGATATCATAGAAAATGATATTGTATTAAACCAATTTAATCATACTAACACAGACCACTAATATAAAATTGTGCTTCCTAAAATCCCAAAAAACCATAATAAAGATTTAAATCGAAGCTTTATCAAAGTATTTCTTAGTTAAGAAACAGCCACAGCCTATTTTCAAGTAGAAAATGGGTCTGCAAAATGAGGAAAATTGTGATTGCAGGGAAATAGGACGCTCACAACATATTATGTATTACAATGTCAGAGAAATGTAGTTACCGTTGATGCGTTGTACTTTGAAGTTAGGAAGTAGTATATCCTCCACTAATATAAATGTATATACATTTTTGTATAAATTTATTTTAGTTAATAATATTAACCGGTAAAAATTAAAAAGGCTAAAGAACCAAAAAAAATAATGAAAAAATCATCCACAACAAAAATAATAAAATAAAAAATATTCATAAAATATGAACAAAAGTTTTCTACTTAGTGCACATTGCTTGGATCTAAATATCTCAGTAAAACAGTAAAAAAATTTCAAGACTATATAAATCATAACCAAAACACCTATATAATCAGAACCATGAAATGCAACGCACACATAAACTAATAATAATAATGATGAATACTGAAAAACAATAATAAAGTAGAAGGTACATAAAATATTTACCAAAACTGTAGGGTTCTCCTATAAAATTTTGGGCACCATCGATTTGAACAATACTATTTTCCTTTACATGCCATATGGGTTCAATTCTATCTTTTAGCTCTCTCTCGATAAGAGGCCTTACTTTAACGGCAATTTGTATATTTGTTGAACTCATTTTGTAATGCTATCGGGTCAAGCAAATAAAACTAAGGTTTAACTTTGAATCTGAAACGAAAGAAAAATTATTAAAATAAAAAAAATAGAAGAACAGTGTTGGACAAATTAAAAATATAGAAAAATCACCATCTTTAATATTACAACATGGAAATTAATAAAAGAATAGTACCCCTACTAAATTATATAGGTAAAAGATTAAATATTCATAAAAATCTGTCGACTAGGCAGATGTTTAAATATTATATATATATATATATATATATATATATATATATATATATATATATATATATATATATATATATTTCAAGAAAAACAAAATTAAAAATTAATTCAAATTATGTAAAAAAAGTTCCTCAATATTATACAATGCTTTACCAATCAAAAGTTGTCTCGGCTACTTATGTCGGCAGTCATTCTTAATTCTTGTAGATTTTTTTGGACGACTTGTTCGGTTGTGATGGATTTTAGTCTCCTAAAACGCTCAGCATTTTAAACGTTCATATAACCACATTTGAAACCCCCAGTCACGTTTTTATAGTTACAGTTGAAGGAATAGACTCCCCCAATGTAACCCCTAACTCCGCTTTAATTTCTGTATAACAAAGAAATATTTTGTTACTGCGCTTATTTTTGTTTTTTCCATACTTGGAACATAACAAAACTTGGAAACTCTAGAAAATCGCCGAATAAAAACAGCACAGCTCTTTTAAATACTTAGGCAATGTTGAAGGAAGATACTGCAAGTGCCATCTCTATAGGAAGTCTGAAACTTTTAATCCCATTCTCTTGCATTCATTCATGCAATGATTTATGGTGAGTCGGCCACATATGACTTGGCAAACTAGCCAAAAATTTTATTAGAGATTGTAACTCTTTTTGAAAAATATCCGATCCAAAACATTAAGCCCGTAAGAAATGTAGTGGCGGATGCCTAGGACAATATCAGGTGTGAACTTAGCGTACCAATTACAGTGGCTAATTAAGGAAACTATTCTCCATCTTCACTAACTAGTTATTTTAATTATTTTTTTACACAAATTTAACCATTTTTGGTATGTATGAACATGTGTGTTTTTCCCGTTTCGAATGTGAAAACTACTAAAATGTGAGATAATTCGACATATTTGTATGGACCACTCGGCAAATGTCACTTGACATGGAAAAATATACACATCAGCAATATGTGACATTCGCCTAGTTTGTCCTGTAATGTGTGGCCGGCTTTTTACAAATGGCGAATGTATGTGTATAACAGGCCGAATTACATTAAAAGTGTCAAGATAAAATAGATGAAATTATTAAAAAGGAAAATTTTTGATAGAAATTCGGTTATAGAATCAAATACTTAACCACTAAAAGATTTTTTTTTCTTTGTGGTCTACTCATTGCCACAAAATGTCTGACTAGAGGAACTTAGTAACAGTTTCAGCGGGATTTAATATTTTTTAAAATATACATTTTTCATTCTAATGCGATTAAACTTTATAGATATATACTCCTTTCTCTCTATGTAAAACGTTAAAAAAAATTTATACACCCTATCTAGTAAAGTATTAATGAATAGGTATTTAAAACTGTTATTAAATATGTCATATAATATTTTTTATTTGATCATTTCATTAGCGAAATATAACCTCCAAAATGGCTTACAATATATCCCCTTCTTTAATTTCCTAAGAGTACATTTTCAAAATCTGAAAAAATTCGACATAACACTACTTTGTGAAATTTTCAATGAAAATTAGTACGATTAAGTTGAGGTTACTAGTTTATGAAATACAAAAAAAAAACTGCTTAAAATTGAATCTCATATATTTCGAATTAGTATTTTGGTAATAAATAATAATATGGAAAAATTAGAACTTCTTCGGAACACTAACGTAATGTATATCTAATACACGCTTGTGGAGCTTCTATGGTTTTTTTTATTACAAAAATGATCTTATTTTCATTTTATTAGTTTTCATATGGTACCTCAGTCAATAAATTTCGAAAAGAAAAATTCTACCGCATTCATTTCACCATTTACAATACTGATTTAAAGGTTGTTTAGTTTACATCTGTTTTTGACCCATAACTAATTGTAACTACTAAATATCACACGTTCTTCGAGAAAAATACTATGACAGACAGACAGACACATCGATTTTTATTTTATTAATGTTTCATTTTACCAATTTTATTTTTTGTTAGATTATTAACTACTCGTGAATATTTGTTAAAATTTTCACAACTCTACCGTATATCTGATTGAGGGAACATTTACAACGCTATAATGATCTTAAATATTGTCATTCCAAAATTATACAGATTTTAATACACACTAAAACCTTTAGCTGCAAAAGTTTATCAAAAAACTAGTGGTACATTAAGAAACGGCTACAATTATTTTTTTGGACTTATGTTAATAGATACGGAAACATTTATTGAAAAACAGGTAACCCAACTAAACATTTATATTATAATAATTATAGCAATAGCAGCAAATAAGTAGAAAAAAATTTGGTCTATAGTGATTGATTTGCATGGAAAAAAAATCGAAATATTGTCAAGAATTTAATGTAAAAGCTGATGATATCCACTCTTTCCTACCATATATATCTATATTATATATATATATATATATATATATATATATATATATATATATATATATATATATATATATATATATTTCAAGAAAACTTTACCAATAAAAAGTTGGTTTACCGTATTCTGAAATTTTTTATACTGTATTCCCACCAACATTTTTAATGTCAATATCACAGAGAATTGCTTTCAATTTCTTTGAATTTATTGGTGTAAAGTAAAAGGTTTTGGTAGCAGAGATATTGCTCTAAAATGCTAAAGAAATATTCGAGTTAGGCTATCCGAAATTCTATAAACCATGGTAGGAAAGAGAGAATATCATCAGCTTTGTACGTTAGATTGTTGGCAATATTTCGATTTTTTTCCATGCAAATCAATCACTGTAGACCAAATTTTTTCCTACTTATCTGCTGCTGTGACTATAGTCATTATAATATAAATGTTTAGTTGGTTTACCTGTTTTTCAATAAATATTTCCGTATCTATTAACATAAGTCAAAAAAAAAAATCATTATAGCCGTATCTTAATTTATCACCAATTTTTTAATAAATTTCTTAAAACTTTTGCAACTAAAGGTTTTAGTGTGTATTAAAATCTGTATAATTTTGGAATTAAAATATTCAAGATCATTATAGCGTCGTAAATGTAACCCTCAATCAGATATACGGTGGAGTTGTGAAAATTTTAACAAATATTCAAGAGTAGTTAATAGTTTAACAAAAAATAATTGTTAAAATGTAACATTAATCAAATAAAAATCGATGTGTCTATCTGTCTGTCACAGTATTTTTTCTCGGAGAACGTGTGATATTTAGTAGTTACAATTAGTTATGGGTCAAAAACAGATGTAAACTAAACAACCTTTAAATCAGTATTGTAATGGTGAAATGAATGAGGTGGAATTTTTCCTTGCAAAATTCATTGACTGAAGTACCATATGAAAGCTAATAAAATGAAAATAGACCATTTTTACAATAAAAAAGAAACCATAGAAGCTCCACACGCCTGTATTAGACATACATTACGTTAGTGTTTCGAAGAAGTTCTAATTTTTCCATATTATATAGTATTACCAAAATAATTTGAAATATATGAGATTCAATTTTAAGCAGTTTTTTTTTGTATTTCATAAACTAGTAACCTCAACTTAATTGTACTAATTTTCATTGAAAATATCACAAAGTAGTGTTGTCAAATTTTTACAGGTTTTTAAAATTGTACTCTTAGGAAATTAAAGAAGGGTTATATTTCGCTAATGAAATAATTAAATAAAAAAATATTATATGTCATATTTAATAACAGTTTTAAATACCTATTCATTAATACTTCATTCGATAGGGTGGATAATTTTTTTTTATCTTTTTACATACAGGAAAGGACGCAGTTTTTTTTAGTAAATGTCGGATAATTGAAAGCATATACCTGTAAAGTTTAATCGCAGAAGAATGAAAAATGTATAGAAGGACGGACAGAACGAAATTATAAAGGTTACTAGTGGCTATGGAACCCACAAACTAGCCAACTGACTTTTATAAGGACGAAACATTTTAAAAAATATTATAATCCGCTGAAACTGTTATAAAGTATCTCTGGTGAGACATTTTGTGGGTTATGAGTAGCCCACAAAGAGAAAAAACTCTTTCAATGGTTAAGTATTTGATTCTATAACCAAATTTCTATCAAAAATTTTACTTTTTAATAATTTCATCTATTCTATCTTGACACTTTTAATGTAATTCGGCCCGTTATACACATACATTCGCCATTTGTAAAAAAGCCGACCACACATTACAGGATAAACTAGGCAAATGTCACATATTGCTGATGTGTATATTTTTCCATGTCAAGTGACATTTGCCGAGTGGTCCATACAAATATAACGAATTATCTCACATTTTAATAGTTTACACATTCGAAGCGGGAAAAGCACACACGGTTGTGCATACATACCAAAAACGGTTAAATTTTTGTAAAAAATAATTAAAGTAACTAGTTAGTGAAGATGGAGAATAGTTTCCTTAATTAGCCACTGTAATTGGTACGCTAAGTTCACACCTGATATTGTCCCAGGCATCCGCCACTACATTTCTTACGGGCTTAATGTTTTGGATAGGATATTTTTCAAAAAGAGTCAAAATCTCTAATAAAATTTTTGGACCATCATTGGTAGAGTATAATGACAACAAATCGTCAAAATAAAACTGAACAAAACGGTGAAAATAATATACGTTTTCCAAACGTTTGTTAAATATTGTGTAGCCGTTAAAGAAGATTGCGTTTATGAATGTTCAAGTGACAAAACATTTCTTTGACTCGGGTCTTATTTACCGACTTCTATCGAAACGTAGACGATGAAAACTTTGGAAGGAGTTTGGTAAATGCTTCACCATACAAACTATTCGCGAACTTCGCACATCACGAACGTTCGGCTAGTTTGCCAAGTCATATGTGCCGATTCGACATAAATCATTGCATGAATGAATGCAAGAGAATGGGATTAAAAGTTTCCGGCTTCCTCTAGAGATGGCGCTCGCAGTATCTTCCTTCAATATTGCCTAAGTATTTAAAAGAGCTGTGTTGTTTTTACTCGGCGATTTTCTAAAGTTTCCAAGTTTTGTTATGTTCCAAGTATGGAAAAAAAACAAAAATAAGCGCAGTAACAAAATATTTATCATACAAAAATTAAAGCGGAGTTAGGGGCTACATTGGGGAAGTCTATTCCTTCAACTGCAACTGTAAAAATGTGACTGGGGGCTTCGAATTTCCACCATTAGACGCCCTAAAGCAAACATCAAGCAAAGCAGTGAACATATAAGGGAGAAATAATACCTAAAAACGCGTAGAGCGTACCATCTGCAAAGAAGACCCTCGACACTATTCTTTGGAAAGCGAAAGGAATCTTGTTGATAAACGCGTGACGTGGTATATTTCTTTTTAGGGTGGGAACCTTTTATTCCACATCCTTATATTAAATAGTTGCCCCAAATAACCAGCCCTTCATTCTAAATATATCAATAAACAAGTAAAGTAATTTTTACTCTTGCATGTTATAAATTAATAGTTTTGTAAAATGCGTATGTGCTGGTAACACTACATGACTAACAAACAACTGGATTTATCAGTGCACAGTTAACGTTTTAACTCAAGTTTTATTACTATGACGTATTAACTGGTATATGCAAAATTGAACTGATTAGGAAATAGCTCCATTGTTTTCTTAAACGATAGTTTATAGTCGCTTAACTCATACCTGATAAGGATTAAAGATATATGCTAATGTAACAAAAATGAAATAATGCAAGTCTGGGAAACGCCCCAATCGAATTTTAACTGCTATTTTTCTATTATTTTTAATTTTCAACAATAAAAATGTACCCACAGGTTTATAGTTTCGAAAAAAATTCTTTTTAAGGCGGCCCCCAATTATTACTTTCTATTAATATACAAAAAATACGTTAGAAATACTTACAATTAATAATATAACATAATTCAAACACATAATTCAAACTTTTTATATGTGACAACCGAACTATACTGCGTTTAACTTTAAAGTGGCGTATGCGCGATGTCCCCACCGCAGTTTCTAGATTTCCACTATACGCGACCTCTAGCGCGGAAATACTGAAACATGAAATCGTTCGGGCATTGCTGCATTTAGTTGAAACGTACTAGGTGAAACATGTATTAAAAGAGGCAAGTACTTTTAAACAAAATCTAGTACGTTTCAGCGAGAGTCGGAGGATTATGATAAGGAGGCAGTTTCTTTTTGCATGGATTAATATTAGAGAAGTAAAATTAAAGGGTCCAATTAAATTCGTAGATATAAAGTTTTTGGTCACTTTTAGAGTTTCGTTGCCAGCTAAAACGATCAAACAGATATTATTCATTATTTTTATAGCCTTTTGCAGGCCACACCGATGTTTGTTTGTTTAACCATTTTATATATACTTTATTGTCAATCATATTCCACCACATGTTGCATTTCCGCTTCATACCTTGATTTATGTAGAGTTTTAATGTGTTTATAAAGTGTTGATGTCTGAGGCCTGATTCTGTAAGCATATTTTTTTAACATTACCTTTTCTTATCTCGGTGAAATTATGTGCTACTACAAACTTGACAAAGATCCTTATTGTTACATTTTCTTTCCCTTAAATTTCACAGAATTGCAGCTCTAATTACCCGTGGCAATTGTGCTGTTTATATGGATTTTAAAAATGTTTTCATTCAGAGCCTGATAATTTTAAACATGTACTTTATTTTAATTTTTAATAAATAGATACACCTCTTCGCGCTCTGTCTTCTTTCAGTATCCCACTGTGTATTAACGTACAGGTCAAGAAATAGATATTTTAAAATGTCAAAAATGTTATCCGTAAACCAATTGTGCCATAATTTAAAAGAGGGTTTGTAGGTCAAAATGTACATGTTTTCAACTACAACTTTTTCGTTAATTTTTAAGCAATGTTTAAAAATTGACAAAACGTGATTTTTTTTGTTTTTCGCCTCTGAAATGAAAACTAATACAGCAACCATTAAAAAGTACATCTGGTGCAACCAAGGCTTAAATTTATGGCAATTACACTACTTTACAGCGAATTTGCGACTGTAATGTAAAAGGTAGTCTTTGATTAATTTTTGGTCTCTAAATGTGAAAATGATTGTAAAAATTTCCTAACACGTAAGATTTTTGAGTTATGATATTTTTCGCAAAAATGAATGAGTATTTTAATGACATTATTTTAATAATATACTGGAGCGCGACATTGCCAAATTTACACTTACCATGAGTTGGGGAAATTATGCACAACCTGGCAACGCCACGTGGGGGTGTCTAGGGATGACAAGTGAACTACGAAGTCTCAACCCCTTAGGGGTTAAAATACCCATAAAATTCCAAATTGCACTCTGCCCCGTAACCGAATCTACTTATAGATAGCCCTTGTATACGAGAAGTACGCCGTCGCCTTTTGAACTTCTGATACCCAACGTTTCTAGAAAACACCAGAAGTACGGAATGGCTATAAAAGCAGCTGGCCGGCAGTCGTATCATCAGTATTGATTTAACACGAGTAGTTGTCAATATTAGACAGAGAAGCGAAGTGCGCGAACAAGCCAATAGTGTTATCTTTGTGTTGAATAAAGTTAATTCACGCCTATAAACGTAGTATAACACCTCTAAACCGACGTACGCGACAGTACAAAAATGTCTAAAGTACAGAAACATGGCTATGTTGACCCCGCGGATAGTTTTTACTACATATGTGGTCAGTTTACCCCTAAATCGCAGAAAAAGACAATTAACAAAATGACTAAAGCAGCTTATCATAAGTATTTTGGATGTCAGGATCTAAGTAACTGGTTAAATGGCAAACGCTCTTCTATGCCTTTTGCAGTTCCAATGATTTGACGAGAACCAACAAATCATTTTAACGACTGTTACTTTTGCATGACAAAAGTGTTTTTCAAGAAAGAACAAACATAATATTAAATATGGGAATATTCCCTCTGTAATAAAACCGGTTCTTCATGGAGAATGTTTACCAGTTCCAACGCCACCGACAAAATGGGAGGAAGATTTAGAAATAAATGTATGATGATAAAGTAGAACCCGATAATGTATCAATCAAGGACGATTCTAATTTTCCTGAAAGTGAAGGAAAGGCATTTAATGAAATGATCTAGTTTGGGACCTCCACTTGTCCAAAGAGCATAATGGCAACAAAAGATTCTCTATTCCTCTTGCACATGCAGTTGAGATGAAGGAAACATACTTGTTATGTCACTTATTCTCAATGCAATAAGCTACGATACGTATTAGTAGCAAATAAATGGTGACCTAAGTTATAGGACTATTACTAGGGCTTCAAGGTGGATTTACGAAGTATTACTGTTTTCTCTGTCTTTGGAATCGTAGAGCAACACAGAGCCATTACCAAGTAAAAGAATGGCTTTCGAGAAATCAGTGTATTTCAGGTCAAGCTAACGTAAAAAATATGCCTCTTGTTGATCACAAAAAAGTACTGTTACCTCTTACATTAAACCAAGATCGATTAAAATTTTCGTTAAAGCATTAGATAAAGAAGGAGATGCGTTTAAAACCTTAAACAAATTTTTCCTAAACTAAGTGATGCTAAGCTTAAGGAAGGAGTTGGCTAGTGTAATCACTATCAATGGAATATGTCAATTTATTCAAAACTCGAAAATCTTACTGTGTGCAGATAATTATAAACCATTTCTGGAAGTACTGACTTCTGAACATTAGGATCTACTTCAAAATAACCTGATTAGTATACATAATACGTAACTCTTAAGAAATTCTATCAACATCGAGTCAGGCATTGCATCTCAAATTATAATAAAAATCAGGTTAAATTTAGAGAAAATAGTTAATATGGCATTTTGTACTGAAAAATAATTGGGGCAGGTTGAGTGGTTTTAAATCCTATATAATTCATTACATTTATCCAATAACGGATTGGAATACATTTATCACACACAATTTTACTGACGATCAAAACATTATGGTGGGTCCGCGGGTGGTTTAACCAGGGCATAGGTATGGTCACGATTTTGCTGTCGGTCGGACACTAAAAAAAAAAAATGTAACTGAATTATTAAACCACGTCACTTATGGATCGAGTGGAAGATTAATATTTAAGCACTATTAACTCATTATGTAATCTATTTTAGACAACAAGTGATAAATTAGGTCCCTGTACAAGGTGAGAAATTACAGTTTAGCACTGACATACATTTATTGTTACTTATAATTAAAAATGTTGTGTATACATTCGCTATATATATATATATATATATATATATATATATATATATATATATATATATATATATATATATATATAAAATACAATTTAAACAGAATCGTGACAAATTGTCGCATGAGGATTAAAAAGTTTTTGATTAGATAAAATAACAAAAAAAAAAAAAACAGAACTATGGTAAAAAAAAATTGAAATGAAACTTTTCTAGAAAAAAAGATAATTATAAGCCAACATATAGTTCAGGTTTAATTTTAATATAACAAGCATATTGCAATAATTAAAGCTGACTGCAATATTTGTATATTGAATAGCGGAGGTATAAGTTCAATACTAAATATTTCTACTAATAATTGATAAAAGCAACTAAATTATTTTAACTTTTAAAGTAAAGTCTTTGTAAAACACTATTCGAAACAGTACGACTTTACTTCTCAGATATGGTTGAATTCACAAATTAATTTGTCAGTCACTAAACTAGCGGAATTGTTGGACTATTCATAGCACAATAATTTCAAGCGATTATATTTGCTTTTTCTTCCAACTTCCTTATCCTCCTAAGGAGAGATTGAAACTCAATACCGGACTTACAAGGATTACATTTTGCCTCTTCCGTCTTAATTGCATATTCACTGATATTCAATTTCTCCTTTTTCCAATCTACTACTACTTTTGGTATTTTTATGATGGTATTTTGTCTTTGCTGTATGTATGTGTTTGAGTAAATTGTTTATTTCTAAAAAATAAGTAATTAGATGATAGTATAAATTTATTTCACATTTAGGGTGCCAAGAAAAAATCGGCAATTTTAATCAATAAATATCACAAGTGAAGCCTTCCCCTGAGAAATCATTAAATTTAACGATACCATCAGTACCACAAGTACCTCCCTTCTCTAATTAAGATCAACACTCTCTTAGATGATAAATTTTTTTTAACAATACAGTATAAGTAATACACAATTGGAATTAGTACTCATCCAATATGTAATAACATAAAACACCTATACAGTTTTTTTTTGTCGTTAAGGATATCCGTTTTTAAAAATGGTTAGATTTTTAACACAGGCTTAAAAAATAAATGTTAGAATGACATTAGTGGCATGCCTGGTGGGTTCTTCTGGTTTATATAACTCTCATCAGTAGATATAAAGTTCAAGACCGAACTTTAAATTTACTTCCTTATTTTATATCAAATTATTCCACTTTAAGACATTAAATGGATAGCGTAAAAGATTAAATCATAGGAGAACCAACATTTTTATGTATTTATTTACATACAAAATTATATACTGCACTCAATAATAATTAACTGATCTAAGGAAATTTTGAACTCCCTATATCGTATGATGGATGTCATTTATCTGTCAAATCTACAAGTTTTCTCAGTATTTTGAGTATAACTGTTAAGTAATTGCTTAAATGCCCTTTTGTAAATGGATAAAAATTCCATAATGAAAAAACTGAATAGACTGAAATGTTTTGTTTACAACATTTATGGAAAATGCATTAGCAATTTTCATAAATAAGTTCTTCCTAAGAATTGCATTAGAACATTTATTTGTTACCTAAATAAAAAAAAAATTATGAGCTTAACAAATTATTTAATAAAAAATATAAAAGCTGAGAAAATGGTGAAGGGTTCCTACAGTATAGTAACTTCCAAAGTTTTTTTTTTATCAAGATTACATATCTTTTATACTTTTGGCCTTCGAACATACGCCTGTAGAGTAGCATAACGTCAGAACTACGGCCCGGTTGTTTGAACGCTGAATAACGTAATAATATTTTTATTTATATTTGAAAAAGTGTTGATGAACAGTAGATATTTAATTTCTTGGTACAGACATACCGATTTTATGCTATCCTTTTCTAATTGCATTATTTAAACGAGTATCATCGGTACGTCCTTCGAACATACCCCTGGGTACGTCAATTCTGAAAACAAAATATGAATATATGGTTGCCTAAATTTTTATTATTGTTATTTTCAATATGTAAACAATCTATCAACATTTACCGATAAAAATAAGTTTTTAAATCCTCTTTTTGTTAATATTAATTGTAAACTTCGCATTTATAGTAATTTTTAACACTTAAAAACACCGAAAAAAGTCACGACAAGCAATTAAACTGAAAGACAAGATAAGTAAATATGTTTATGTCTGTCAAACATCAAAAAAGCGTCTCCCCCACCGACCATAAACAGCCTTCAGACAAATCTATTGTTGTTTAAATCTAGAGCTTCAATCATACTCTAGATATAAACAACAATAGATTTGTCTGAAGGCTATTTATGGTCGGTGGGGGAGACGCTTTTTTGATGTTTGACAGACATAAACATATTTACTTATCTTGTCTTTCAGTTTATTGCTTGTCGTGACTTTTTTCGGTGTTTTTAAGTGTTAGAAATTACTATAAATGCCAAGTTTACAATTAATATTAACAAAAAGAGGATTTAAAAACTTATTTTTATCGGTAAATATTGTTAGATTGTTTACATATTGAAAATAACAATAATAAAAATTTAGGCAACCATATATTCATACTTTGTTTTCAGAATTGACGTACCCAGGGGTATGTTCGAAGGACGTACCGATGATACTCGTTTAAATAATGCAATTAGAAAAGGATAGCATAAAATCGGCATGTCTGTACCAAGAAATTAAATATCTACTGTTTATCAACACTTTTTGAAATATAAATAAAAATATTATTACGTTATTCAGCGTTCAAACAACCGGGCCCTAGTTCTGACGTTATGCTACTTCTACAGGGGTATGTTCGAAGATCTAGAGTATGATCGAAGCTTTTGGCATATATATTTTTTGTCTCTCACTAGATGTTTTGGAGATATTTAATGTACGATTAATTTTGAAAATGTATCAGTTCAGGCTTGACTTAGGGGAAAAATTATTTATTGATAAATGTTTCTTGTTGCTATTTAAGGTAGTTCACTCGTGAAACGGCTTTTCTTAGGAATGTGATCGAAGAATTGCATTAGAATATTTATTTGAAACCTGAATAAAAAAGAAATTATGAGCTAAACAAATTATTTAATAAAAGAGATAAAAACTGACAAAATGGTGAAGGCTTACTATAGTATAGTACCTTCCAAAGTTTTTTTTTATCAACTTTACATATCTTTTATAGTTTTGGCATATATATTTTTTGTCCATCACTAGATGTTTTGGAGATATTTAATGTACGATTATTTTTGAAAATGTATTAGTTCAGGCTTGACTTAGGGGGAAAATTATTTATTGATAAATGTTTCCTGTTGCTATTTAAGGTAGTTCACTCGTGAAACGGCTTTTTTTAGGAATGTGATCGAATTTGAATATATAGGCTATTTGATCAAAGTGAACAAAGTGAAACTGATAACTTAATGTTCTTTTGAATATGCATTTACTTGCCATTGGGCTGAAGTGATCTTGATTACTTCAAATGATAGAAGTGAAAGTGATAATGACTCAAAAGAATAGCCCTATAGTTTGCAAAAGTGTTTTTTATTTAAGTAAAAAAAAAAACGAAATTTTTTAATCGTCTGTGAGACGAAATATTAACAATTAAAATATCCATAATTAACATGCTCAAAAACGGTTTTTACCATATTTTTTAAAAACTAATGCAACGTATATCCAAAAATTATGAATTTTTCAGAAAAAATCCGGAATTTCTTGACTGTTTTGTTTAGAAAATACAGATTTTTTTAAATAAAAATAATTTGAAAACATCTGACGCGTAGTGGGGTACAGTGATCACAACTTGGCAACACGCGATAATTCAAACCTAAGTTAGTTAGGTTAGTTCTTCAGAATGTAACATTTTTTTAGATATATTTCTCTATTTTCTCAATGTGTTGGGATGTCAACATAACAAACTGTATAAGTATGAGACTCACACTATATGAACGTTACTATACACACCTTTACTCTATAAACCATTCAATATAGACATTGGCGGCGCTGTATAAGAATGTGTCTGTATATTGAAAGTTAACGTGTGTTAGGTACAGCCTCGTACAAAAACAAAATTCTTTAGGCCTGAGAATCTTTAACTTTTGGTACTTAAAGGCTATTCTTTTGTCTACGACTGTCGCGAGTGAATTACCTTAAATGTTTCATGAAATGAAAGTCAATTTGCAACATGTTAAATATTCTTAAAACTTTAAAGAACCAGGTGATCACTAGTCTTTGTATAGGGAGGTTTTTTATAATTTGTACGAATTGGTATGTCAACAGAGCATTTAAGCCATTTAAATCTGACATTGGAAACTTTTTCTCTCATTAAATGGTCATTTACTCTAACCTGTTAAACTAATATTAAATTTAAGTTATAATTGAAGTGTACACAAATGTACCAATATTTTTTTAAAACATTTGAACTAGATTAAATGACTATTCCCAATTTAAGGACTCTTCTATGTTTGTTGTGATTTTATTTGCAGTAGGCTTGGTTGTAGAAGATTAAATACACTATATCTTAGTTAAAAATGAAAAAAGCAACAATCTTGATTTTTTTATTAAAGATAATAATGATTACTTAAAAACCCCAACTGATAACACAAGCAGCCTTTCACATGTGAAATATTAATTTAGTGTAGCAGTTAAGATGACTGTAGGAACATTCTCTTTTCCTTTAGGTTTGGTGTTTTTTCAGTGTGAGACAGATCTATTATTGTTTATTTACTATGTATTGAATAATAAAAAGCAATGACTTTTGAATTCATATTTGATTTGCAAATATATGACTATTAGAAATAGCAAATAAAAGTAGTTTCTTTCTGTAATAGCTAAGCAACCAAAGGTATTTAACATGGCTACATATATGAAACAGTAAAGTGTGATGGTTTTTCAAATTACCTAAAAACTTGAGAACTTTTAATTTACCCTGAAACGTTAACTCTCGGAAAGATTTTATGTTGCTTTCTTAGAATGGTGGAGCTAAATATTGCCAACCCCATGAGTTATTTTTCCAATGTTTTATAAGTATTTAAGAAAATGAGTTTAATATGAAATCTTTTGTAAGGTTTGTTACTAAAAAGTCTAAATTAGCGAGACTCTTAAAATTATACGGTAGTGATGCTGGGACAATGAGGAAATAAAAGAGTTCAAATGGCTAGATATCTGATTCCGTAAACGAATTTCTATGCACATAAATCATTGTTTGAATCAATTTGGTCTAAATAAGTAGTATTAAAGAACATAAAAATATTTATTACCCTCTTATTATCTAAAAATGTTCATATATACCCATTTATCGCTAACAAGTGCATGTACTTGTTATATTACATTACCAACATATTTTAGTGTGGGTTTATCAATTCAAGCTCAACCCTTTAGCATTAATTTCCAAATATTTTTTTCTGTATGTAAAATTAAATTGATGAAAAATAACATCAAACTTATGTCTTGATTTATTTTATTAAGTGATATTTTTATTACAATATAATTTATATTTTATAAAGAATAGAAACTAATTAATATATCATATAACAAAACAAATCAAGACTTTGTAAGTGTAAAAAACATCCTAGTCAATTAGGTTTTAGTTTAGCATTGACAAAATAGTGTTTAACATGAAGATAAAACAATTTTAAAAGTAGAAATCTGTTAAAAGGCAATTGAATACTAATATAGATAATTTAAAAAATATATATAGATTAATTTATTCCAGTATGCAACAGGTAGGTACCTTACTTAATATAAAAATAATTTAGAAAGTTTACTTAATTTAAGAAAAAGTACCATTGATATAATATTCAACTTCAAAAAGTTTACAAATATGAAGTGTTTTTCAACAGAAAGTAATAACTTTTCTTTTCTGGTTCCATCATAACTGTATACTGTTGAGTAATAAAATTTTAGCTTTTATGTCTTTGAACTTTGAATGACCTTTTAAATCCAAAGAATAGCTTGTTTTTATTTAGTTTTGTTGACCATAGTGTTATTTAATATCTATTAGATTTAAATACGCAAAACAGATAGGTAGAACAAAGTTTACCAATCTTGAATATTGTTTACAAGACATAAGTATATTCTATCGCAGTAAATAATAAGTACTTACACTAAAAATCTTTGACGCAATTAAATGTAATGACACAAAACAACACCACTGAACTTATTTAACGGCAAGAGGATGCATCAAAAGTTGAAAATCGTCTCCATACTTACTTTATTTTAAAAAACACCAATCCGATAAGGAGTTTGCAGACCGATATGATTTTATATGGACATGCGCCATCGTAACATAGCAGATTTTTAAGGCGGGTCAGAATTCCCTCTTGCAATCAACAAAATCGTCGTGTTTAATAAATAACGATAAAATATATTAGAAATACTCTCCATTATGAACATAAAGTACAGAGTAAAACTTTCTAACATGTGACAACAAAACTACAATACTTTATACTTTGAAGTGGTGGACGCTGGTTTCCCTAAAGGTGGGTCCACACGCAACTGCATGCAAGATATTTATGCATGAAGAATTTTTTTGTTTAAGCATGCTTGAGCGTCTTTAGGATCATTTTGCTCACGCATTTGGATTGTACAAGCGGTATAAAGATTAATTGTGTTTCCATTTGCAAGCATAATTGAACATGTGTACGAAAAATTCTAAAACGTCTCTGGTAACACAGTCTGTCGCGCAAAAGCAGTGCAGCAAGAAGTGAACAGAAAATTATTTTAGAATTACAGCAATTTCTGTCTTGGAATCTAAATTGCGATAGATTTTTGTCGAAACTTTTTTCATGATCAGGGTACCTATTCTCGTTCTTGAGAGAACGATCACTTGATGGAAAGTGGGCGTGGTTCTCACGAAAAAGTATGAAACCATATGCTGGG